>OX421506.1:1926903-2276903 GCA_949126835.1 Anisus vortex | reverse complement strand
CTATAGAATTTAATTTGTGCAGGTATACGAGCGAGCCCCCACGTTAATGATCTAAGTGGAATCCACTGGTGGGGGGAGATGTATAGTGCATGTATTGCGGAGACCGTACCCTGTGATACGAGTCACGCTCCATCTGCGTGCCTTGTGGTGGATAGTCTCGGACAGTATCTTGGTGTACACCACCCACTTGATCTACCCCTTAACGTCGTTACGCCTCGGACGTAAGAGCCGAAAGGGCTCGTCCGGTATTTTATGTTTGAGACAATTATAGTTTGGTCACTTCTGTCACTAATTAGTTGACCAGTAGGCCTAATTACAATTTATCATCAGTATAAAACTTCTCTTTCTCTATTTTGTTCAACCCTTTGATTGAATCTGATTACATTTATTAGTTAACATGTGTAAGCTTATATAAAACTAGATTCTATAAAACTTACCCAATTAAATTTGAAATATTTGTGGAGCGTGAGTTTTGATTTATTCCTGGCAAGTCCTGTCCTGTTGCCAAGTTGCGATCCGTGTTTCATCTCCGATAGGCAGCCTTTTCCTTTCAGCTTCAGTTCGGCGTTTGGGGCAACAACGACGAAGTACCAATAGACACGGCCTTGGTCCCAATACGCACTTTGTCTACACTGTTCATCGTCGCGTTTATTTCGGGGCATTTGTGTTAATTATGCTAGGACAAGTCGGGCGTGCTCAATGTTTTGGCTGCATTGTCATAAATCATAGTGGGCTTACATATAATCAAAGAAAAGAATAAACAACACTCTTGTAAGCAAATACAAGAATAGACTAATACTTGCGACCACATTCAATAAATAAATGTTATTTTCGTCATCGCTTATTGCAAAAAAAGCTACAAGCTAACTGAAATAAGAAAAAATCAATTTCATAGTTAGGTTTAACATCAGTGCTGAGAAATATGACACGGTAAGGCCTCTATATGATTGGATAAACACACTCATAACACATTTCTAGTTCAAGTGTAAGCCTATAATATAGCATACTATTTCTTTTATGCTACTGGCACTTCTTTTATATATACAGAAGAATATTGAGCTCAAACTCACACCCGGGTTTTCTTTTATCAGGCTCTTGCATTTCAAGACTAAATTGATGTTGTTGTTTTTTTTTGTGACTTATTCAGGCAACCCATTTAAATACCCGAACGCCACTTGGGAAGAAACATAACTGATTTCAAAATGACTATAACTCTGTATATAACATTTTGAACTCATGAACAAATCCTAACTTAAGATTTTACATTTTATATCAACTTCCCACGGGAAAAGCCAAATGTCCCTCAAAAAGTTATGATGGGCATATGGCGTGGTTCATACATTTCTTGTGGAACCGATACACGCGACAAGTCAACATAATCTTCATCTAGCCATTCTGCGCTTAACATCTGCTAATGAGCAATAATTTAGAAACAACAAAATACAGCAGCTCAACATCTTTGAAATAATGGTGACATAATAGATGAACGCCCCCCCCCCCCCCCTCTAAAGACTATAGGCACTATCTAGTTTTTACTAGACAGGACTAATACAAAATGTAGGTTTACTTCAACCCTCAAAATGTTTTGTTAAATCTAAACGTAAACTCCCCCCCCCCCCTGCCTTTCCATAGTAAATCTTCTGTCCATGTCTGAGTTAAACGCCAACCTTTCTGTTTGTTTATTATTTATCCAAGCTGTAGAGGCTGAATGGAAATCAAGTTTATTTTGATTTCATTAATGAATGATTCAGGAAGTAGCACGAGAGAAACAAAGACTAATTAGCGAATGACCAAAATTATCTTTGTGAATCCAAAAGAGGTATCTGAGACTATTCCATTAACTTTACCCCCTCCCGCCTTTTTCCCAACCCACCCACATGCACAAACCCCGAACCACCAATTGAAACTTTGGCTTCATGAAATACAACTGAGAATATCTTATTACTGTATTTGTAGATATAGATGTTTCATATCAGAGAATAGCTGTCAATATTTACACAAGCCAACGGCTTTCATATCAGAGAATAGCTGTCAATATTTACACAAGCCAACGGCTTTCATATCAGAGAATAGCTGTCAATATTTACACAAGCCAACGGCTTTCATATCAGGGAATGGCTGTCAATATTTACACAAGCCAACGGCTTTCATATCAGAGAATAGCTGTCAATATTTACACAAGCCAACGGCTTTCATATCAGAGAATAGCTGTCAATATTTACACAAGCCAACGGCTTTCATATCAGAGAAAAGCTGCCAATATTTACACAAGCCAACGGCTTTCATATCAGAGAATAGCTGTCAATATTTACATAAGCCAACGGCTTTCATATCAGAGAATAGCTGTCAATATTTACACAAGCCAACGGCTTTCATATCAGAGAATAGCTGTCAATATTTACACAAGCCAACGGCTTTCATATCAGAGAATAGCTGTCAATATTTACACAAGCCAACGGCTTTCATATCAGAGAATAGCTGTCAATATTTATTCAAACCAACGGCTTGTGAAATGATCTTCATGAAAATACAAACAGATACTCTCAATTCATGAAAAAAAAAAGGGAAAATGCCCCCATTGTAAAATACTTTACATATATATTGCCTTCTCAACTTTACCTAGTAGGCCTAATAATGTCCCCGTGAAAAATATTTTATATAAAAAAATTTAATTGAAAGGGTTGGCCTATAGCCATATTTAACGTGTATTCCGAAATCGGTTTGAGAAATGTATTGGATATAACATAGTAGCCTACTGGTAATACAATCCTATATAAACATATATAACAATCCTATGCCGACATATAATGAACGTTTCCAATCAGAATTACACAAGACTTCAGAGAGCTGGGTTTTTAATGGTAGGCCTGATATAACATGTAAACATGTATAGGGCCTACATGACAGGTATATACAAAAAAGAAACACCACTCGGAGAAGCAAATCTATTTCGTCTGTTCAGATGTTACATCATTATAGATAATTATTATTTTGTTTGTGCATACATTATACATAGGCCTACGCTATACACTATATATGCTGTATACAATCTATACACTAGATATACTTTCTTTATATACTTTATACACACACTGTTTACACGATGAAGAAATCATACATCACCGGAGTTATTATAAAACAAATGTTAGTTCAAACACAATAAGTTAACCAAACCAATAATCAGAATGTTTTAAATAGTAGGCCAAACTAATTAAACTTCATGTATATCCAATTCACATACACCTATATCAATATCAATACGCAGTGAATATATATATATATATAATAAATGTAAATCTTTGAAAGAACATTCAATTGTCCTTCAATGAAAAGACAGAATGTCCAACTAGGCAATAGCTGCAAAGGATAGGAAGAGCTGAAAAATATCTGGCATTGTCAGGTGGTCATAAGCTGCTTACCGCCCAACTGGAATGTCGTGGTTATTGATTGACCAATTCTGTCCGGTACACAAAAGGCTTTAAAAGAAGTGGCCAGTGTCCAGTCAAAGCATGTACGTCTTGGCGTTTTGGGAAAATGGGGGAGGGCTCGTTTTCAGAAATACTTTTACAGGACAGGGTAGAGGCCAGACCTCAATATTTGAGCTAAAGGAAGCCAACCACATGTATACGACAGACCACATGTATACGTACACCACATGTATACGTACACCACATGTATACGTACACCACATGTACACGTACACCACATGTACACGTACACCACATGTACACGTACACCACATGTACACGTACACCACATGTACACGTACACCACATGTACACGTACACCACATGTACACGTACACCACATGTATACGACAGACCAAGGGTTCTTATACTTTATATAATATAGGATAAATTAGAGGAACAAAACGAGTCCGTTTTCGCGCACCATTTATTTGCGAAGCCATAAAATATTATCGCGACTACTAATGTAATTGTAAAACGAGACAAACCACACACACAAAGACCAGATAGAATGGTCCATCAAACAACACAAAGACCAGATAGAATGGCCCATCAAACAACACAAAGGCCAGATAGAATGGTACTTCAAACAACACAAAGACCAGATAGAATGGTCCATCAAACAACACAAAGACCAGATAGAATGGTCCATCAAACAACACAAACAAAAACCAGATAGAATGGTCCATCAAACAACACAAAGACCAGATGGAAAGGTACATCAAACAACACAAACAAAGATCAGATAGAATGGTCCATCAAACAACACAAAGACCAGATAGAATGGTCCATCAAACAACACAAAGACCAGATAGAATGGTCCATCAAACAACACAAAGACCAGATAGAATGGTCCATCAAACAACACAAAGACCAGATAGAATGGTCCATCAAACAACACAAAGACCAGATAGAATGGTCCATCAAACAACACAAAGACCAGATAGTATGGTCCATCAAACAACACAAAGACCAGATAGAATGTTCCATCAAACAACACAAAGACCAGATAGAATGGTACATCAAACAACACAAAGACCAGATAGAATGGTCCATCAAACAACACAAAGACCAGATAGAATGGTCCATCAAACAACACAAAGACCAGATAGAATGGTCCATCAAACAACACAAAGACCAGATAGTATGGTCCATCAAACAATACAAAGACCAGATATAATGGCCCATCAAACAACACAAAGACCAGATATAATGGTCCATCAAACAACAAAAAGACCAGATAGAATGATCCATCAAACAACACAAAGACTAAATAGAATGGTCAATCAAACAAAACAAAGACCAGATAGAATGGTCCATCAAACAATACAGACCAGATAGAATGGTCCATCAAACAACACAAAGACCAGATAGAATGGTCCATCAAACAACACAAAGACCAGATAGAATGGTCAATCAAACAACACAGACTAGATAGAATGGTCCATCAAACAACACAAAGACCAAATAGAATGGTCAATCAAACAACACAAATACCAGATAGAAAGGTCCATCTAACACCACAAAGACCAGATAAAATGGTCAATCAAACAACACAGACCAGATAGAAAGGTCCATCAAACAACACAAAGACCAGATAGAATGGTCCATCAAACAACACAAACCAAGACCAGATAGAATGGTACATCAAACAACACAGACCAGATAGAATGGTCCATCAAACAACACAAAGACCAGATAGAATGGTCCATCAAACATCACAAACAAAGACCAGATAGAATGGTCCATCAAACATCACAAACAAAGACCAGATAGAATGGCCCATCAAACAACACAAAGGCCAGATAGAATGGTACTTCAAACAACACAAAAAAAGACCAGATAGAATGGTCCATCAATCAACACAAACAAAAACCAGATAGAATGGTCCATCAAACAACACAAAGACCAGATGGAATGGTACATCAAACAACACAAACAAAGATCAGATAGAATGGTCCATCAAACAACACAAAGACCAGATAGAATGGTCCATCAAACAACACAAAGACCAGATAGAATGGTCCATCAAACAACACAAAGACCAGATAGAATGGTCCATCAAACAACACAAAGACCAGATAGAATGGTCCATCAAACAACACAAAGACCAGATAGAATGGTCCATCAAACAACACAAAGACCAGATAGTATGGTCCATCAAACAACACAAAGACCAGATAGAATGTTCCATCAAACAACACAAAGACCAGATAGAATGGTACATCAAACAACACATAGACTAAATAGAATGGTCAATCAAACAAAACAAAGACCAGATAGAATGGTCCATCAAACAACACAAAGACCAGATAGAATGGTCCATCAAACAACACAAAGACCAGATAGTATGGTCCATCAAACAACACAAAGACCAGATAGAATGGTCCATCAAACAACACAAAGACCAGATAGAATGGTCCATCAAACAACACAAAGACCAGATAGAATGGTCCATCAAACAACACAAAGACCAGATAGAATGGTCCATCAAACAACACAAAGACCAGATATTATGGTCCATCAAACAATACAAAGACCAGATATAATGGCCCATCAAACAACACAAAGACCAGATATAATGGTCCATCAAACAACAAAAAGACCAGATAGAATGATCCATCAAACAACACAAAAACTAAATAGAATGGTCCATCAAACAATACAGACCAGATAGAATGGTCAATCAAACAATACAGACCAGATAGAATGGTCCATCAAACAACACAAAGACCAGATAGAATGGTCCATCAAACAACACAAAGACCAGATAGAATGGTCAATCAAACAACACAGACTAGATAGAATGGTCCATCAAACAACACAAAGACCAAATAGAATGGTCAATCAAACAACACAAATACCAGATAGAAAGGTCCATCTAACACCACAAAGACCAGATAAAATGGTCAATCAAACAACACAGACCAGATAGAAAGGTCCATCAAACAACACAAAGACCAGATAGAATGGTCCATCAAACAACACAAACCAAGACCAGATAGAATGGTACATCAAACAACACAGACCAGATAGAATGGTCCATCAAACAACACAAAGACCAGATAGAATGGTACATCAAACAACACAAACAAAGACCAGATAGAATGGTCCATCAAACAACACAAACCAAGACCAGATAGAATGGTACATCAAACAACACAGACCAGATAGAATGGTCCATCAAACAACACAAAGACCAGATAGAATGGTAAATCAAACAACACAAACAAAGACCAGATAGAATGGTCCATCAAACATCACAAACAAAGACCAGATAGAATGGTCCATCAAACAACACAAAGACCAGATGGAATGGTACATCAAACAACACAAACAAAGATCAGATAGAATGGTCCATCAAACAACACAAAGACCAGATAGAATGGTCAATCAAACAACACAGACCAGATAGAATGGTCAATCAAACAACACAAAGACCAGATAGAATGGCCCATTAAACAACACAAAGACCAGATAGAATGGTCAATCAAACAACACAGACCAGATAGAATGGTCCATCAAACAACACAAAGACCAGATAGAATGGTCAATCAAACAACACAAATACCAGATAGAATGGTCAATCAAACAACACAGACCAGATAGAATGGTCCATCAAACAACACAGACCAGATAGAATGGTCAATCAAACAACACAGACCAGATAGAATGGTCAATCAAACAACACAAAGACCAGATAGAATGGCCCATCAAACAACACAAAGACCAGATAGAATGGTACATCAAACAACACAAACAAAGACCAGATAGAATAGTCCATCAAACAAAACAAAGACCAGATAGAATGGTCCATCAAACAACACAACGACCAGATAGAAAAGTCCATCAAGCAACACAAAGACCAGATAGAATGGTCCATCAAACAACACAAAGAAAGACCAGATTGAATGGTCCATCAAACAACACAGAGACCAGATAGAATGGTCCATCAAACAACACAAAGACCAGATAGAATGGTCCATCAAACTACACAAAGACCAGATATAATGGTCCATCAAACAACAAAAAGACCAGATAGAATGTTCCATCAAACAACACAAAGACCAGATAGAATGGTACATCAAACAACACAAAGACTAAATAGAATGGTCAATCAAACAAAACAAAGACCAGATAGAATGGTCCATCAAACAACACAAAGACCAGATAGAATGGTCCATCAAACAACACAAAGACCAGATAGTATGGTCCATCAAACAACACAAAGACCAGATAGAATGGTCCATCAAACAACACAAAGACCAGATAGAATGGTCCATCAAACAACACAAAGACCAGATAGAATGGTCCATCAAACAACACAAAGACCAGATAGAATGGTCCATCAAACAACACAAAGACCAGATAGTATGGTCCATCAAACAATACAAAGACCAGATATAATGGCCCATGAAACAACACAAAGACCAGATATAATGGTCCATCAAACAACAAAAAGACCAGATAGAATGATCCATCAAACAACACAAAGACTAAATAGAATGGTCAATCAAACAAAACAAAGACCAGATAGAATGGTCCATCAAACAATACAGACCAGATAGAATGGTCCATCAAACAACACAAAGACCAGATAGAATGGTCCATCAAACAACACAAAGACCAGATAGAATGGTCAATCAAACAACACAGACTAGATAGAATGGTCCATCAAACAACACAAAGACCAAATAGAATGGTCAATCAAACAACACAAATACCAGATAGAAAGGTCCATCTAACACCACAAAGACCAGATAAAATGGTCAATCAAACAACACAGACCAGATAGAAAGGTCCATCAAACAACACAAAGACCAGATAGAATGGTACATCAAACAACACAAACAAAGACCAGATAGAATGGTCCATCAAACAACACAAACCAAGACCAGATAGAATGGTACATCGAAAACACAGACCAGATAGAATGGTCCATCAAACAACACAAAGACCAGATAGAATGGTACATCAAACAACACAAACAAAGACCAGATAGAATGGTCCATCAAACATCACAAACAAAGACCAGATAGAATGGCCCATCAAACAACACAAAGGCCAGATAGAATGGTACTTCAAACAACACAAAAAAAGACCAGATAGAATGGTCCATCAATCAACACAAACAAAAACCAGATAGAATGGTCCATCAAACAACACAAAGACCAGATGGAATGGTACATCAAACAACACAAACAAAGATCAGATAGAATGGTCCATCAAACAACACAAAGACCAGATAGAATGGTCCATCAAACAACACAAAGACCAGATAGAATGGTCCATCAAACAACACAAAGACCAGATAGAATGGTCCATCAAACAACACAAAGACCAGATAGAATGGTCCATCAAACAACACAAAGACCAGATAGAATGGTCCATCAAACAACACAAAGACCAGATAGTATGGTCCATCAAACAACACAAAGACCAGATAGAATGTTCCATCAAACAACACAAAGACCAGATAGAATGGTACATCAAACAACACATAGACTAAATAGAATGGTCAATCAAACAAAACAAAGACCAGATAGAATGGTCCATCAAACAACACAAAGACCAGATAGAATGGTCCATCAAACAACACAAAGACCAGATAGTATGGTCCATCAAACAACACAAAGACCAGATAGAATGGTCCATCAAACAACACAAAGACCAGATAGAATGGTCCATCAAACAACACAAAGACCAGATAGAATGGCCCATCAAACAACACAAAGACCAGATAGAATGGTCCATCAAACAACACAAAGACCAGATATTATGGTCCATCAAACAATACAAAGACCAGATATAATGGCCCATCAAACAACACAAAGACCAGATATAATGGTCCATCAAACAACAAAAAGACCAGATAGAATGATCCATCAAACAACACAAAGACTAAATAGAATGGTCAATCAAACAAAACAAAGACCAGATAGAATGGTCCATCAAACAATACAGACCAGATAGAATGGTCCATCAAACAACACAAAGACCAGATAGAATGGTCCATCAAACAACACAAAGACCAGATAGAATGGTCAATCAAACAACACAGACTAGATAGAATGGTCCATCAAACAACACAAAGACCAAATAGAATGGTCAATCAAACAACACAAATACCAGATAGAAAGGTCCATCTAACACCACAAAGACCAGATAAAATGGTCAATCAAACAACACAGACCAGATAGAAAGGTCCATCAAACAATACAAAGACCAGATAGAATGGTACATCAAACAACACAAACAAAGACCAGATAGAATGGTCCATCAAACAACACAAACCAAGACCAGATAGAATGGTACATCAAACAACACAGACCAGATAGAATGGTCCATCAAACAACACAAAGACCAGATAGAATGGTACATCAAACAACACAAACAAAGACCAGATAGAATGGTCCATCAAACATCACAAACAAAGACCAGATAGAATGGTGCATCAAACAACACAAACAAAGACCAGATAGAATAGTACTTCAAACAACACAAACAAAGACCAGATAGAATGGTCCATCAAACAACACAAAGACCAGATGGAATGGTACATCAAACAACACAAACAAAGATCAGATAGAATGGTCCATCAAACAACACAAAGACCAGATAGAATGGTCAATCAAACAACACAGACCAGATAGAATGGTCAATCAAACAACACAAAGACCAGATAGAATGGCCCATTAAACAACACAAAGACCAGATAGAATGGTCAATCAAACAACACAGACCAGATAGAATGGTCCATCAAACAACACAAAGACCAGATAGAATGGTCAATCAAACAACACAAATACCAGATAGAATGGTCAATCAAACAACACAGACCAGATAGAATGGTCCATCAAACAACACAGACCAGATAGAATGGTCAATCAAACAACACAGACCAGATAGAATGGTCAATCAAACAACACAAAGACCAGATAGAATGGCCCATCAAACAACACAAAGACCAGATAGAATGGTACATCAAACAACACAAACAAAGACCAGATAGAATAGTCCATCAAACAAAACAAAGACCAGATAGAATGGTCCATCAAACAACACAACGACCAGATAGAAAAGTCCATCAAGCAACACAAAGACCAGATAGAATAGTCCATCAAACAACACAAAGACCAGATAGAATGGTCCATCAAACAACACAAAGAAAGACCAGATTGAATGGTCCATCAAACAACACAGAGACCAGATAGAATGGTCCATCAAACAACACAAAGACCAGATAGAATGGTCCATCAAACAACACAAAGACCAGATATAATGGTCCATCAAACAACAAAAAGACCAGATAGAATGATCCATCAAACAACACAAAGACTTAATAGAATGGTCAATCAAACAAAACAAAGACCAGATAGAATGGTCCATCAAAAAATACAGACCAGATAGAATGGTCCATCAAACAACACAAAGACCAGATGGAATGGTACATCAAACAACACAAACAAAGATCAGATAGAATGGTCCATCAAACAACACAAAGACCAGATAGAATGGTCCATCAAACAACACAAAGACCAGATAGAATGGTCCATCAAACAACACAAAGACCAGATAGAATGGTCCATCAAACAACACAAAGACCAGATAGAATGGTCCATCAAACAACACAAAGACCAGATAAAATGGTCCATCAAACAACACAAAGACCAGATAGTATGGTCCATCAAACAACACAAAGACCAGATAGAATGTTCCATCAAACAACACAAAGACCAGATAGAATGGTACATCAAACAACACAAAGACTAAATAGAATGGTCAATCAAACAAAACAAAGACCAGATAGAATGGTCCATCAAACAACACAAAGACCAGATAGAATGGTCCATCAAACAACACAAAGACCAGATAGTATGGTCCATCAAACAACACAAAGACCAGATAGAATGGTCCATCAAACAACACAAAGACCAGATAGAATGGTCCATCAAACAACACAAAGACCAGATAGAATGGTCCATCAAACAACACAAAGACCAGATAGAATGGTCCATCAAACAACACAAAGACCAGATAGTATGGTCCATCAAACAATACAAAGACCAGATATAATGGCCCATCAAACAACACAAAGACCAGATATAATGGTCCATCAAACAACAAAAAGACCAGATAGAATGATCCATCAAACAACACAAAGACTAAATAGAATGGTCAATCAAACAAAACAAAGACCAGATAGAATGGTCCATCAAACAATACAGACCAGATAGAATGGTCCATCAAACAACACAAAGACCAGATAGAATGGTCCATCAAACAACACAAAGACCAGATAGAATGGTCAATCAAACAACACAGACTAGATAGAATGGTCCATCAAACAACACAAAGACCAAATAGAATGGTCAATCAAACAACACAAATACCAGATAGAAAGGTCCATCTAACACCACAAAGACCAGATAAAATGGTCAATCAAACAACACAGACCAGATAGAAAGGTCCATCAAACAACACAAAGACCAGATAGAATGGTACATCAAACAACACAAACAAAGACCAGATAGAATGGTCCATCAAACAACACAAACCAAGACCAGATAGAATGGTACATCAAACAACACAGACCAGATAGAATGGTCCATCAAACAACACAAAGACCAGATAGAATGGTACATCAAACAACACAAACAAAGACCAGATAGAATGGTCCATCAAACATCACAAACAAAGACCAGATAGAATGGCCCATCAAACAACACAAAGGCCAGATAGAATGGTACTTCAAACAACACAAAAAAGACCAGATAGAATGGTCCATCAATCAACACAAACAAAAACCAGATAGAATGGTCCATCAAACAACACAAAGACCAGATGGTATGGTACATCAAACAACACAAACAAAGATCAGATAGAATGGTCCATCAAACAACACAAAGACCAGATAGAATGGTCCATCAAACAACACAAAGACCAGATATAATGGTCCATCAAACAACAAAAAGACCAGATAGAATGATCCATCAAACAACACAAAGACTAAATAGAATGGTCAATCAAACAAAACAAAGACCAGATAGAATGGTCCATCAAACAATACAGACCAGATAGAATGGTCCATCAAACAACACAAAGACCAGATAGAATGGTCCATCAAACAACACAAAGACCAGATAGAATGGTCAATCAAACAACACAGACTAGATAGAATGGTCCATCAAACAACACAAAGACCAAATAGAATGGTCAATCAAACAACACAAATACCAGATAGAAAGGTTCATCTAACACCACAAAGACCAGATAAAATGGTCAATCAAACAACACAGACCAGATAGAAAGGTCCATCAAACAATACAAAGACCAGATAGAATGGTACATCAAACAACACAAACAAAGACCAGATAGAATGGTCCATCAAACAACACAAACCAAGACCAGATAGAATGGTACATCAAACAACACAGACCAGATAGAATGGTCCATCAAACAACACAAAGACCAGATAGAATGGTACATCAAACAACACAAACAAAGACCAGATAGAATGGTCCATCAAACATCACAAACAAAGACCAGATAGAATGGTGCATCAAACAACACAAACAAAGACCAGATAGAATGGTACTTCAAACCACACAAACAAAGACCAGATAGAATGGTCCATCAAACAACACAAAGACCAGATGGAATGGTACATCAAACAACACAAACAAAGATCAGATAGAATGGTCCATCAAACAACACAAAGACCAGATAGAATGGTCAATCAAACAACACAGACCAGATAGAATGGTCAATCAAACAACACAAAGACCAGATAGAATGGCCCATTAAACAACACAAAGACCAGATAGAATGGTCAATCAAACAACACAGACCAGATAGAATGGTCCATCAAACAACACAAAGACCAGATAGAATGGTCAATCAAACAACACAAATACCAGATAGAATGGTCAATCAAACAACACAGACCAGATAGAATGGTCCATCAAACAACACAGACCAGATAGAATGGTCAATCAAACAACACAGACCAGATAGAATGGTCAATCAAACAACACAAAGACCAGATAGAATGGCCCATCAAACAACACAAAGACCAGATAGAATGGTACATCAAACAACACAAACAAAGACCAGATAGAATAGTCCATCAAACAAAACAAAGACCAGATAGAATGGTCCATCAAACAACACAACGACCAGATAGAAAAGTCCATCAAGCAACACAAAGACCAGATAGAATAGTCCATCAAACAACACAAAGACCAGATAGAATGGTCCATCAAACAACACAAAGAAAGACCAGATTGAATGGTCCATCAAACAACACAGAGACCAGATAGAATGGTCCATCAAACAACACAAAGACCAGATAGAATGGTCCATCAAACAACACAAAGACCAGATATAATGGTCCATCAAACAACAAAAAGACCAGATAGAATGATCCATCAAACAACACAAAGACTAAATAGAATGGTCAATCAAACAAAACAAAGACCAGATAGAATGGTCCATCAAACAATACAGACCAGATAGAATGGTCCATCAAACAACACAAAGACCAGATAGAATGGTCCATCAAACAACACAAAGACCAGATAGAATGGTCAATCAAACAACACAGACTAGATAGAATGGTCCATCAAACAACACAAAGACCAAATAGAATGGTCAATCAAACAACACAAATACCAGATAGAAAGGTCCATCTAACACCACAAAGACCAGATAAAATGGTCAATCAAACAACACAGGCCAGATAGAAAGGTCCATCAAACAACACAAAGACCAGATAGAATGGTACATCAAACAACACAAACAAAGACCAGATAGAATGGTCCATCAAACAACACAAACAAAGACCAGATAGAATGGTACATCAAACAACACAGACCAGATAGAATGGTCCATCAAACAACACAAAGACCAGATAGAATGGTACATCAAACAACACAAACAAAGACCAGATAGAATGGTCCATCAAACATCACAACAAAGACCAGATAGAATGGTGCATCAAACAACACAAACAAAGACCAGATAGAATGGTACTTCAAACAACACAAACAAAGACCAGATAGAATGGTCCATCAAACAACACAAACAAAAACCGGATAGAATGGTCCATCAAACAACACAAAGACCAGATGGAATGGTACATCAAACAACACAAACAAAGATCAGATAGAATGGTCCATCAAACAACACAAAGACCAGATAGAATGGTCAATCAAACAACACAGACCAGATAGAATGGTCAATAAAACAACACAAAGACCAGATAGAATGGCCCATTAAACAACACAAAGACCAGATAGAATGGTCAATCAAACAACACAGACCAGATAGAATGGTCCATCAAACAACACAAAGACCAGATAGAATGGTCAATCAAACAACACAAATACCAGATAGAATGGTCAATCAAACAACACAGACCAGATAGAATGGTCCATCAAACAACACAGACCAGATAGAATGGTCAATCAAACAACACAGACCAGATAGAATGGTCAATCAAACAACACAAAGACCAGATAGAATGGCCCATCAAACAACACAAAGACCAGATAGAATGGTACATCAAACAACACAAACAAAGACCAGATAGAATAGCCCATCAAACAAAACAAAGACCAGATAGAATGGTCCATCAAACAACACAACGACCAGATAGAAAAGTCCATCAAGCAACACAAAGACCAGATAGAATAGTCCATCAAACAACACAAAGACCAGATAGAATGGTCCATCAAACAACACAAAGAAAGACCAGATTGAATGGTCCATCAAACAACACAGAGACCAGATAGAATGGTCCATCAAACAACACAAAGACCAGATAGAATGGTCCATCAAACAACACAAAGACCAGATAGAATGGTCAATCAAACAACACAAAGACCAGATAGAATGGTCAATCAAACAACACAAACAAAGACCAGATAGAATGGTACATCAAACAACACAAAGACCAGATAGAATGGCCCATCAAACAACACAAAGACCAGATAGAATGGTCCATCAAACAACACAAAGACCAGATAGAATGGTCCATCAAACAACACAAAGACCAGATAGAATGGTCCATCAAACAACACAAACAAAGACCAGATAGTATGGTCCATCAAACAACACAAAGACCAGATAGAATAGTCCATCAAACAACACAAAGACCAGATAGAATGGTTCATCAAACAACACAAGGACCAGATAGAATGGTTTTTGAAACAACACAAAGGAAAAATCCTAGCCTTCACCAGGATTCGAACCCAGGACCTTCAGTAAGCTAGTCGAACGAGCTTCTTCCGTGGCCAATAATTAGGCCCTTATCAAATGTATTCAAAACTTACGTCTCTCCAGAAGTATTTCAAAAACAAGACAGTAAGTTCTATATACCTAGACTATGATCTTATGATCTGTTATATGTAATGTAAAACTCGATCATTTGGGAGGGTGGTATGTTCTTAGTAATCCTAAACTACCAGCAGGTTTTTAAATGGCTCAAAACTTTGGTCAGACAACAAAAAAAATGCTTCTGAATAGCTAGCTATCTTCACAAAACAAAACATGTACCCAAAACACTCAAGATCATAGTACAATGTATGTTAAGTCCATAATTTACATCACATGCAGTACATCTACGGTCCACATCCTTGTGTCATTCGTCTATAAGACATTCTCTAAGAGATTCTAAATGCTATGCCTACACTTCTCTTACAATAGTGTGTTGTGCAATTAACAATGCCAATTTAAGCATTATGTTCACAGCAATACATTTTAAGGTTTGTATTTCTTGTTTGAAAGGTAACTTTGATAGAAATAATGCACACAATAATTATATCTATGGTTGTTGAAGAATACACTCACTATTTTGACAATTTGTGACACGCCAAAAAATAAAAAGTTCCCAAATGAAGTTGTTATGATTTTCTTTTGAATAGAATTGTACATAAATAATCCTTTTTTCATTTTAATATACCTCTTAGTAAATAAAGTATACAATGGAAAGAGAGAATGAGGGAGTGAGAGAAATTGTAAAACCAATATTTTTAAATCCAGCCAATGAGATGCATTCAATTTTCTATATAGATAAATTAGCAATTTCTATAATTTAAAAATACATGAATAAATGAAATCATTCTTTTAAACTAACAGAACATACATAAATAAATGAAATCATTCTTTTAAACTAACAGAACATACATGCAAATATATATATATGCAAGTGCTCCAGGGGGAATCTGATACCTAAGACAAAAATAGCAAAGCCTACGAGAAATATTGTTGGGGTAAGAAGATATTCAACATGAGAACAGATTTCCTGATGGGAGAAATATTGTTGGGGTGAGATATTCAACATAAGAATAGATTTCCTGATGGGAGAAATATTGTTGGAGTGAGATATTCAACATGAGAATAGATTTCAAGATGGGAGAAAGATAATGCTCTTGCTATTAATAGATCCCTCACATCTTAAAAGATCACTTACCTCAACTAAGAATGCTCTTGCTATTAAAAGATCCCTCACATCTTAAAAGATCACTTACCTCAACCGACAATGCTCTTGCTATTAAAAGATCCCTCACATATTGAAAGATCACTTACCTCAACTGACAATGCTCTTGCTATTAAAAGATCCCTCACATCTTGAAGATCACTTACCTCAACTGACAATGCTCTTGCTATTAAAAGATCCCTCACATCTTGAAAGATCACTTACCTCAACTGACAATGCTCTTGCTTTTAAAAGATCACTCACATCTTGAAAGATCACTTACCTCAACTGACAATGCTCTTGCTATTAAAAGATCCCTCACATCTTGAAAGATCACTTACCTCAACTGACAATGCTCTTGCTATTAAAAGATCCCTCACATCTTGAAAGATCCCTTACCTCAACTGACAATGCTCTTGCTATTAAAAGATCCCTCACATCTTGAAAGATCACTTACCTCAACTGACAATGCTCTTGCTATTAAAAGATCCCTCACATCTTGAAAGATCACTTACCTCAACTGACAATGCTCTTGCTATTAAAAGATCCCTCACATCTTGAAAGATCACTTACCTCAACTGACAATGCTCTTGCTATTAAAAGATCCCTCACATCTTGAAAGATCACTTACCTCAACTGACAATGCTCTTGCTATTAAAAGATCACTCACATCTTGAAAGATCACTTACCTCAACTGACAATGCTCTTGCTATTAAAAGATCACTCACATCTTGAAAGATCACTTACCTCAACTGACAATGCTCTTGCTATTAAAAGATCCTTCACATCTTGAAAGATCACTTACCTCAACTGACAATGCTCTTGCTATTAAAAGATCCCTCACATCTTAAAAGATCACTTACCTCAAGTGACAATGCTCTTGCTATTAAAAGATCCCTCACATCTTGAAAGATCTCTTACCTCAACTGACAATGCTCTTGCTATTAAAAGATCCCTCACATATTGAAAGATCACTTACCTCAAGTGACAATGCTCTTGCTATTAAAAGATCCCTCACATCTTGAAAGATCACTTACCTCAACTGACAATGCTCTTGCTATTAAAAGATCCCTCACATATTGAAAGATCACTTACCTCAACTGACAATGCTCTTGCTATTAAAAGATCCCTCACATCTTGAAAGATCACTTACCTCAACTGACAATGCTCTTGCTATTAAAAGATCCCTCACATCTTAAAAGATCACTTACCTCAAGTGACAATGCTCTTGCTATTAAAAGATCCCTCACATCTTGAAAGATCACTTACCTCTACTGCTTCCTTCATATCAAACTCAAAAGTCTCCACATGATGTACACCTTGTAGTCCTTCCCCATTCATGGCTCTCATTAGTGATTTTTCATAAAGTTCCTGATCAAAGAAACAAAATTATCAATAGAGTCAAAACTTAAGTTACACTGAATCATTTATTGTTTTCATTAAAGATGGCTGCTGTCTACAACCCAAGATGAATTCTCGAGCCTGGAGAATGACTTGGGGTGATGCAGTCCAAAACATAATGTTAGTTGCCAGGTGTTTGTTTCATTTTACTGCCAAATTGTCATGCCAAGTTCAAAATAACTTCTTTGACCGTCTTTAAATTTTTTTTAGTGTTTAAGCTAAATGTCTCAATTGGCTACTATGCTCATTGCTCAGACATTAGGGAATCTATCACATGCATCCCTGTAAATAAAATGAACAAAAAATCTAAACTCTTATCTTTAGAGCTCTTAAAACTACCGGTACTCTATATCAATCTGTTTACAAACAGGCACTTCTGTACCCATGGACCTCAAAGATAACAACCACCAATATGCTCCCATTTAAAGTGCACCGGTGAGCTGATGCTCCTGTTGTGAGTCCAAGATTTCACTGAACTGCGATGAGGCCTGGAGACTCTGTGAGGAGGAAGCAATGTCCAGGCCTATAGTCTGGAATACGTGCTACCAGGTAGTAAGGCAGGAATACGAGTGGGCCACAGCGTTTAAAGATCCAGGGGGAAATCCGCAGTGGGGAAAAGCTAAGCAGTGCATGTGATTCAAATAGGCTATTGGTGTACCCTCCCACCTTGATCCTGGCCCTTACATCATTACGCCTTGGAAATAGTTTTAAATATAATGATAAAGCATCTCTGTCTTTTAACATTTTTTCAATGTTATACACAACATAGACAAGACTTATGATGCTATCTAATTATATGATATCCCGTGAGTTTATCTATCCTTCTGATCTATAGAACTTTCTTACAATAAGTTTTAATTATTTATTATATATATAATAGCTATGAGTTTGCTTAGATATTTTTTTGTTACTATAGATGACTAGGCCGTTTAACTAATCGGGACAAAATTTAAATGTATAAATTGGAAACGTTCTCCAAAATTTTATTTTATTTTATCAACTACGGTATATTGCTTTATTTTATAAATTTTTTAAAAATTATGTTTTACTAATGAGTTAAAGTTATAAACTGGAGTGGCATTTAAAAAATATGGAGTGATCTCCCTTTCCAAATGCTGAATGCGAGTTTCGAATCAGGTTTTCCAAATTAACATTGCATTTTGTTGCTTATAAACGCGACAAAGCTTGCTTTATTAAAAAAAGTATGCAACTCGCTGTTAGGCTTAGAGACTTTGTAGGTTGCATTTTTTTTAAACTAGCATATTTATGACATAAGGTCTATTGCATTCTTTTGAGTTTTATTGTTAGTTTAATATTATAAATATGAAGTCAGAAGCTTGACAGCAACTATTCATATGCATGTTCCAGGGCCAGGAACGATAAGGTACTACAAGGAACAATTATGACTAAAATATAAGTGCAGGAAGAGTATATATATATATAGGTAAGACATACCTCTTGCTTTTTAAGTGCATAGTGAACTGCACTCTTCACCAACAGATCTGTTATGACATTAGTTTGAGACTCCTTGTCCAAGTCATTGTAGTCCACAACTTCTTGGGAGGTGTCCACGGTTCTGATTACCCGTATGCTGCTCACACTGCTCGGCCTCATGTTTGAACTAAGCACCTCCTCCTCCTCCAACTCTGCTTGCTCATCTACAGCTTATGAAAAAAAAAAAATTATCAATGATAGTTAAAAACAAAGAAATTAAAATTACAGTTTTTGAAATCCATTTATTTTTGGCCATCTTAAATATATTAATAGTAACTTTTTTTTATTCAAGTTACAAATAAATCTTTTGGTTGATATTTTTTAATGTTTATCTTAGCATTAAAGCAAATATCAAAATGACTGAATTGTGCCAATTAGTAAATATATCCAACTTTTTTATAAATTCATGTCAAATTGAAGATTTCAAATTGTTTTCTTATAGTGGTAGCTACTAATCACATTTAGGTAGGCAAAAGAAATACATGTCAATTAATTTTTGTTCAAAACAGAGCTGCAATGAAGAAAATTCAACAATCTGTCTAATGACATTGCATTGGCTACCTATAACTATAAAGTTTTGACTCTTCTCTATAAAAGTCTTAACGGACAATCTGCACAATTCATCAGAAGTTTGAGCAACACACATCAGAGTAAAGGAGACTTCATTCAAACAAATAATTCATCAACAACTCAAGGTATCAACAGTAAAAAGAAAAACATTGGCAACAGGCTCCAACAGCTTTGTTTCACCTCTGTGGTGGCACAACCTCCCAAACACAATTAACAAGCGGACAATATTGACATTTTTAAAACAAGATTAAGAACACACTTATTTGATTTATTTTAATAAACATATGGTCGATGTAAAGGGCATTGGAAGACTAACTGTTATGAATATAAAGCACTATATAAAATATGTAATTTGTTGTATTTGTATCAGGCTTGTTTAATCACTGATGTTTCTAGTCTCAGCATTGACTCTCACCCAACTCATGTCAGGAATTCATCATATCTCATTATAGCACAAATATAGTATTTCCATCAAAATGTGTTTCTACAGCCTTACTGTGTCAGCACAGACTTAAAATGAAGATTTATTTGTGACTAGTTTATTCAACTTACAAATCAGATCAGTTGGTACCCTGTAAAAGGTATACCCTGACAAGCTGCTAGGCGTCAAGAGCATGTTTTTCATTAGCTTGTAGGGCTGTGGCATATGTGATAAGTCTTCATATAAAAGCCTTCTCTTCAAGTTTGGTGCAGCTTTATTGGCCTTGTAGAGTGATCTCTCCGTCATATAGCCTGGGCAAGATTGGTAAATACAAATAAGACATGCTACTCTGAACTAGGTTTATCACATTGGCAAAGATCCTAAATTGAAATGTTTTATGTAACTAGCATCCTAGTTATAGATAGTACTAAACGTTCTTAGAGTAATTAGTCAATTTTCATACCATGCTTAAGGACATTTTCAAAAACACTATCGTCCCATGTGCGGGTCCAGGTTGCCAGATATCTTTTTGCAGAGAAACCTGGACGGATCTGGCGCTCAAAATTGTCACGATGGGTCCGCACAAATTTAAGATACACTTTGTTGTTTATGGCATCCTGTGAGATTTAAAAAAACAAACAATATATATCAGAAAACCTTGTTTCATTTTAGTTCTGATAATGTGCAAAAGCAAAAATAAAAGCTGTGGTTATTAAGAAAGAAATTAAAGATCTAATATGGCACCCACCAGTTTGTAAATTCCTTTAATAGTGATCATGATAATAATGCTGCAATGTCATTGAATATCATTGATACTAACCCGTATATCCTGATCACCAAATACTTACTTGGGCACCATACTTTAAAATTGATTTTGTCAGGTCTTCAACAGTTCTCAAGGGCTGCTGAGTAATACATAGAATTTTTATTTATACTAAATTTAACTGAGTTGAATAAAAAATTCTCTTTATATGCTCACTATTTATTTATGATAAGATAAAATTACTTTATTGTTCCAAATAAGATTTTTACCTGTGTATCACTGTTACTGGAAATATCATAGTGAATATTAAAATGATCCTTTCCTTTGCCTCCTGGCTCTGTATTTCTTTGTGCAAGATCTTCAGAAAACAAAAGAAGGGCGCCTTTCCTTGTTGTGAATGTCTTGGGGACCCTATAGGAATCTTTCTGGGAGCGTGAAGTATGCTGACTGCCATCCACATCATGATCAAAGCTACTTTGTAATGGAGGAAGGTAAACTCTCTCAGGGTGTGTTGTGAAATTGTAATAGTCCTGTAGTAAATGAAAATCAGGAATTGAAAACAATGTTGATAAACATAATACAAATTACAATTATTTTATTTAAATAGTATTTTTATGATATTTAATTGTTGATGTATAAAACTATATTAAAGATCTCAAAATTAAAAAGAATGCCTAAATGCATTACTATTAATAACAAAAATGGTTTATTTTAAAAATCAATTTTTATTATTAAAATCAGATTTGCAAAAATGTAAATAAGATATGGAAGCTTGTAAATTAGTTTCAGTTACAGATTACAAACAATTAAATTAAAATATTTACAAATTTAAATTCAAATAATTATAAAATAATTATTCATTGACATATGTATTGAAATCATGATTTTTATTCATTTGTTTTAAATAGATTTAAATAAATCATTTAAATCAGTCATTTTGAATCATCGCAACCCTCACATCTAGAAAATCCAAACTACAATTACATCATACAATCAGAGTAAAGTTTTAACCTGCAACCACCATTTTTTAAAGTTAATTTTTACTTAATATGTAATTTAAATAACTCTTTTTTTACATTTACCTACAATTTTTAAGAGTTATGTCAAACAGACCATAATTTAAAAGATTTTAAAAAAATAGGGCTTGCAATAATCCCAAAACTTTAAAATATTCATTGAGAGATATCACTTTAACTCAAGCCTGTTGCATCCTATATGTCACACTGATGACAAATGACTGAGACTGTCAATGTTATTTAATTATTAATCCAGTGTCAAGAGAGAGTTTATGGTTACAGCTTTGATGCAGGCTAAATAAGAGAGTTCAAATTTAATGGCCTATTATATTTAGCTTTTAATTTATTTACGTATTTATATTTTAGGGCTTATTATAATGGTAGGCAATAAATAAATATATATATATATATATAAGTTGTTTTTTTTAAATTTAAATCATCAAAGCTAGAGGCCCATATAGGCCCATATAAGTCATATAACTATAGGCCAACAGTTTATATGCTACTATATTTTATAGGCAAAGTCTAGCCTATATTAATCAATCATAAATTAATGTAAGAAACCGAAACAATTTTAATAGTCTAAATTTTCATTAAATGATATAACATTTAAAAGCATACAATTTTAAGCCTAAGCTACTATTTACAGTTAGCCCTTTGTCAAGACTTACCTCTGGCTCTAGAAATACATCCACCCTTTCATGTCCATTACTGTGAACCTCCCCAACACCTCTGCTTAGTAGTGATAAATTTAGCGTGCCTCCTGTCATTTTCTATGATACCAAATTTTATTCAGCCCTATAGGCCTAATTCTAAACACTTGAACTAGTTGAACTTCATAGGCATTTGAAAAATATTTATTAGGGCCTGATACCCTACTGTTTTAAATAGGCGTCGTACATCTACGTGTGTATAAGCCTTGTGAATCTAATACATTTTTATTTAATTATAGATGGACTTTTATCATCATTTATTATGGACATATGCCTCACATGAATTTATGAATGGATCACACTTTAAACTCTTTCTTTAACTTGTTCAAAACATGAAAAGACGTTTTTATTCATTGACTAAATTGTATTTCTAAATTTTAATTTTAGTTGATTTTGAATACACTGACTGCTTTTATCTTATATGATCTTATAAATTTACTATTACAGTTCTGAGTTACAGACGCTCCTTCTATAAACAAAAGTTTAAAGAATGAAAATTAAAATTTCAAGATTTTTGCGTCTGACACACATCCGACACATCCTCTATCGAGTATTGAAATCTGTTCACTTTCTAGTTTTTAATTTAAGGGTTATTCGAATATTTTTTTAAAGACTCCAATCGAATTTTAAGGTACCGTGGAGATCTACTTTTGGAACTTGTCAAACTTTGAAAGTAAATCCGTAAACGCAGCATTAAGGAAATAGTCAGCCACCATTTTGAGAAGTGTATGTCGCTGCTTAGCTACGTTCGTTTAAGTAGTTTCGCTTTTATCTTGATCATGTTTAATAATATATGAGGTAACAAATGAAGCTTCAGCACGAACATCCAACACAACGTTAAAACGTTTCTTCTTCTTTTTATCAATTCATTTGGTGAAAGTCATTCTGGTAGCCGTATATACATTTGAAAAAAAAAAAGGATTAACGCTTTCTCTAAGATATAGTAGGGACTAATATAAACTTAAAGCTTTAGTAGAACTGGTGAAAGCTATTTTTTATTTTTTTATTTGATCCGACGGACAGGCCTACTTTACTTTTAGTAGAACTTTACAAAAGCCACAAATATTGACCTTAGACTTAGACTAATGATTAGAAATTGGCCTAATAAAAATTCACAGAGCATAGCATATTCCATAAAGAAATGTTGAAAAAAAAAATAGACTATACTAGGCCTATGTCTAGGGTTGCTATATCTAGCTGGGACCTCGTCGGGACCCTGTGAGATTGGGGGGGGGGGGGGGGTAGAAATGAAGTAAAAATAGTGTATTTAATTAGTTTAATATCATTAATTTTTATTTAGAACAGTATTACATGCAAGGTGCATAACGGTGACAGTCCCGCAGTGGCGTAGCTAGGGGAGGGGGAGAGGGGTCCAAATTCGAAAGTCCCCCCCGGTCCCCTACTTCAGGGGGGGGGGCCCAAAGGAGTGTCCAACTTGTTTTTTTTCTTATGTCATAGGCCTAATGTCGAATGTCAAAATGCAGGGGCCCCTAAAGAGGCCAAGCCCCCCGGGCCCCCAAATCCCTAGCAACGGCACTGAAGTCCCGATATATCGGGACGGATGACAACCCTACCTATGTCTCGATTCGGACTACCTTAAAGATAAAAGAGACTATATGTAGGCCCTAAGCTTATATATATATAAGCCTACGTTTGAAGAACATCCTATTCTTTTCTTATTATTTCCCTTCTGATTTTAAAAGGCCAATCCCGACAGTTATATCATTAAACAAACGGAATTTCGTAAGAAAAAGCTTAGGCTAAATTTGTCTATTTTCTTGTTCAATGATTGCAACCAATTTGTGTAGGCTTATCACTTCATGTAGGGGAGGATGGTGAGAAGTGGGACAAGGAATTATTTTATCAACAAAACTGCAATTTCTCCCTTCCATCTGTCTAGAAAAATCCCAAACTCTTCCAATAATTTAAACATGTTATTGTTTATTGTTTTACATATTATTTAACCCTTAGGATATAGGCCTATATTTTACTCTAACAATATACATAACACACATTTCATATATAATGGTGAGAAGTGGGACAGTCAAAGGGAGAAGTGGGACAGTCATAGATAAAGAGACACAGTTCAATGAGTAAACCAGATTATATGAACTCCAATTGACAATATGAGCAAAGATAAGGTCTCTTAGCGCCCTAAACGCCGACTTCGCTGCTCAGCAACATCACTGAACCAATGGCGGTCCCTCCACTTCCTATACGAAGATAGGCCTACCACCCCTATCTAAGGCGAGCACATCTTTTCTACTGGCAGCCCAAGGGCCAAATTTATGGTTATGGGGGCCCCTCGTGGCCTCGCCCCTGTCTTATGACATTAAATTGCTGTGTTAGTCTATGTTTCGGGATGTGTGAGGACCCCTGTTCCATGGAACATGTCATGGGGAGAAGGGGCCCAGGGGGGGGGGGCACATTGATCCATTGCAGTGGTTAGGGTTACTTGATTTTAAGGATGTTAATAGCCTAACTTTTTTTTTCAAAACCGGTTTTCGGTTCTATAGATCCAGCTTTAAACCGGATTTCGCCCCCACCCCACCCCGCGCGATGTCACCGGTAGAAAAAAACAAATGTGCGTAGTTTTATAGGGGGCTTTTTGAAAAATAGTTAATCCTTTTATTAGTGTTTGCATGGCATTCAAGAGGTTGATTGGTGTGAATACAATACGATTTTGTAAACTTTACCATAAAATTCTTTAGAACTAAAAAATCGTGGGCTAAATTGATTACCTTGCAACAAAATCGATAGAGTCTAGTGGTTTTCAATCGTGATAATCAAATTTCCGATTATCATTGACCATAACATTATAATAAAGCTCAAGTGTGCTAACTTTACATTTTTATATTCTACTAAAATATTTGAATAAACTTTAGTCTAATATATTTATGACAGATTGTATTAAATATATTATATTGGCCTATAGGATACATATTTCAATTATTTAATTGACTTTTATACTTTTAAACAATTTTTTTCTTTAGATAAGATTTTGCTTGATTTGAAATGCAACGGCCGTTCTCCCAATCCTCCTCTATGCGCGTTAAACCTGGATTGTGTATAGCCGCCAAGCCAGGAAACGGACCCCCTTCCATCTGAGCTGCCTACGGAAGCTGATGAGAGTCAAATGGCAGGATAAGATCCCGGACAGTGAGATGCTCGTACAGACCGGCATGTCTAGCATCTATGATCTACATCCTTGATAGGATAAGCCCAGCTCAGATGGGCAGATCATGTTGAGCGCATGCCAGATGGAAGATTACTAAAGCAGATATTCTAAGGGGAATTAGACGCAGGAAAGCGTTCCACTGGAGGGGAAAAAAAAAGATTTAAGGACACTCTAGAGCAGGAGTGTGCAACATTTTTCTGCTTTGGCCAACATATGAAAATTTATACCCCAAGACGGGACACACAGTCTGAAAATTTATTTGCATTATCAATGCAACGAATTTAAAAAATACCTTTAGAAGCTCTTCGGGGGCTGCACTAAAAGGCTTGAAGAGCCGTTTTGTGGCCCGATAGCCGCCTGTTGCACACCCTTCTTCTAGAGGACTCCCTAAAAAACTTTTTTATCGACCCCAATAACTGGAAAAGCCCGAGCAGAGGAGAGATCCTCCTGGCGCAACCTGATCTCTGCTGGGGCAGCACACCAAGAAGATAAAAGACTGACAGTTGCAACAGAAAAGCAACTACTCAGGAAATCTCAAGTCATTTGCTCTGCTCCCACTCAGTGCCTTTACAACCTTATGTGGCGCCCCAGGGCAAAAGTTCCAGCGCCGCCCCCTTGAATACTGTAACTCTTGTTTAGTGCTATATTTGCTATATTTAGACTACATTTGCCGCTCCCTGGCAGTGCCCCTCCCGGGCAAATGTCCCCTCTCTGCCCCCCCCCCCATGTGAGGGGATAGCTCCCACTGGCCACCAGGTCACACATCCTTGCCACCAATGCAAAAGACAATCCCAGGCAGGGCCCTCGAGAGAAAAAAAAGATGCCGGTACAAGATCTTTTCTGGGCCCCCACCCCGCCCCACTTTTTTTTATCTAACACTAGTCATATCTATTTGATTTATTTGTAGTCTATTACATACGTTTGAAAAATCAGAAATCTTTTAAAAGGTCTGTGGACCATTTTGTGAAAATGTCATAACTGTTACCATTTTACCATTAGAGTGTAATTATTTCAATCACAGCCTTACAGGTCTATTACAAAAATACTTTAATCAAGTACATATTATAGTTCTTAGTTTAAATTATTGAAAGTGTTTCTCCGCTTCAGTAGGCCTATTGATCTTGCAAATAATATTACAAAGATGTGTAAAATGGAAAAAGTTACTCTCACTGTTGATTGATAATTTATGTCCTCTAGTGTTTCTAGGTTTAGTGATTTAACTATTGGTGTTACTTTTGTTAGTTGTAAATATTCACCAGTAATGTATGTTGTGTAGTCAAATGTAAGGTTAGATCTGCTGTGGCAATACAGTTGACACATATTTTTATGTGCACAGACTCTTCCCAAAATACATTTTGTTAAATGACCAACAAAAATGCGTTTTAAATTTTCTAAACATTTGTCTAAAATGATGATACCTTCAATCTCCCCTCTTGGCTACCGCACAGGAAATCATTAAAGTGTAAAAGGATCGACTAACTAGCTTTGACTGCCGTAGGCCTACTAGTATGCAGCGACATAGACATAGATTATTTAGGCCTAGGCTACTAAGCTAACAGGGAGAACTGTAAGCCTGTAAGGCTCATATGTCTATATTTGTAAGTGTCTCTGGAGAAAAAAACAAGAAAGAGATCCTAAATGCTATTGAAAATAATTAGGCCCTATATTACAACTAGAGGCTTCTTTGTATATTTAACAAAATGTTAAAGTACACCAGGGGTCGAGACCTCCAAGAATATTGTGAAAACAACGTATGTCATAGTAATTATTGGGTGCTGCATGGCGAACAACATGAGAATCACACTGGATGTCAACTGTTTTAGTTCAGGAATGTTTGTATGCAAAGCTCCCATCATTGGACTTGCGATCTGTGATTAAATCTATTGTTAAGATAGTCAATTGTATAGTTTCTCAAGTCCCTTCTAGGAAAAAGTCATACGGAGTAGGCCTATAGATAAAGATTCGTTTCTTGTCTGAAAGCAATTAAGATGTATTTTAATGAAAAATAATCCATTGTTGAATGAGGAGAACTGACTGTTGAAGCCGGTGTTTCTGAATGACGTGGCGACACGTTTCAGTGAGTTAAACTTCCATTTACAAGACTGGGTCCAAAAGCACTTGAAGTGCTGGCTGTCACTGGAATGAATTTGCATTGAAACTGAACATATCTTTCCGTGAAGTCAATTTCAAAACATTCAACTCTTTCCCTAATTTAAGGCAAATTAAGATAGTTGAGCATTTTCAGAAGTACACTAGTTATTTGGTATTATTAGCATCAAATTTGGAGAATTTAATTGAAGGGAGATAATTAACCCGTTTTCTTTACATTAATATTTCTAATATTTTTCTTTTTTGTTTCCTTTTAGAAAAATAAATGGATTACAACTCTAAATGATCAAATTACACAAGATAGTTGAAAATTATATAAATATTTTATGACTAAAGAATGTATATGTACATTTTAAAACATTACAATAACTACCCAGTTTGTATGATTTTTACGTATCCCTTCCGCTTAATTTCAAATTCAAGGTTAATTTATTTTTCCATTTGGGTTAAAATAAATAAATTAACATAAATCTCAGTTATTCTGAGATCAAATAATAAGGACTTAAAAGCTATTACTTGCGTAATTACCAATTTAATTTTAATTTTAAATTTTTATATTCATGGGCCCCCTAAACCTTTACGGGCCCCGGTACGGCGTACCGACTGTACCCCCCTCTCGTGGGGCCTGATCCCAGGTAAGAGTTGGCTTTATCAGCCACCTCAGAACACACAAGCGTCCACGACAAAAATACAAGGATGGTCTTCATCGACACTGATGTACAAACATCACCAACATACATTCAGGCAATCTCTTTTTATTACTCTAATCATTTTCTTTATTGTTGGTCTCTTTTCACTATATTTCTTCATATAGGTAGTGCCCTAATAATGTAGGGGGGCAGTGGGGGCATATGCCCGGGGGGTGACACTTCTAGGGGGGCGGCAAATATAGTCTAAATGTCTAAATACAGCACTAAACATAGCAGTTACAGTATGCAAGGGGGCGTCGCTGAAACTTTTGCCCTGGGTCGCCACATAGGCTTGTGAAGGCTCTGCATATAGGCATAAAATGAATTTACTAAATATTTACACACACAACAAACACATGTAAAATACCCACAAAATTACTCATAGCGTTATGGCCTTGACTGTTAAATGAATAATAACAACAGGGTGCATATCTGTAGGCCTACCCATGGGCCTCAAATTGGCGAAGTGTGTATACCACCGATGCGCTCCCATAAAGAGTACACCGGTGGGACAGCCCCTGTTGCGAGTCCGAGATTTCATTACACAGGCGAGAGGCATCGACACTTAGTGTGAAGGAAGAAATCTGTGTAACAACCCGCCCCGGTGCTTGGATGATCAGGCCTATAGTCTGGTATTTGTGTAAAAGAGCAATGCTTACATGATTACATGATAATTCCGCACCAAAATAAATTAAGGGGGAGGGGAATTGTAGTGCATGCGGATACCGTACCCTATGTTCTGCTGCATGCCATGTCTTAGACAGGGTCTTTGTGTGTCTCTTTTTCTTGACCAACCCCTTCCCATGTTACGCCCTGGACGTTGAAACCGGAAGGTTGGTCATTTTTTTTAGAGACATTATACTTAGGTATAAGTCGTAGATTTAGCTTGAGATAATACATAAGGGTGACACTAATGGAAAGCAACACTTTCTAAAAGAAAAGATATTCGTATTTCAAACAAATGTAGGCCTATTATAATAGTAAGCTTATATAAAGTATTTATTTGTAATCCGAAAAGGGCGTATACCAAGTTGGACGTATACCAAGTTGGACGCATACCAAGTTGGTGGACGCATATCAAGTTGGACGCATATCAAGTTGGACGCATATCAAGTTAAACGCATTCCAAGTTGGACGCATACCAAGTTGGACGCATATCAAGTTAAACGCATTCCAAGTTGGACGCATACCAAGTTGGACGCCATATCAAGTTAAACGCATTCCAAGTTGGACGCATACCAAGTTGGACGCATACCAAGTTGGACGCATACCAAGTTGGACGTATTTAAAAGCAGTCTCACACAGAGGTTTCAAAGAGCATAGACTATAGCCTATATTATAATTCATTTTCTTTCTTGACACGGTGGGGGGACTCGGTGGCCGTGCGACTGGCGTCTGGAGGGTGTACCTGAGTCTACCCAGCTCTGATGGGTACCTGGCCTTACTTGGGTTAAAGTAAAAGCGGCTTTGTATAGTGCTGGCCACACAATCACCTAGTATGCCGTGGCCACAGATACAGGTGAACGGTGCTTCACCGGCCCTATGGATCGATTTGGTCCGACGGAATACTTTCTTGACACAGTTTTCTCTACTCCACCCATTCAGCCCCATTTATCATGTCACTCATTCTCTTTCCATACGACACACTTGATTTCAAAATTCCGCGACCTTAATTTCTATTTTAAACATACACAAACACAAAAGGTTCAGAACTAACCAGCGATTGACCTCTCGCATGACAGTTAAAAAATGCTACACATCACAATGACATGCAAACATTTTCCAAATCAAGGAAAGATAACTCGTTTCTATTTGTTGTATTCAATTTCTATTTAAAATTAAAAACAAAAGTAAGTTATTTCTTTCAGACCGTTTTGGTCCATTGGGGCAATCGAAGCAGCATCAATAAGTATAGGGGGCCAGAGATTACAAAGGAACTGTTTGGCCAGCACAATGTCCAGCCACCTTTACTTTACCCAAACTAAAGTCAGGTACCCAACAGAGCTGGGTAGGCTCAGTGACACCCTATAGACCCGAAACCAAATCATTAGCCTTAACCAGGATTCGAACCCTGTAACTTCGGTACGCCAGCCGAACGCGCTGACGCTCGGCCACCCGTGACCCATGACGTCATCTAGACCCGGGGGAAAATTTCTGGCGTCAACCTGGATTTGATACCGGGACCTTTTGTACTATAATTCGCTGTCAATTCCAGACCACAGTGTACCATTTGTTTTCTTCTTTTAATACTTTCTTTGTCTTTCATTAGATATTCTTACCCAATTATTGGTTGGCTATTAGAGTCTAATTAGTCTATGTGTCAATCATCTACTGCCCATGACCTACATATATTTCATATATCTCCAGTTTATTTATTGAAAACAAAAGTACTAATGTCAAATATCGGATGGTTTGATGTAACAATTGCAAACTAAATCACTACGTTGTGCAGGTGAAAATAGTGGAAATACTTAGTGAAATTAAACTAGACTGGCTATACTAGCAGGGTATCACCTCCCCGCACCAATACCGAGAGATGTTTCCTATAAGGAGTCTCTCAGATGCACTGAAGAAATTCCAGTGTAAATTTCCTATTTTCTAGCTCGAATAATTCTGGTTGGACATCCCAAACACGTGACTAAACTGGACCTTTTGATTGGCCAACATTGAACCGTTCCCTTAAAGACACAAGGAGGGGGAAGGAGAATATCAATGGCCAGCCTAACAATAACAGACTGAGTTTCCAAACTATAATTATGGAGGGGAACGTTCCGGGGCGTTTGACACTATCCGAAATCTATAACCGTGGTCACTTTACATGGCCATTATGTCATAAACCTGGCAGGAAAAAGGGCAGTAGGAATGAATGGGTCAGTTTAGTCTCTGGGTGTGGTCTTATCTGAAAACTGAACAAAGACGGGGCTTTTCTTTACTGAGTATCTGAAAGGACCATCTCACTTCTAAGCACAATGAAACATCGAAGGGCTGGAGGGGAAGGAAAGGGAGGGGCATTGAGGTTGGGCCTCCAATCTCAGTTATCTTACACCACCTAGAGGGTCAAGGAGACAGAAAAATCTCGACCTATAACTTCGGGTAGTTTAAAATCTTCAACCATCGAATTCCTTAGTTTAAAAAAAAATGTGACAAGCGTCACAACATTCAATTATTTCAATGTTTTATGTCTGTTTAATACACATTCAATTATTTCAATGGTTTATGTCTGTGTAATACACATTCAATTATTTTAATGTTTTATGTCTGCGTAATTCACATTCAATTATTTCAATGTCTGTGTAATACACATTCAATTATTTCAATGTTTTATGTCTGTGTAATACACATTCAATTATTTCAATGTTTTATGTCTGTGTAATACACATTCAATTATTTCAATGTTTTATGTCTGTGTAATACACATTCAATTATTTCAATAATTTATGTCTGTATAAAACACATTCAATTATTTCAATGTTTTATGTCTGTGTAATACACAGTTAATGCTTTCAACGTGTTTATGTCTGTGTAATACACATTCAATTATTTCAACGTGTTTATGTTTGTGTAATAATAATTCAATTATTTCAATGTTTTATGTCTGTGTAATACACATTCAATCATTTCAATATTTTATGTCTGTGTAACACACATTCAATTATTTTAATGTCTTTGTAATACACATCAATTATTTCAATGGTTAATGTCTGTGTATTACACATTCAATTATTTCAATGTCTCTGTAATACACATTCAATTAATTCAATGTTTTATGTCTGTGTAATACACATTAAATTATTTCAATGTCTGTATAATACACATTCAATTATTTCTATGTTTTATGTCTGTGTAATACACATTCAATTATTTCAATGTTTTATGTCTGTATAATAAACATTCAATTATTTCAATGTTTTATGTCTGTGTAATACTCATTGAATTATTTAAATGTTTTATGTCTGTGTAATACACTTTTAATAATTTAAATTTTTTATGTCTGTATAATACACATTCAATTATTTCAATGTTTTATGTCTGTGTAATACACATTCAATTATTTCAACGTGTTTTTGTCTGTGTAATACACATTCAATTATTTCAAGGTTTTATGTCTCTGTAATACACATTCAATTGTTTCAATGTTTTATGTCTGTGTAATACACATTCATTTATTTCAATGTCTGTGTAATACACATTCAATTATTTTAATGTTTTATGTCTGTTTAATACACATTCAATTATTTCAATGTTTTATGTCTGTGTAAGACACATTCAATTATTTCAATGTTTTATGTCTGTGTAATACACATTCAATCATTCCAATGTTTTTGTCTGTGTAATACACATTCAGTTATTTCAATGATTTATGTCTGTGTAATACACATTCAATTATTTCAATGTTTTATGTCTGTATAATACGCATTCAATTATTTCAATGTTTTATGTCTGTGTAATACACAGTCAATAATTTCAAGGTGTTTATGTCTCTGTAATATACACATTTAATTGTTTCAACGTGTTTTTGTTTGTGTAATACACATTCAATTATTTCAACGTGTTTACGTCTGTGTAATACACATTCCATGATTTCAACGTGTTTAGGTCTGTGTAATACACATTCAATATTTGAATGTGCTTATGTCTGGGTAATACACATTTAATTATTTCAATGTTTTATGTCTGTGTATTAGACATTCAATTATTTAAATGGTTTATGTCTGTGTAATACACATTCAATCATTTCAATATTTTATGTCTGTGTAACACACATTCAATTATTTTAATGTCTTTGTAATACACATCAATTATTTCAATGGTTAATGTCTGTGTATTACACATTCAATTATTTCAATGTCTCTGTAATACACATTCAATTAATTCAATGTTTTATGTCTGTGTAATACACATTAAATTATTTCAATGTCTGTATAATACACATTCAATTATTTCTATGTTTTATGTCTGTGTAATACACATTCAATTATTTCAATGTTTTATGTCTGTATAATAAACATTCAATTATTTCAATGTTTTATGTCTGTGTAATACTCATTGAATTATTTAAATGTTTTATGTCTGTGTAATACACTTTTAATAATTTAAATTTTTTATGTCTGTATAATACACATTCAATTATTTCAATGTTTTATGTCTGTGTAATACACATTCAATTATTTCAACGTGTTTTTGTCTGTGTAATACACATTCAATTATTTCAAGGTTTTATGTCTCTGTAATACACATTCAATTGTTTCAATGTTTTATGTCTGTGTAATACACATTCATTTATTTCAATGTCTGTGTAATACACATTCAATTATTTTAATGTTTTATGTCTGTTTAATACACATTCAATTATTTCAATGTTTTATGTCTGTGTAAGACACATTCAATTATTTCAATGTTTTATGTCTGTGTAATACACATTCAATCATTCCAATGTTTTTGTCTGTGTAATACACATTCAGTTATTTCAATGATTTATGTCTGTGTAATACACATTCAATTATTTCAATGTTTTATGTCTGTATAATACGCATTCAATTATTTCAATGTTTTATGTCTGTGTAATACACAGTCAATAATTTCAAGGTGTTTATGTCTCTGTAATATACACATTTAATTGTTTCAACGTGTTTTTGTTTGTGTAATACACATTCAATTATTTCAACGTGTTTACGTCTGTGTAATACACATTCCATGATTTCAACGTGTTTAGGTCTGTGTAATACACATTCAATATTTGAATGTGCTTATGTCTGGGTAATACACATTTAATTATTTCAATGTTTTATGTCTGTGTATTAGACATTCAATTATTTAAATGGTTTATGTCTGTGTAATACACATTCAATTTTTTCAATGTCTGTGTAATACACATTCAATTATTTCAATGTTTTATGTCTGTGTAATACACATAAAATTATTTCAATGTCTGTGTAATACACATTCAATTATTTCTATGTTTTATGTCTGTGTAATACACATTCCCTTATTTCAATGTTTTATATCTGTATAATACACATTCAATTATTTCAATGTTTTATGTCTGTGTAATACACATTCAATTATTTCAATGTTTTATGTCTGTGTAATACACATTCAATTATTTCAATAATTTATGTCTGTGTAACACACATTCAAATATTTTAATGTCTTTGTAATACACATCAATTATTTCAATGGTTAATGTCTGTGTATTACACATTCAATTATTTCAATGTCTCTGTAATAGACATTCAATTATTTCAATGTTTTATGTCTGTGTAATACTCATTCAATTATTTAAATGTTTTATGTCTGTGTAATACACATTTAATAATTTCAATTTTTTATGTCTGTATAATACACATTCAATTATTTCAATGTTTTATGTCTGTGTAATACACATTCAATTATTTCAACGTGTTTTTGTCTGTGTAATACACATTCAATTATTTCAAGGTTTTATGTCTCTGTAATACACATTCAATTGTTTCAATGTTTTATGTCTGTGTAATACACATTCATTTATTTCAATGTCTGTGTAATACACATTCAATTATTTTAATGTTTTATGTCAGTGTAAGACACATTCAATTATTTCACTGTTTTATGTCTGTGTAATACACATTCAATCATTCCAATGTTTTTGTCTGTGTAATACACATTCAGTTATTTCAATGATTTATGTCTGTGTAATACACATTCAATTATTTCAATGTTTTATGTCTGTATAATACGCATTCAATTATTTCAATGTTTTATGTCTGTGTAATACACAGTCAATAATTTCAACGTGTTTATGTCTCTGTAATATACAAATTCAATTGTTTCAACGTGTTTTTGTTTGTGTAATACACATTCAATTATTTCAACGTGTTTACGTCTGTGTAATACACATTCCATGATTTCAACGTGTTTAGGTCTGCGTAATACCCTTTCAATATTTGAATGTGCTTATGTCTGGGTAATACACATTTAATTATTTCAATGTTTTATGTCTGTGTATTAGACATTCACTTATTTAAATGGTTTATGTCTGTGTAATACACATTCAATTTTTTCAATGTCTGTGTAATACACATTCAATTATTTCAATGTTTTATGTCTGTGTAATACACATAAAATTATTTCAATGTCTGTGTAATACACATTCAATTATTTCAATGTTTTATGTCTGTGTAATACACATTTAATTATTTCAATGTTTTATGTCTGTGTAATACACATTCAATTATTTCAATAATTTATGTCTGTATAAAACACATTCAATTATTTCAATGTTTTATGTCTGTGTAATACACAGTTAATGCTTTTAACGTGTTTATGTCTGTGTAATACACATTCAATTATTTCAACGTGTTTATGTTTGTGTAATAATAATATAATTATTTCAATGTTTTATGTCTGTGTAATACACATTCAATCATTTCAATATTTTATGTCTGTGTAACACACATTCAATTATTTTAATGTCTTTGTAATACACATCAATTATTTCAATGGTTAATGTCTGTGTATTACACATTCAATTATTTCAATGTCTCTGTAGTACACATTCAATTATTTCAATGTTTTATGTCTGTGTAATACACATTCAATTATTTCATTGTTTTATGTCTGTATAATACACATTCAATTATTTCAATGTTTTATGTCTGTGTAATACACATTCAGTTATTTAAATGTTTTATGTCTGTGTAATACAAATTCAATTATTTCAATGTTTTATGTCTGTGTAATACACATTCAATTATTTCAATGTTTTATGTCTGTGTAATACACATTCAATTATTTCAATAATTTATGTCTGTGTAACACACATTCAAATATTTTAATGTCTTTGTAATACACATCAATTATTTCAATGGTTAATGTCTGTGTATTACACATTCAATTAATTCAATGTCTCTGTAATACACATTCAATTATTTCAATGTTTTATGTCTGTGTAATACACATTAAATTATTTTAATGTCTGTATAATACACATTCAATTATTTCTATGTTTTATGTCTGTGTAATACACATTCAATTATTTCAATGTTTTATGTCTGTATAATAGACATTCAATTATTTCAATGTTTTATGTCTGTGTAATACTCATTCAATTATTTAAATGTTTTTTGTCTGTGTAATACACATTTAATAATTTCAATTTTTTATGTCTGTATAATACACATTCAATTATTTCAATGTTTTATGTCTGTGTAATACACATTCAGTTATTTCAAAGTGTTTTTGTCTGTGTAATACACATTCAATTATTTCAAGGTTTTATGTCTCTGTAATACACATTCAATTGTTTCAATGTTTTATGTCTGTGTAATACACATTCATTTATTTCAATGTCTGTGTAATACACATTCAATTATTTTAATGTTTTATGTCTGTTTAATACACATTCAAATATTTCAATGTTTTATGTCAGTGTAAGACACATTCAATTATTTCACTGTTTTATGTCTGTGTAATACACATTCAATCATTCCAATGTTTTTGTCTGTGTAATACACATTCAGTTATTTCAATGATTTATGTCTGTGTAATACAATATCAATTATTTCAATGTTTTATGTCTGTATAATACGCATTCAATTATTTCAATGTTTTATGTCTGTGTAATACACAGTCAATAATTTCAACGTGTTTATGTCTCTGTAATATACACATTCAATTGTTTCAACGTGTTTTTGTTTGTGTAATACACATTCAATTATTTCAACGTGTTTACGTCTGTGTAATACACATTCCATGATTTCAACGTGTTTAGGTCTGTGTAATACACATTCAATATTTGAATGTGCTTATGTCTGGGTAATACACATTTAATTATTTCAATGTTTTATGTCTGTGTATTAGACATTCACTTATTTAAATGGTTTATGTCTGTGTAATACACATTCAATTTTTTCAATGTCTGTGTAATACACATTCAATTATTTCAATGTTTTATGTCTGTGTAATACACATAAAATTATTTCAATGGTTTATGTAATACACATTCAATTATTTCAATGTTTTATGTCTGTGTAATACACATTTAATTATTTCAATGTTTTATGTCTGTGTAATACACATTCAATTATTTCAATAATTTATGTCTGTATAAAACACATTCAATTATTTCAATGTTTTATGTCTGTGTAATACACAGTTAATGCTTTCAACGTGTTTATGTCTGTGTAATACACATTCAATTATTTCAACGTGTTTATGTTTGTGTAATAATAATTCAATTATTTCAATGTTTTATGTCTGTGTAATACACATTCAATCATTTTAATATTTTATGTCTGTGTAACACACATTCAATTATTTTAATGTCTTTGTAATACACATCAATTATTTCAATGGTTAATGTCTGTGTATTACACATTCAATTATTTCAATGTCTCTGTAGTACACATTCAATTATTTCAATGTTTTATGTCTGTGTAATACACATTCAATTATTTCATTGTTTTATGTCTGTATAATACACATTCAATTATTTCAATGTTTTATGTCTGTGTAATACTCATTCAATTATTTCAATGTTTTATGTCTGTGTAACACACATTTAATAATTTCAATTTTTTATGTCAGTATAATACACATTCAATTATTTCAATGTTTTATGTCTGTGTAATACACATTCAATTATTTCAACGTGTTTTTGTCTGTGTAATACACATTCAATTATTTCAAGGTTTTATGTCTCTGTAATACACATTCAATTGTTTCAATGTTTTATGTCTGTGTAATACACATTCATTTATTTCAATGTCTGTGTAATACACATTCAATTATTTTAATGTTTTATGTCTGTTTAATACACATTCAATTATTTCAATGTTTTATGTCAGTGTAAGACACATTCAATTATTTCAATGTTTTATGTCTGTGTAATACACATTCAATCATTCCAATGTTTTTGTCTGTGTAATACACATTCAGTTATTTCAATGATTTATGTCTGTGTAATACACATTCAATTATTTCAATGTTTTAAGTCCGTATAATACGCATTCAATTATTTCAATGTTTTAAATATGTGTAATACACAGTCAATAATTTCAACGTGTTTATGTCTCTGTAATATACACATTCAATTGTTTGTGTAATACACATTCAATTATTTCAACGTGTTTTTGTCTGTGTAATACACATTTAATTATTACAATTTTTTATGTCTGTATAATACACATTCAATTATTTCAATGTTTTATGTCTGTGTAATACACATTCCATTATTTCAACGTGTTTTTGTCTGTGTAATACACATTCAATTATTTCAAGGTTTTATGTCTGTGTAATACACATTCAATTATTTCAATGTTTTATGTCTGTGTAATACACATTCATTTATTTGAATGTCTGTGTAATACACATTCAATTATTTTAATGTTTTATGTCTGTGTAATACACATTCAATTATTTCAATGTTTTATGTCAGTGTAATACACATTCAATTTTTTCAATGTTTTATGTCTGCGTAATACACATTCAATTAATTCAATGTTTTTGTCTGTGTAATACACATTCAGTTATTTCAATGTTTTATGTCTGTGTAATACACATTCAATTATTTCAATGTTTTATGTCTGTGTAATACACATTCTATTATTTTAACGTGTTTATGTCTGGGTAATACACATTTAATTTTTTTCAGGTTTTATGTCTGTGTAATTCTCATTCCATTATTTCAATGTCTGTGTAATACACATTCAATTATTTCAATGTTTTTTGTCTTTAAATCCACATTAAATTATTTTAATGTTTTATGTCAGTGTAATACACATTCAATTTTTTCAATGTTTTATGTATGTGTAATACACATTAATTTATTTCAATGTCTGTGGACTACACATTCAATTATTTCATTGTTTTATGTCTGTGTAATACATATTCAATTATTTTAATGTTGTATGTCTGTATGATACACGTTCAGTTATTTCAATGATTTATGTCTGTGTAATACACATTCTATTATTTCAATGTTTTATGTCTGTATAATACGCATTCAATTATTTCAATGTTTTATGTCTGTGTAATACACAGTCAATAATTTCAACGTGTTTATGTCTCTGTAATATACACATTCAATTGTTTCAACGTGTTTTTGTTTGTGTAATACACATTCAATTATTTCAACGTGTTTACGTCTGTGTAATACACATTCCATGATTTCAACGTGTTTAGGTCTGCGTAATACCCTTTCAATATTTGAATGTGCTTATGTCTGGGTAATACACATTTAATTATTTCAATGTTTTATGTCTGTGTATTAGACATTCACTTATTTAAATGGTTTATGTCTGTGTAATACACATTCAATTTTTTCAATGTCTGTGTAATACACATTCAATTATTTCAATGTTTTATGTCTGTGTAATACACATAAAATTATTTCAATGTCTGTGTAATACACATTCAATTATTTCAATGTTTTATGTCTGTGTAATACACATTTAATTATTTCAATGTTTTATGTCTGTGTAATACACATTCAATTATTTCAATAATTTATGTCTGTATAAAACACATTCAATTATTTCAATGTTTTATGTCTGTGTAATACACAGTTAATGCTTTCAACGTGTTTATGTCTGTGTAATACACATTCAATTATTTCAACGTGTTTATGTTTGTGTAATAATAATATAATTATTTCAATGTTTTATGTCTGTGTAATACACATTCAATCATTTCAATATTTTATGTCTGTGTAACACACATTCAATTATTTTAATGTCTTTGTAATACACATCAATTATTTCAATGGTTAATGTCTGTGTATTACACATTCAATTATTTCAATGTCTCTGTAGTACACATTCAATTATTTCAATGTTTTATGTCTGTGTAATACACATTCAATTATTTCATTGTTTTATGTCTGTATAATACACATTCAATTATTTCAATGTTTTATGTCTGTGTAATACACATTCAGTTATTTAAATGTTTTATGTCTGTGTAATACAAATTCAATTATTTCAATGTTTTATGTCTGTGTAATACACATTCAATTATTTCAATGTTTTATGTCTGTGTAATACACATTCAATTATTTCAATAATTTATGTCTGTGTAACACACATTCAAATATTTTAATGTCTTTGTAATACACATCAATTATTTCAATGGTTAATGTCTGTGTATTACACATTCAATTAATTCAATGTCTCTGTAATACACATTCAATTATTTCAATGTTTTATGTCTGTGTAATACACATTAAATTATTTTAATGTCTGTATAATACACATTCAATTATTTCTATGTTTTATGTCTGTGTAATACACATTCAATTATTTCAATGTTTTATGTCTGTATAATAGACATTCAATTATTTCAATGTTTTATGTCTGTGTAATACTCATTCAATTATTTAAATGTTTTTTGTCTGTGTAATACACATTTAATAATTTCAATTTTTTATGTCTGTATAATACACATTCAATTATTTCAATGTTTTATGTCTGTGTAATACACATTCAGTTATTTCAAAGTGTTTTTGTCTGTGTAATACACATTCAATTATTTCAAGGTTTTATGTCTCTGTAATACACATTCAATTGTTTCAATGTTTTATGTCTGTGTAATACACATTCATTTATTTCAATGTCTGTGTAATACACATTCAATTATTTTAATGTTTTATGTCTGTTTAATACACATTCAAATATTTCAATGTTTTATGTCAGTGTAAGACACATTCAATTATTTCACTGTTTTATGTCTGTGTAATACACATTCAATCATTCCAATGTTTTTGTCTGTGTAATACACATTCAGTTATTTCAATGATTTATGTCTGTGTAATACAATATCAATTATTTCAATGTTTTATGTCTGTATAATACGCATTCAATTATTTCAATGTTTTATGTCTGTGTAATACACAGTCAATAATTTCAACGTGTTTATGTCTCTGTAATATACACATTCAATTGTTTCAACGTGTTTTTGTTTGTGTAATACACATTCAATTATTTCAACGTGTTTACGTCTGTGTAATACACATTCCATGATTTCAACGTGTTTAGGTCTGTGTAATACACATTCAATATTTGAATGTGCTTATGTCTGGGTAATACACATTTAATTATTTCAATGTTTTATGTCTGTGTATTAGACATTCACTTATTTAAATGGTTTATGTCTGTGTAATACACATTCAATTTTTTCAATGTCTGTGTAATACACATTCAATTATTTCAATGTTTTATGTCTGTGTAATACACATAAAATTATTTCAATGGTTTATGTAATACACATTCAATTATTTCAATGTTTTATGTCTGTGTAATACACATTTAATTATTTCAATGTTTTATGTCTGTGTAATACACATTCAATTATTTCAATAATTTATGTCTGTATAAAACACATTCAATTATTTCAATGTTTTATGTCTGTGTAATACACAGTTAATGCTTTCAACGTGTTTATGTCTGTGTAATACACATTCAATTATTTCAACGTGTTTATGTTTGTGTAATAATAATTCAATTATTTCAATGTTTTATGTCTGTGTAATACACATTCAATCATTTCAATATTTTATGTCTGTGTAACACACATTCAATTATTTTAATGTCTTTGTAATACACATCAATTATTTCAATGGTTAATGTCTGTGTATTACACATTCAATTATTTCAATGTCTCTGTAGTACACATTCAATTATTTCAATGTTTTATGTCTGTGTAATACACATTCAATTATTTCATTGTTTTATGTCTGTATAATACACATTCAATTATTTCAATGTTTTATGTCTGTGTAATACTCATTCAATTATTTCAATGTTTTATGTCTGTGTAACACACATTTAATAATTTTAATTTTTTATGTCAGTATAATACACATTCAATTATTTCAATGTTTTATGTCTGTGTAATACACATTCAATTATTTCAACGTGTTTTTGTCTGTGTAATACACATTCAATTATTTCAAGGTTTTATGTCTCTGTAATACACATTCAATTGTTTCAATGTTTTATGTCTGTGTAATACACATTCATTTATTTCAATGTCTGTGTAATACACATTCAATTATTTTAATGTTTTATGTCTGTTTAATACACATTCAATTATTTCAATGTTTTATGTCAGTGTAAGACACATTCAATTATTTCAATGTTTTATGTCTGTGTAATACACATTCAATCATTCCAATGTTTTTGTCTGTGTAATACACATTCAGTTATTTCAATGATTTATGTCTGTGTAATACACATTCAATTATTTCAATGTTTTAAGTCCGTATAATACGCATTCAATTATTTCAATGTTTTAAATATGTGTAATACACAGTCAATAATTTCAACGTGTTTATGTCTCTGTAATATACACATTCAATTGTTTGTGTAATACACATTCAATTATTTCAACGTGTTTTTGTCTGTGTAATACACATTTAATTATTACAATTTTTTATGTCTGTATAATACACATTCAATTATTTCAATGTTTTATGTCTGTGTAATACACATTCCATTATTTTAACGTGTTTTTGTCTGTGTAATACACATTCAATTATTTCAAGGTTTTATGTCTGTGTAATACACATTCAATTATTTCAATGTTTTATGTCTGTGTAATACACATTCATTTATTTGAATGTCTGTGTAATACACATTCAATTATTTTAATGTTTTATGTCTGTGTAATACACATTCAATTATTTCAATGTTTTATGTCAGTGTAATACACATTCAATTTTTTCAATGTTTTATGTCTGCGTAATACACATTCAATTAATTCAATGTTTTTGTCTGTGTAATACACATTCAGTTATTTCAATGTTTTATGTCTGTGTAATACACATTCAATTATTTCAATGTTTTATGTCTGTGTAATACACATTCTATTATTTTAACGTGTTTATGTCTGGGTAATACACATTTAATTTTTTTCAGGTTTTATGTCTGTGTAATTCTCATTCCATTATTTCAATGTCTGTGTAATACACATTCAATTATTTCAATGTTTTTTGTCTTTAAATCCACATTAAATTATTTTAATGTTTTATGTCAGTGTAATACACATTCAATTTTTTCAATGTTTTATGTATGTGTAATACACATTAATTTATTTCAATGTCTGTGGACTACACATTCAATTATTTCATTGTTTTATGTCTGTGTAATACATATTCAATTATTTTAATGTTGTATGTCTGTATGATACACGTTCAATTATTTCATTGTTTTATGTCTGTGTATTAGACATTCAATTATTTAAATGGTTTATGTCTGTGTAATACACATTCAATTTTTTCAATGTCTGTGTAATACACATTCAATTATTTTAATGTTTTATGTCTGTGTAATACACATAAAATTATTTCAATGTCTGTGTAATACACATTCAATTATTTCTATGTTTTATGTCTGTGTAATACACATTCCCTTATTTCAATGTTTTATGTCTGTATAATACACATTCAATTATTTCAATGTTTTATGTCTGTGTAATACACATTCAATTATTTCAATGTTTTATGTCTGTGTAATACACATTCAATTATTTCAATAATTTATGTCTGTATAAAACACATTCAATTATTTCAATGTTTTATGTCTGTGTAATACACAGTTAATGCTTTCAACGTGTTTATGTCTGTGTAATACACATTCAATTATTTCAACGTGTTTATAATTGTGTAATAATAATTCAATTATTTCAATGTTTTATGTCTGTGTAATACACATTCAATCATTTCAATATTTTATGTCTGTGTAACACACATTCAAATATTTTAATGTCTTTGTAATACACATCAATTATTTCAATGGTTAATGTCTGTGTATTACACATTCAATTATTTCAATGTCTCTGTAATACACATTCAATTATTTCAATGTTTTATGTCTGTGTAATACACATTAAATTATTTCAATGTCTGTATAATACACATTCAATTATTTATATGTTTTATGTCTGTGTAAAACACATTCAATTATTTCATTGTTTTATGTCTGTATAATACACATTCAATTATTTCAATGTTTTATGTCTGTGTAATACTCATTCAATTATTTCAATGTTTTATGTCTGTGTAATACACATTTAATAATTGTAATTTTTTATGTCTCTATAATACACATTCAATTTTTTCAATGTTTTATGTCTGTGTAATACACATTCAATTATTTCAACGTGTTTTTGTCTGTGTAATACACATTCAATTATTTCAAGGTTTTATGTCTCTGTAATACACATTCAATTGTTTCAATGTTTTATGTCTGTGTAATACACATTCATTTATTTCAATGTCTGTGCAATACACATTCAATTATTTTAATGTTTTATGTCTGTTTAATACACATTCAATTATTTCAATGTTTTATGTCAGTGTAAGACACATTCAATTATTTTAATGTTTTATGTCTGCGTAATACACATTCAATTATTTCAATGTTTTTGTCTGTGTAATACACATTCAGTTATTTAAATGTTTTATGTCTGTGTAATACACATTCAATTATTTCAATGTTTTATGTCTGTGTAATACACATTCTATTATTTTAACGTGTTTATGTCTGGGTAATACACATTTAATTTTTTCAATGTTTTATGTCTGTGTAATAAACATTTAATTTTTTCAATGTCTGTGTAATACACATTAAATTATTTTAATGTTTTACGTCTGTGTAATGCACATTCAATTATTTCAATGTTTTATGCCTGTGTAAGACACTTTCAATTACTTCAATGTTTTATGTCTGTGTAATACACATTCAATTATTTTAATGTTTTATGTATGTGTAATACACATTAATTTATTTCAATGTCTGTGTACTACACATTCAATTATTTCATTTTTTTATGTCTGTGTAATGCATATTCAATTATTTTAATGTTGTATGTCTGTATGATACACGTTCAATTATTTCATTGTTTTATGTCTGTATAATACGCATTCAATTATTTCAATGTTTTATGTCTGTGTAATACACAGTCAATAATTTCAACGTGTTTATGTCTCTGTAATATACACATTCAATTGTTTCAACGTGTTTTTGTTTGTGTAATACACATTCAATTATTTCAACGTGTTTACGTCTGTGTAATACACATTCCATGATTTCAACGTGTTTAGGTCTGTGTAATACACATTCAATATTTGAATGTGCTTATGTCTGGGTAATACACATTTATATATTTTAATGTTTTATGTCTGTGTATTAGACATTCAATTATTTAAATGGTTTATGTCTGTGTAATACACATTCAATTTTTTCAATGTCTGTGTTATACATATTCAATTATTTCAATGTTTTATGTCTGTGTAATACACATTTAATTATTTCAATGTCTGTGTAATACACATTCAATTATTTCTATGTTTTATGTCTGTATAATACACATTCAATTATTTCAATGTTTTATGTCTGTGTAATACACATTCCCTTATTTCAATGTTTTATGTCTGTATAATACACATTCATATATTTCAATGTTTTATGTCTGTATAATACACATTCATTTATTTCAATGTTTTATGTCTGTGTAATACACATTTAATTATTTCAATTTTTATGTCTGTATAATACACATTCAATTATTTCTATGTTTTTTGTCTGTGTAATACACATTCAATTATTTCAATGTTTTATGTCTGTATATACACATTTAATTATTTCAATGTTTTATGTCTGTATAATACACATTCAATTATTTCAATGTTTTATGTCTGTGTAATACAGATTTAATTATTACAATTTTTTATGTCTGTATAATACACATTCAATTATTTCAATGTTTTATGTCTGTGTAATACACATTCCATTATTTCAACGTGTTTTTGTCTAGGAATACACATTCAATTATTTCAAGGTTTTATGTCTGTGTAATACACATTCAATTATTTCAATGTTTTATGTCTGTGTAATACACATTCATTTATTTGAATGTCTGTGTAATACACATTCAATTATTTTAATGTTTTATGTCTGTGTAATACACATTCAATTATTTCAATGTTTTATGTCAGTGTGATACACATTCAATTATTTCAATGTTTTATGTCTGCGTAATACACATTCAATTATTTCAATGTTTTGTCTGTGTAATACACATTCAGTTATTTCAATGTTTTATGTCTGTGTAATACACATTCAATTATTTCAATTTTTTATGTCTGTATAATACACATTCAATTATTTCAATGTTTTATGTCTGTGTAATACACATTCCATTATTTCAACGTGTATTTGTCTGTGTAATACACATTCAATTATTTAAAGGTTTTATGTCTGTGTAATACACATTCAATTATTTCAATGTTTTATGTCTGTGTAATACACATTTATTTATTTAAATGTCTGTGTAATACACATTCAATTATTTTAATGTTTTATGTATGTGTAATACACATTAAATTATTTCAATGTTTTATGTCAGTGTAATACACATTCAATTTTTTCAATGTTTTATGTCTGTGTAATACACAATCATTTTTTTCAATGTTTTATGTCTGTGTAATAAACATTTAATTTTTTCAATGTCTGTGTAATACACATTCAATTATTTTAATGTTTTATGTCTGTGTAATACACTTTCAATTATTTCAATGTTTTATGTCTGTGTAAGACACTTTTAATTATTTCAATGTTTTATGTCTGTGTAATACACATTCAATTATTTTAATTTTTTATGTATGTGTAATACACATTAATTTATTTCAATGTCTGTGTACTACACATTCAATTATTTCATTGTTTTATGTCTGTGTAATACATATTCAATTATTTTAATGTTGTATGTCTGTATGATACACGTTCAATTATTTCATTGTTTTATGTCTGTATAATACACATTCAATTATTTCAATGTTTTATGTCTGTGTAATACACATTCAATATATTCAATGTTTTATGTCTGTGTAATACATATTTAATAATTTAAATTTTTTATGTCTGTATAATACACATTCAATTATTTCAATGTTTTTTGTCTGTGTAATACACATTCATTTATTTCAATGTCTGTGTAATAGACATTTAATTATTTCAATGTTTTTTGTCTGTGTAATACACATTAAATTACTTCAATGTTTTATGTCAGTGTAGTACAAATTCAATTTTTTCAATGTTGTATGTCTGTGTAATACACATTCCATTATTTCAACGTGTTTTTGTCTGTGTAATACACATTCAATTATTTCAAGGTTTTATGTCTGTGTAATACACATTCAATTATTTCAATGTTTTATGTCTGTGTAATACACATTCATTTATTTGAATGTCTGTGTAATACACATTCAATTATTTTAATGTTTTATGTCTGCGTAATACACATTCAATTATTTCAATGTTTTATGTCAGTGTGATACACATTCAATTATTTCAATGTTTTATGTCTGCGTAATACACATTCAATTATTTCAATGTTTTGTCTGTGTAATACACATTCCCTTATTTCAATGTTTTATGTCTGTATAATACACATTCAATCATTTTAATGTTTTATGTCTGTGTAATACACATTCAATTATTTCAATGTTTTATGTCTGTATAATACACATTCAATTATTTCAATGTTTTATGTCTGTATAATACACATTCAATTATTTCAATGTTTTATGTCTGTGTAATACAGATTTAATTATTACAATTTTTTATGTCTGTATAATACACATTCAATTATTTCAATGTTTTATGTCTGTGTAATACACATTCCATTATTTCAACGTGTTTTTGTCTGTGTAATACACATTCAATTATTTCAAGGTTTTATGTCTGTGTAATACAAATTCAATTATTTCAATGTTTTATGTCTGTGTAATACACATTCATTTATTTGAATGTCTGTGTAATACACATTCAATTATTTTAATGTTTTATGTCTGTGTAATACACATTCAATTATTTCAATGTTTTATGTCAGTGTGATACACATTCAATTATTTCAATGTTTTATGTCTGCGTAATACACATTCAATTATTTCAATGTTTTTGTCTGTGTAATACACATTCAGTTATTTCAATGTTTTATGTCTGTGTAATACACATTCAATTATTTCAATTTTTTTATGTCTGTATAATACACATTCAATTATTTTAATGTTTTATGTCTGTGTAATACACATTCCATTATTTCAACGTGTTTTTGTCTGTGTAATACACATTCAATTATTTCAAGGTTTTATGTCTGTGTAATACACATTCAATTATTTCAATGTTTTATGTCTGTGTAATACACATTCATTTATTTGAATGTCTGTGTAATACACATTCAATTATTTTAATGTTTTATGTCTGTGTAATACACATTCAATTATTTCAATGTTTTATGTCAGTGTGATACACATTCAATTATTTCAATGTTTTATGTCTGCGTAATACACATTCAATTATTTCAATGTTTTTGTCTGTGTAATACACATTCAGTTATTTCAATTTTTTATGTCTGTGTAATACACATTCAATTATTTCAATGTTTTATGTCTGTGTAATACACATTCTATTATTTTAACGTGTTTATGTCTGGGTAATACACATTTAATTTTTTCCAGGTTTTATGTCTGTGTAATTCTCATTCAATTATTTCAATGTCTGTGTAATACACATTCAATTATTTCAATGTTTTTTGTCTGTGTAATCCACATTAAATTATTTCAATGTTTTATGTCAGTGTAATACACATTCAATTTTTTCAATGTTTTATGTCTGTGTAATACACAATCATTTTTTTCAATGTTTTTTGTCTGTGTAATAAACATTTAATTTTTTCAATGTCTGTGTAATACACATTCAATTATTTTAATGTATTATGTCTGTGTAATACACTTTCAATTATTTCAATGTTTTATGTCTGTGTAAGACACTTTCAATTATTTCACTGTTTTATGTCTGTGTAATACACATTCAATTATTTTAATGTTTTATGTATGTGTAATACACATTAATTTATTTCAATGTCTGTGTAGTACACATTCAATTATTTCATTGTTTTATGTCTGTGTAATACATATTCAATTATTTTAATGTTGTATGTCTGTATGACACACGTTCAATTATTTCATTGTTTTATGTCTGTATAATACACATTCAATTATTTCAATGTATTTTGTCTGTGTAATACACATTCATTTATTTCAATGTCTGTGTAATACAAATTAAATTATTTCAATGTTTTTTGTCTGTGTAATACACATTAAATTACTTCAATGTTTTATGTCAGTGTAGTACACATTCAATTTTTTCAATGTTGTATGTCTGTGTAATTCACAATAATTTATTTCAATGTTTTATGTCTGTGTAAAAAACATTTAATTTTTTCAATGTCTGTGTAATACACATTCAATTATTTTAATGTTTTATGTCTGTGTAATACACATTCAATAATTTCAATGTTTTATGTCTGTGTAATACACATTCAATTATTTAAATGTTTTATGTCTGTGTAATACACATTCAATTATTTTAATGTTTTATGTATGTGTAATACACATTAAATTATTGCAATGTCTGTGTACTACACAATCAATTATTTCACTGTTTTATGTCTGTGTAATACACATTCAATTATTTCAATGTTTTATGTCTGTGTAATACACATTCAATTATTTCAATGTTTTATGTCTGTGTAATACACATTCAATTATTTCAATGTTTTATGTCTGTGTAATACACAATTAATTATTTTAATTTTTTATGTCTGTATAATACACATTCAATTATTTCAATGTTTTTTGTCTGTGTAATACACATTCAATTATTTCAACGTGTTTTTTTCTGTGTAATTAACATTTAATTATTTCAAGGTTTTATGTCTGTGTAATACACATTAAATTATTTCAATGTTTTATGTCTGTGTAATACACATTCTTTTATTTCAATGTCTGTTTAATATACATTCAATTATTTTAATGTTTTATGTCTGTTTAATACAATTCAATTATTTCAATGTTTTATGTCAGTGTAAGACACATTCAATTATTTCAATGTTTTATGTCTGTGTAATACACAGTCAAGTATTTCAATGTTTGTGTCTGTGTAATACACATTCAATTATTTCAATGATTTATGTCTGTGTAATACACAATCATTTTTTTCAATGTTTTATGTCTGTGTAATAAACATTTAATTTTTTCAATGTCTGTGTAATACACATTCAATTATTTTAATGTTTTATGTCTGTGTAATACACTTTCAATTATTTCAATGTTTTATGTCTGTGTAAGACACTTTTAATTATTTCAATGTTTTATGTCTGTGTAATACACATTCAATTATTTTAATTTTTTATGTATGTGTAATACACATTAATTTATTTCAATGTCTGTGTACTACACATTCAATTATTTCATTGTTTTATGTCTGTGTAATACATATTCAATTATTTTAATGTTGTATGTCTGTATGATACACGTTCAATTATTTCATTGTTTTATGTCTGTATAATACACATTCAATTATTTCAATGTTTTATGTCTGTGTAATACACATTCAATATATTCAATGTTTTATGTCTGTGTAATACATATTTAATAATTTAAATTTTTTATGTCTGTATAATACACATTCAATTATTTCAATGTTTTTTGTCTGTGTAATACACATTCATTTATTTCAATGTCTGTGTAATAGACATTTAATTATTTCAATGTTTTTTGTCTGTGTAATACACATTAAATTACTTCAATGTTTTATGTCAGTGTAGTACAAATTCAATTTTTTCAATGTTGTATGTCTGTGTAATACACATTCCATTATTTCAACGTGTTTTTGTCTGTGTAATACACATTCAATTATTTCAAGGTTTTATGTCTGTGTAATACACATTCAATTATTTCAATGTTTTATGTCTGTGTAATACACATTCATTTATTTGAATGTCTGTGTAATACACATTCAATTATTTTAATGTTTTATGTCTGCGTAATACACATTCAATTATTTCAATGTTTTATGTCAGTGTGATACACATTCAATTATTTCAATGTTTTATGTCTGCGTAATACACATTCAATTATTTCAATGTTTTGTCTGTGTAATACACATTCCCTTATTTCAATGTTTTATGTCTGTATAATACACATTCAATCATTTCAATGTTTTATGTCTGTGTAATACACATTCAATTATTTCAATGTTTTATGTCTGTATAATACACATTCAATTATTTCAATGTTTTATGTCTGTATAATACACATTCAATTATTTCAATGTTTTATGTCTGTGTAATACAGATTTAATTATTACAATTTTTTATGTCTGTATAATACACATTCAATTATTTCAATGTTTTATGTCTGTGTAATACACATTCCATTATTTCAACGTGTTTTTGTCTGTGTAATACACATTCAATTATTTCAAGGTTTTATGTCTGTGTAATACAAATTCAATTATTTCAATGTTTTATGTCTGTGTAATACACATTCATTTATTTGAATGTCTGTGTAATACACATTCAATTATTTTAATGTTTTATGTCTGTGTAATACACATTCAATTATTTCAATGTTTTATGTCAGTGTGATACACATTCAATTATTTCAATGTTTTATGTCTGCGTAATACACATTCAATTATTTCAATGTTTTTGTCTGTGTAATACACATTCAGTTATTTCAATGTTTTATGTCTGTGTAATACACATTCAATTATTTCAATTTTTTTATGTCTGTATAATACACATTCAATTATTTTAATGTTTTATGTCTGTGTAATACACATTCCATTATTTCAACGTGTTTTTGTCTGTGTAATACACATTCAATTATTTCAAGGTTGTATGTCTGTGTAATACACATTCAATTATTTCAATGTTTTATGTCTGTGTAATACACATTCATTTATTTGAATGTCTGTGTAATACACATTCAATTATTTTAATGTTTTATGTCTGTGTAATACACATTCATTTATTTCAATGTTTTATGTCAGTGTGATACACATTCAATTATTTCAATGTTTTATGTCTGCGTAATACACATTCAATTATTTCAATGTTTTTGTCTGTGTAATACACATTCAGTTATTTCAATTTTTTATGTCTGTGTAATACACATTCAATTATTTCAATGTTTTATGTCTGTGTAATACACATTCTATTATTTTAACGTGTTTATGTCTGGGTAATACACATTTAATTTTTTCCAGGTTTTATGTCTGTGTAATTCTCATTCAATTATTTCAATGTCTGTGTAATACACATTCAATTATTTCAATGTTTTTTGTCTGTGTAATCCACATTAAATTATTGTAATGTTTTATGTCAGTGTAATACACATTCAATTTTTTCAATGTTTTATGTCTGTGTAATACACAATCATTTTTTTCAATGTTTTTTGTCTGTGTAATAAACATTTAATTTTTTCAATGTCTGTGTAATACACATTCAATTATTTTAATGTATTATGTCTGTGTAATACACTTTCAATTATTTCAATGTTTTATGTCTGTGTAAGACACTTTCAATTATTTCACTGTTTTATGTCTGTGTAATACACATTCAATTATTTTAATGTTTTATGTATGTGTAATACACATTAATTTATTTCAATGTCTGTGTAGTACACATTCAATTATTTCATTGTTTTATGTCTGTGTAATACATATTCAATTATTTTAATGTTGTATGTCTGTATGACACACGTTCAATTATTTCATTGTTTTATGTCTGTATAATACACATTCAATTATTTCAATGTATTTTGTCTGTGTAATACACATTCATTTATTTCAATGTCTGTGTAATACAAATTAAATTATTTCAATGTTTTTTGTCTGTGTAATACACATTAAATTACTTCAATGTTTTATGTCAGTGTAGTACACATTCAATTTTTTCAATGTTGTATGTCTGTGTAATACACAATAATTTATTTCAATGTTTTATGTCTGTGTAAAAAACATTTAATTTTTTCAATGTCTGTGTAATACACATTCAATTATTTTAATGTTTTATGTCTGTGTAATACACATTCAATAATTTCAATGTTTTATGTCTGTGTAATACACATTCAATTATTTAAATGTTTTATGTCTGTGTAATACACATTCAATTATTTTAATGTTTTATGTATGTGTAATACACATTAAATTATTGCAATGTCTGTGTACTACACAATCAATTATTTCACTGTTTTATGTCTGTGTAATACACATTCAATTATTTTAATATTTTATGTCTGTGTAATACACATTCAATTATTTCAATGTTTTATGTCTGTGTAATACACATTCAATTATTTCAATGTTTTATGTCTGTGTAATACACAATTAATTATTTTAATTTTTTATGTCTGTATAATACACATTCAATTATTTCAATGTTTTTTGTCTGTGTAATACACATTCAATTATTTCAACGTGTTTTTTTCTGTGTAATTAACATTTAATTATTTCAAGGTTTTATGTCTGTGTAATACACATTAAATTATTTCAATGTTTTATGTCTGTGTAATACACATTCTTTTATTTCAATGTCTGTGTAATATACATTCAATTATTTTAATGTTTTATGTCTGTTTAATACAATTCAATTATTTTAATGTTTTATGTCAGTGTAAGACACATTCAATTATTTCAATGTTTTATGTCTGTGTAATACACAGTCAAGTATTTCAATGTTTGTGTCTGTGTAATACACATTCAATTATTTCAATGATTTATGTCTGTATAATACACATTCAATTATTTCAATGTTTTATGTCTGTGTAATACACAGTCAATTATTTTAACGTGATTATGTGTATATAATATATACATTCAATTGTTTCAACGTGTTTATGCCTTTTTAATACACATTCAATGATTTCAACGTGTTTATGTCTGTGAAATACACATTCAATATTTGAAAGTGTTTAAGTCTGGGTAATACACATTTAATTATTTTAATGTTTTATGTCTGTCTAATACATATTCAATTATTTCAATGTTTTATGTCTGCGTAATACACATTTAATTATTTCAATGTCTGTGTAATACACATTCAATTATTTCAATGTTTAATTTGTGTGTGTGTAATAAACATTCAATTATTTCAATGTTTTATGTCTGTGTAATACACATTCAGATAATTCAAGGTTTTATGTCTGTATAATACACATTCTATTATTTCAATGTTTTATGTCTGTATAATACACATTCAATTATTTCAATGTTTTATGTCTGTGTAATACACAGTCAATTATTTCGACGTGTTTATGTCTCTGTAATATACACATTCAATTGTTTAAACGTGTTTTTGTTTGTGTAATACACATTCAATTATTTCAACGTGTTTACGTCTGTGTAATACTTATTCCATAATTTCAACGTGTTTATGTCTGTGTAATACACATTCAATTATTTCAATGTTTTATGTCTGTGTAATACACATTAATTTATTTGAATGTCTGTGTAATACACATTCAATTATTTTAATGTTTTTTGTCTGTGTAATACACATTCAATTATTTCAATGTTTTATGTCAGTGTGATACACATTCAATTATTTCAATGTTTTATGTCTGCGTAATACACATTCAATTATTTCAATGTTTTTGTCTGTGTAATACACATTCAGTTATTTCAATGTTTTATGTCTGTGTAATACACATTCAATTATTTCAATGTTTTATGTCTGTGTAATACACATTCTATTATTTTAACGTGTTTATGTCTGGGTAATACACATTTAATTTTTTCCAGGTTTTATGTCTGTGTAATTCTCATTCAATTATTTCAATGTCTGTGTAATACACATTCAATTATTTCAATGTTTTTTGTCTGTGTAATCCACATTAAATTATTTCAATGTTTTATGTCAGTGTAATACACATTCAATTTTTTCAATGTTTTATGTCTGTGTAATACACAATCATTTTTTTCAATGTTTTTGGTCTGTGTAATAAACATTTAATTTTTTCAATGTCTGTGTAATACACATTCAATTATTTTAATGTTTTATGTCTGTGTAATACACTTTCAATTATTTCAATGTTTTATGTCTGTGTAAGACACTTTCAATTATTTCAATGTTTTATGTCTTTGTAATACACATTCAATTATTTTAATGTTTTATGTATGTGTAATACACATTAATTTATTTCAATGTCTGTGTACTACACATTCAATTATTTCCTTGTTTTATGTCTGTGTAATACATATTCAATTATTTTAATGTTGTATGTCTGTATGATACACGTTCAATTATTTTATTGTTTTATGTCTGTATAATACACATTCAATTATTTCAATGTTTTTTGTCTGTGTAATACACATTCATTTATTTCAATGTCTGTGTAATACAAATTAAATTATTTCAATGTTTTTTGTCTGTGTAATACACATTAAATTACTTCAATGTTTTATGTCAGTGTAGTACACATTCAATTTTTTCAATGTCTGTGTAATACACATTCAATTATTTTAATGTTTTATGTCTGTGTAATACACATTCAATAATTTCAATGTTTTATGTCTGTGTAATACACATTCAATTATTTAAATGTTTTATGTCTGTGTAATACACATTCAATTATTTTAATGTTTTATGTATGTGTAATACACATTAAATTATTTCAATGTCTGTGTACTACACAATCAATTATTTCATTGTTTTATGTCTGTGTAATACACATTCAATTATTTTAATATTTTATGTCTGTGTAATACACATTCAATTATTTCAATGTTTTATGTCTGTGTAATACACATTCAATTATTTCAATGTTTTATGTCTGTGTAATACAAAATTAATTATTTCAATTTTTTATGTCTGTATAATACACATTCAATTATTTCAATGTTTTTTGTCTGTGTAATACACATTCAATTATTTCAACGTGTTTTTTTCTGTGTAATAAACATTTAATTATTTCAAGGTTTTATGTCTGTGTAATACACATTCAATTATTTCAATGTTTTATGTCTGTGTAATACACATTCTTTTATTTCAATGTCTGTGTAATATACATTCAATTATTTTAATGTTTTATGTCTGTTTAATACACATTCAATTATTTCAATGTTTTATGTCAGTGTAAGACACATTCAATTATTTCAATGTTTTATGTCTGTGTAATACACAGTCAAGTATTTCAATGTTTGTGTCTGTGTAATACACATTCAATTATTTCAATGATTTATGTCTGTATAATACACATTCAATTATTTCAATGTTTTATGTCTGTGTAATACACAGTCAATTATTTCAACGTGATTATGTGTGTGTAATTTACACATTCAATTGTTTCAACGTGTTTATGCCTTTTTAATACACATTTTATGATTTCAACGTGTTTATTTCTGTGTAATACACGATCAATATTTGAAAGTGTTTATGTCTGGGTAATACACATTTAATTATTTTAATGTTTTATGTCTGTCTAATACATATTCAAGTATTTCAATGTTTTATGTCTGCGTAATACACATTTAATTATTTCAATGTCTGTGTAATACACATTCAATTATTTCAATGTTTAATTTGTGTGTGTAATACACATTCAATTATTTCAATGTTTTATGTCTTTGTTATACACATTCAGATAATTCAAGGTTTTATGTCTGTATAATACACATTCTATTATTTCAATGTTTTATGTCTGTATAATACACATTCAATTATTTTAATGTTTTATGTCTGTGTAATACACATTTAATTATTTCAATGTTTTATGTCTGTGTAATACACAGTCAATTATTTCAACGTGTTTATGTCTCTGTAATATACACATTCAATTGTTTTAACGTGTTTTTGTTTGTGTAATACACATTCAATTATTTCAACGTGTTTAGGTCTGTGTAATACACATTTAATATTTGAACGTGTTTATGTCTGGGTAATACACATTTAATTATTTAAATGTTTTATGTCTGTGTAATACACATTCAATTATTTCAATGGTTTATGTCTGTGTAATACACATTCAATTTTTTCAATGTCTGTGTAATACACATTAAATTATTTCAATGTCTGTGTAATACACACACAATTATTTTAATGTTTTATGTCTGTGTAATACACTTTTAATTATTTCAATGTTTTATGTCTGTATAATACACATTCAATTGATTCAATGTTTTATGTCTTTGTAATACACATCTAATTATTTCGATTTTTTAAGTCTGTATAATACACATTCAATTATTTCAATGTTTTATGTCAGTGTAATATACAGTCAATGTTTTCAATGTTTTATGTCTGTGTAATACACATTCAATTAATCTAATGTTTTTGTAATACACATTCAATTATTTCAATGGTTTATGTCTTTGTATTACACATTCAATTATTTCGATGTTTTATGTCTGTGTAATAAACATTCAAGTATTTTATCGTGTTGATGTCTGTGTAATAGACATTCAATTATTTCAACGGTTTTTTTATCTGTTTAATACACATTCAATAATTTCAACATGTTTATGTTTGTGTAATACACATTCAATTATTTCAACGTGTTTATGTCTGTGTAATACACATTCAAGTATTTTATCATGTTTATGTCTGTAAATACATATTCAAGTATTTTATCGTGTTTATGTCTGTGTAATACACATTCAATTATTTCAACGTTTTTTTTATCTGTTTAATACACATTCAATAATTTCATCATGATTATGTTTGTGTAATACACATTCAATTATTTCAACGTGTCTATGTCTGTGTAATACACATTGAATTATTTCAACGTGTTTATGTCTATGAAATACACATTCAAGTATTTCAACGTGTTTATGTCTGTGTAATACACATTCAATTATTTCAACTGTTTTTTTTATCTGTTTAATACACATTCAATAATTTCAACGTGTTTATGTCTGTGTAATACACATTCAATTATTTCAACATGTTAATATCTGTTTAATACACATTCCATGATTTCAACGTGTTTATGTATGTGTAATACAAATTCAAGTATTTCAATGTTTTATGTCTGTATAATACACATTCAATTATTTAAAAGTTTTAAGTCTGTGTAATACACATTCAATTATTTCAATGTTTTACGTCTGTGTAATACACATTCAATTATTTCAAGGTTTTATGTCTGTGAAATACACATTCAATTATTTTAATGTTTTATGTCTGTATAATACACATTTAATTATTCTAATGTCTTTTTAATACACATTCAATTATTTCAATGTCTGTGTAATACAAATTCAATTTTTTCTATGTTTTGTGTCTGTGTAATACACATTAAATTATTTCAATTTCTGTATAATACACATTCAATTATTTCTATGTTTTATGTCTGTGCAATACATATTTAATTATTTCAATGTTTTATGTCTGTGTATTACACATTCAATTATTTCAATGTTTTATGTCTGTGTAATACACATTCAATTTTTTCAATGTTTTATGTCTGTGTAATACACATTAAATTATTTCAATTTTTATGTCTATATAATACAAATTCAATTATTTCAATGTTTTATGTCTGTGTAATACACATTCAATTATTTCAATGTTTTATGTCAGTGTAATATACATTCAATTAATTCAATGTTTTATGTCTGTGTAATACACATTCAATTATTTCAATGTTTTATGTCTGTATAATACACATTCAATTATTTTAAAGTTTTATGTCTGTGAAATACTCATTCAATTATTTCAATGTTTTATGTCTGTGTAATACACATTCAATTATTTCAAGGTTTTATGTCTGTGAAATACACATTCAATTATTTTAATGTTTTATGTCTGTATAATACACATTTAATTATTTTAATGTCTTTTTAATACACATTCAATTATTTCAATGTCTGTGTATTACAAATTCAATTATTTCAATGTTTTTTGTCTGTGTAATACACATTCAATTTTTTCAACGTGTTTTTTTCTGTGTAATAAACATTTAATTATTTCAAGGTTTTATGTCTGTGTAATACACATTCAATTATTTTAATGTTTTATGTCTGTGTAATACACATTCTTTTATTTCAATGTCTGTGTAATATACATTCAATTATTTTAATGTTTTATGTCTGTTTAATACACATTTAATTATTTCAATGTTTTATGTCAGTGTAAGACACATTCAATTATTTCAATGTTTTATGTCTGTGTAATACACATTTAAGTATTTCAATGTTTGTGTCTGTGTAATACACATTCAATTATTTCAATGATTTATGTCTGTATAATACACATTCAATTATTTTAATGTTTTATGTCTGTGTAATACACAGTCAATTATTTCAACGTTATTTTGTGTGTGTAATATACACATTCAATTGTTTCAACGTGTTTATGCCTTTTTAATACACATTTTATGATTTCAACGTGTTTATGTCTGTGTAATACACATTCAATATTTGAAAGTGTTTATGTCTGGGTAATACACATTTAATTATTTTAATGTTTTATGTCTGTCTAATACATATTCAATTATTTCAATGTTTTATGTCTGCGTAATACACATTTAATTATTTCAATGTCTGTGTAATACACATTCAATTATTTCAATGTTTAATTTGTGTGTTCAATACACATTCAATTATTTCAATGTTTTATGTCTGTGTAATACACATTCAATTATTTCAATGTTTTATGTCTGTGTAATACACATTCAATTATTTCAATGATTTATGTCTGTATAATACACATTCAATTATTTCAATGTTTTATGTCTGTGTAATATACAGTCAATGCTTTCAACGTGTTTATGTCTGTGTAATACCTATTCAATTATTTCAACGTGTTTATTATTGTGTAATACTAATTCAATTATTTCAATGTTTTATGTCTGTGTAATACACAATCAATCATTTTAATATTTTATGTCTGTGTAACACACATTCAATTAATTTAATGTCTGTGTAATACACATTCAATTATTTCAATGTTTTATGTCTGTATAATACGCATTCAATTATTTCAATGTTTTATGTCTGTGTAATACACAGTCAATTATTTCAACGTGTTTATGTCTCTGTAATATACACATTCAATTGTTTCAACGTGTTCTTGTTTGTGTAATACACATTCAATTATTTCAACGTGTTTACGTCTGTGTAATACTTATTCCATGATTTCAACGTGTTTAGGTCTGTGTAATACACATTTAATATTTGAACGTGTTTATGTCTGGGTAATACACATTTAATTATTTCAATGTTTTATGTCTGTGTAATACACATTCAATTATTTCAATGGTTTATGTCTGTGTAATACACATTCAATTTTTTCAATGTCTGTGTAATACACATTAAATTATTTCAATGTCTGTGTAATACACACACAATTATTTCAATGTTTTATGTCTGTGTAATACACTTTTAATTATTTCAATGTTTTATGTCTGTATAATACACATTCAATTATTTCAATGTTTTATGTCTGTGTAATACACATCTAATTATTTCGATTTTTTAAGTCTGTATAATACACATTCAAGTATTTCAATGTTTTATGTCAGTGTAATATACAGTCAATGTTTTCAATGTTTTATATCTGTGTAATACACTTTCAATTAATCTAATGTTTTTGTAATACACATTCAATTATTTCAATGGTTTATGTCTTTGTATTACACATTCAATTATTTCGATGTTTTATGTCTGTGTAATAAACATTCAAGTATTTTATCGTGTTGATTTCTGTGTAATAGACGTTCAATTATTTCAACGGTTTTTTTATCTGTTTAATACACATTCAATAATTTCAACATGTTTATGTTTGTGTAATACACATTCAATTATTTAAACGTGTTTATGTCTGTGTAATACACATTCAAGTATTTTATCGTGTTTATGTCTGTAAATACACATTCAAGAATTTTATCGTGTTTATGTCTGTGTAATACACATTCAATTATTTCAACGGTTTTTTTATCTGTTTAATACACATTCAATAATTTTATCATGATTATGTTTGTGTAATACACATTCAATTATTTCAACGTGTCTATGTCTGTGTAATACACATTGAATTATTTCAACGTGTTTATGTCTGTGAAATACACATTCAAGTATTTCAACGTGTTTATGTCTGTGTAATACACATTCAATTATTTCAACTGTTTTTTATCTGTTTAATACACATTCAATAATTTCAACGTGTTTATGTCTGTGTAATACACATTCAATTATTTCAACATGTTAATATCTGTTTAATACACATTCCATGATTTCAACGTGTTTATGTATGTGTAATACAAATTCAATTATTTCAATGTTTTATGTCTGTATAATACACATTCAATTATTTTAAAGTTTTATGTCTGTGTAATACACATTCAATTATTTCAATGTTTTATGTCTGTGTAATACACATTCAATTATTTCAAGGTTTTATGTCTGTGAAATACACTTTCAAATATTTTAATGTTTTATGTCTGGATAATACACATTTAATTATTTTAATATCTTTTTAATACACATTCAATTATTTCAATGTCTGTGTAATACAAATTCAATTTTTTCAATGTTTTATGTCTGTGTAATACACATTAAATTATTTCAATTTCTGTATAATACACATTCAATTATTTCTATGTTTTATGTCTGTGCAATACATATTTAATTATTTCAATGTTTTATGTCTGTGTATTACACATTCAATTATTTCAATGTTTTATGTCTGTGTAATACACATTCAATTTTTTCAATGTTTTATGTCTGTGTAATACACATTCAATTATTTTAATGTTTTATGTCTGTATAATACACATTTAATTATTTTAATGTCTTTTTAATACACATTCAATTATTTCAATGTCTGTGTAATACAAATTCAATTATTTCAATGTTTTTTGTCTGTGTAATACACATTCAATTATTTCAACGTGTTTTTTTCTGTGTAATAAACATTTAATTATTTTAAGGTTTTATGTCTGTGTAATACACATTCAATTATTTCAATGTTTTATGTCTGTGTAATACACATTCTTTTATTTCAATGTCTGTGTAATATACATTCAATTATTTTAATGTTTTATGTCTGTTTAATACACATTCAATTATTTCAATGTTTTATGTCAATGTAAGACACATTCAATTATTTCAATGTTTTATGTCTGTGTAATACACATTCAAGTATTTCAATGTTTGTGTCTGTGTAATACACATTCAATTATTTCAATGATTTATGTCTGTATAATACACATTCAATTATTTCAATGTTTTATGTCTGTGTAATACACAGTCAATTATTTCAACGTGATTATGTGTGTGTAATATACACATTCAATTGTTTCAACGTGTTTATGCCTTTTTTATACACATTTTATGATTTCAACGTGTTTATGTCTGTGTAATACACATTCAATATTTGAAAGTGTTTATGTCTGGGTAATACACATTTAATTATTTTAATGTTTTATGTCTGTCTAATACATATTCAATTATTTCAATGTTTTATGTCTGCGTAATACACATTTTATTATTTCAATGTCTGTGTAATACACATTCAATTATTTCAATGTTTAATTTGTGTGTGTAATACACATTCAATTATTTCAATGTTTTATGTCTGTGTAATACACATTCAATTATTTCAATGTTTTATGTCTGTGTAATACACATTCAATTATTTCAATGATTTATGTCTGTATAATACACATTCAATTATTTCAATGTTTTATGTCTGTGTAATATACAGTCAATGCTTTCAACGTGTTTATGTCTGTTTAATACCCATTCAATTATTTCAACGTGTTTATGTTTGTGTAATACTAATTCAATTATTTCAATGTTTTATGTCTGTGTAATACACAATCAATCATTTCAATATTTTATGTCTGTGTAACACACATTCAATTATTTTAATGTTTTATGTCTGTGTAATACACAGTCAATTATTTCAACGTGTTTATGTCTCTGTAATATACATATTCAATTGTTTCAACGTGTTCTTGTTTGTGTAATACACATTCAATTATTTCAACGTGTTTACGTCTGTGTAATATTTATTCCATGATTTCAACGTGTTTAGGTCTGTGTAATACACATTTAATATTTAAACGTGTTTATGTCTGGGTAATACACATTTAATTATTTGAATGTTTTATGTCTGTGTAATACACATTCAATTATTTCAATGGTTTATGTCTGTGTAATACACATTCAATTTTTTCAATGTCTGTGTAATACACATTAAATTATTTCAATGTCTGTGTAATACACACACAATTATTTCAATGTTTTATTTCTGTGTAATACACTTTTAATTATTTCAATGTTTTATGTCTGTATAATACACATTCAATTATTTCAATGTTTTATGTCTGTGTAATACACATCTAATTATTTCGATTTTTTAAGTCTGTATAATACACATTCATTAATTTTAATGTTTTATGTCAGTGTAATATACAGTCAATGTTTTCAATGTTTTATGTCTGTGTAATACACATTCAATTAATCTAATGTTTTTGTAATACACATTCAATTATTTCAATGGTTTATGTCTTTGTATTACACATTCAATTATTTCGATGTTTTATGTCTGTGTAATACACATTCAAGTATTTTATCGCGTTGATGTCTGTGTAATAGACATTCAATTATTTCAACGGTTTTTTTATCTGTTTAATACACATTCAATAATTTCAACATGTTTATGTTTGTGTAATACACATTCAAGTATTTTATCGTGTTTATGTCTGTAAATACACATTCAAGTATTTTATCGTGTTTATGTCTGTGTAATACACATTCAATTATTTCAACGGTTTTTTTATCTGTTTAATACACATTCAATAATTTCATCATGTTTATGTTTGTGTAATACACATTCAATTATTTCAACGTGTCTATGTCTGTGTAATACACATTGAATTATTTCAACGTGTTTATGTCTATGAAATACACATTCAAGTATTTCAACGTGTTTATGTCTGTGTAATACACATTCAATAATTTCAACTGTTTTTTTATCTGCTTAATACACATTCAATAATTTCAACGTGTTTATGTCTGTGTAATACACATTCAATTATTTTAACATGTTAATATCTGTTTAATACACATTCCATGATTTCAACGTGTTTATGTATGTGTAATACAAATTCAATTATTTCAATGTTTTATGTCTGTATAATACACATTCAATTATTTTAATGTTTTATGTCTGTGTAATACACATTCAATTATTTCAATGTTTTATGTCTGTATAATACACATTCAATTATTTTAAAGTTTTATGTCTGTGTAATACACATTCAATTATTTCAATGTTTTATGTCTGTGTAATACACATTCAATTATTTCAAGGTTTTATGTCTGTGAAATACACATTCAATTATTTTAATGTTTTATGTCGTATAATACACATTTAATTATTTTAATGTCTTTTTAATACACATTCAATTATTTCAATGTCTGTGTAATACAAATTCAATTATTTCAATGTTTTATGTCTGTGTAATACACATTAAATTATTTCAATTTCTGTATAATACACAATCAATTATTTCTAAGTTTTATGTCTGTGCAATACATATTTAATTATTTCAATGTTTTATGTCTGTGTATTACACATTCAATTATTTCAATGTTTTATGTCTGTGTAATACACATTCAATTTTTTCAATGTCTTATGTCTGTGTAATACACATTAAATTATTTAAATTTTTATGTCTATATAATACACATTCAATTATTTCAATGTTTTATGTCTGTGTAATACACATTCAATTATTTCAATGTTTTATGTCAGTGAAATATACATTCAATTAATTCAATGTTTTATGTCTGTGTAATATACATTCAGTTATTTCAATGTCTTTGTAATACACATTCAATTATTTCAATGTTTTATGTCTGTGTAAAACACATTCCATGATTTCAAATATTTGAACGTGTTTATGTCTGGGTAAAACACATTTAATTATTTCAATGTTTTATGTCTGTGTAATACACAATCAATTATTTCAATGGTTTATGTCTGTGTAATACACATTCAATTTTTTCATAGTCTGTGTAATACACATTAAATTATTTCAATTACTGTGTAATACAGACACAATTATTTCAATGTTTTATGTCTGTGTAATACACTTTTAATTATTTCAATGTTTTATGTCTGTATAATACACATTCAATTATTTCAATGTTTTATGTCTGTGTAAAACACATCTAATTATTTCGAATTTTTATGTCTGTATAATACACATTCAATTAATTCAATGTTTTATGTCAGTGTAATATACAATCAATGTTTTCAATGTTTTATGTCTGTGTAATACACATTAAATTAATCTAATGTCTTTGTAATACACATTCAATTATTTCAATGGTTTATGTCTTTGTTTTACACATTCAATTATTTCGATGTTTTATGTCTGTGTAATAAACATTCAAGTATTTTATCGTGTTGATGTCTGTGTAATAGACATTCAATTATTTCAACGTTTTTTTTATCTGTTTATTACACATTCAATAATTTCAACATGTTTATGTTTGTGTAATACACATTCAATTATTTCAACGTGTTTATGTCTGTGTAATACACATTCAAGTATTTTATCATGTTTATGTCTGTAAATACATATTCAAGTATTTTATCGTGTTTATGTCTGTGTAATACACATTCAATTATTTTAACGGTTTTTTTATCTGTTTAATACACATTCAATAATTTCATCATGATTATTTTTGTGTAATACACATTCAATTATTTCAACGTGTCTATGCCTGTGTAATACACATTGAATTATTTCAACGTGTTTATGTCTGTGAAATACACATTCAAGTATTTCAACGTGTTTATGTCTGTGTAATACACATTTAATTATTTCAACTGTTTTTTTTATCTGTTTAATACACATTCAATAATTTCAACGTGTTTATGTCTGTGTAATACACATTCAATTATTTCAACATGTTAATATCTGTTTAATACACATTCCATGATTTCAACGTGTTTATGTATGTGTAATACAAATTCAAGTATTTCAATGTTTTATGTCTGTATAATACACATTCAATTATTTAAAAGTTTTAAGTCTGTGTAATACACATTCAATTTTTTCAATGTTTTATGTCTGTGTAATACACATTCAATTATTTCAAGGTTTTATGTCTGTGAAATACACATTCAATTATTTTAATGTTTTATGTCTGTATAATACACATTTAATTATTCTAATGTCTTTTTAATACACATTCAATTATTTCAATGTCTGTGTAATACAAATTCAATTTTTTCTATGTTTTATGTCTGTGTAATACACATTAAATTATTTCAATTTCTGTATAATACACATTCAATTATTTCTATGTTTTATGTCTGTGCAATACATATTTAATTATTTCAATGTTTTATGTCTGTGTATTACACATTCAATTATTTCAATGTTTTATGTCTGTGTAATACACATTCAATTTTTTCAATGTTTTATGTCTGTGTAATACACATTAAATTATTTCAATTTTTATGTCTATATAATACAAATTCAATTATTTCAATGTTTTATGTCTGTGTAATACACATTCAATTATTTCAATGTTTTATGTCAGTGTAATATACATTCAATTAATTCAATGTTTTATGTCTGTGTAATACACATTCAATTATTTCAATGTTTTATGTCTGTATAATACACATTCAATTATTTTAAAGTTTTATTTCTGTGAAATACACATTCAATTATTTTAATGTTTTATGTCTGTGTAATACACATTCTTTTATTTCAATGTCTGTGTAATATACATTCAATTATTTTAATGTTTTATGTCTGTTTAATACACATTTAATTATTTCAATGTTTTATGTCAGTGTAAGACACATTCAATTATTTCAATGTTTTATGTCTGTGTAATACACATTCAAGTATTTCAATGTTTGTGTCTGTGTAATACACATTCAATTATTTCAATGATTTATGTCTGTATAATACACATTCAATTATTTTAATGTTTTATGTCTGTGTAATACACAGTCAAATATTTCAACGTTATTTTGTGTGTGTAATATACACATTCAATTGTTTCAACGTGTTTATGCCTTTTTAATACACATTTTATGATTTCAACGTGTTTATGTCTGTGTAATACACATTCAATATTTGAAAGTGTTTATGTCTGGGTAATACACATTTAATTATTTTAATGTCTTTGTAATACACATTCAATTATTTCAATGGTTTATGTCTGTGTAATACACGTTCAATTATTTAAAAATTTATGTTTGTGTAATACACATTCAATTATTTCAATGTTTTTGTCTGTGTAATACACATTAAGTTATTTAAATGTTTTATGTCTGTGAAATACTCATTCAATTATTTCAATGTTTTATGTCTGTATAATACACATTCAATTTTTCAATGTTTTATGTCTGTGTAATGCACATTCAATTAATTCAACGTGTTTATGTCTAGGTAATACACATTTGATTATTTCAATAATTTATGTTTGTGTAATACACATGCAATTCTTTCAATGGTTTATGTATGTGTAATACACATTCAATTTTTTCAATGTCTGTGTAATACATATTGAATTATCTCAATGTTTTATGTCTGCGTAATACACATTAAATTATTTCAATGTCTGTGTAATACACATACAATTATTTTAATGTTTTATGTCTGTGTAATACACATTCAATTTTTTCAATGTTTTATGTCTTTATAATACACATTCAAATATTTCAATGTTTTATGTCTGTGTAATAAACATTCAATTATGTCAAAGTGTTTATGTCTGTATAACACACATTTAATTATTTCAAGGTTTTATGTCTGTGTAATACACATTCAATTATTTCAATGTTTTATGTCTGTGTAATACACAGTCAATTTTTTCAACGTGTTTATGTGTGTGTAATATACACATTAAATTATTTATTTCAACATGTTTATGTTTTTGTAATACACATTCAATTATTTCAACGTGTTTATATGTCTGTGTAATACACATTCAATTATTCCAACGTGTTTATGTCTGTGTAATACACATTCAAATATTTCAACGTTTTTATGTCTGTGAAATACACATTCAAGTATTTTAAAGTGTTTATGTCTGTGTAATACACATTCAATTATTTCAACTGTTTTTTTTATCTGTTTAATACACATTCAATAATTTTATCATGATTATGTTTGTGTAATACGCATTCAATTTTTTCAACGTGTCTATGTCTGTGTAATACACATTGAATTATTTCAACTAGTTTATGTCTGTGAAATACACATTCAAGTATTTCAACGTGTTTATGTCTGTGTAATATACATTCAATTATTTCAACTGTTTTTTTATCTGTTTAATACACATTCAATTATTTCAACATGTTAATATCTGTTTAATACACATTCCATGATTTCAACGTGTTTATGTATGTGTAATACAAATTCAATTATTTAAATGTTTTATGTCTGTATAATACACATTCAATTATTTTAAAGTTTTATGTCTGTGTAATACACATTCAATTATTTCAGTGTTTTATGTCTGTGTAATACACATTCAATTATTTCAAGGTTTTATGTCTGTGAAATACACTTTCAAATATTTTAATGTTTTATGTCTGTATAATACACATTTAATTATTTTAATGTCTTTTTAATACACATTCATTTATTTCAATGTCTGTGTAATACAAATTCAATTTTTTCAATGTTTTATGTCTGTGTAATACACATTAAATTATTTCAATTTCTGTATAATACACATTCAATTATTTCTATGTTTTATGTCTGTGCAATACATATTTAATTTTTTCAATGTTTTATGTCTGTGTATTACACATTCAATTATTTCAATATTTTATGTCTGTGTAATACACATTCAATTTTTTCAATGTTTTATGTCTGTGTAATTAACATTAAATTAATTCAATGTTTTATGTTAGTGTAATATACATTCAATTAATTCAATGTTTTATGTCTGTGTAATACACATTCAATTATTTCAATGTTTTATGTCTGTATAATACACATTCAATTATTTTAAAGTTTTATGTCTGTGTAATACACATTCAATTATTTTAATGTTTTATGTCTGTGTAATACACTTTCAATTATTTCAATGTTTTATGTCTGTGTAAGACACTTTCAATTATTTCAATGTTTTATGTCTGTGTAATACACATTCAATTATTTTAATGTTTTATTTATGTGTAATACACATTAATTTATTTCAATGTCTGTGTACTACACATTCAATTATTTCATTGTTTTATGTCTGTGTAATACATATTCAATTATTTTAATGTTGTATGTCTGTATGATACACGTTCAATTATTTTATTGTTTTATGTCTGTATAATACACATTCAATTATTTCAATGTTTTTTGTCTGTGTAATACACATTCATTTATTTCAATGTCTGTGTAATACAAATTAAATTATTTCAATGTTTTTTGTCTGTGTAATACACATTAAATTACTTCAATGTTTTATGTCAGTGTAGTACACATTCAATTTTTTCAATGTCTGTGTAATACACATTCAATTATTTAATGTTTTATGTCTGTGTAATACACATTCAATAATTTCAATGTTTTATGTCTGTGTAATACACATTCAATTATTTAAATGTTTTATGTCTGTGTAATACACATTCAATTATTTTAATGTTTTATGTATGTGTAATACACATTAAATTATTTCAATGTCTGTGTACTACACAATCAATTATTTCATTGTTTTATGTCTGTGTAATACACATTCAATTATTTTAATATTTTATGTCTGTGTAATACACATTCAATTATTTCAATGTTTTATGTCTGTGTAATACACATTTAATTATTTTAATGTCTTTTTAATACACATTCAATTATTTCAATGTCTGTGTATTACAAATTCAATTATTTCAATGTTTTTTGTCTGTGTAATACACATTCAATTTTTTCAACGTGTTTTTTTCTGTATAATAAACATTTAATTATTTCAAGGTTTTATGTCTGTGTAATACACATTCTTTTATTTCAATGTCTGTGTAATATACATTCAATTATTTTAATGTTTTATGTCTGTTTAATACACATTTAATTATTTCAATGTTTTATGTCAGTGTAAGACACATTCAATTATTTCAATGTTTTATGTCTGTGTAATACACATTCAATTATTTCAATGTTTGTGTCTGTGTAATACACATTCAATTATTTCAATGATTTATGTCTGTATAATACACATTCAATTATTTTAATGTTTTATGTCTGTGTAATACACAGTCAATTATTTCAACGTTATTTTGTGTGTGTAATATACACATTCAATTGTTTCAACGTGTTTATGCCTTTTTAATACACATTTTATGATTTCAACGTGTTTATGTCTGTGTAATACACATTCAATATTTGAAAGTGTTTATGTCTGGGTAATACACATTTAATTATTTTAATGTTTTATGTCTGTCTAATACATATTCAATTATTTCAATGTTTTATGTCTGCGTAATACACATTTAATTATTTCAATGTCTGTGTAATACACATTCAATTATTTCAATGTTTAATTTGTGTGTTCAATACACATTCAATTATTTCAATGTTTTATGTCTGTGTAATACACATTCAATTATTTCAATGTTTTATGTCTGTGTAATACACATTCAATTATTTCAATGATTTATGTCTGTATAATACACATTCAATTATTTCAATGTTTTATGTCTGTGTAATATACAGTCAATGCTTTCAACGTGTTTATGTCTGTGTAATACCTATTCAATTATTTCAACGTGTTTATGTTTGTGTAATACTAATTCAATTATTTCAATGTTTTATGTCTGTGTAATACACAATCAATCATTTCAATATTTTATGTCTGTGTAACACACATTCAATTAATTTAATGTCTGTGTAATACACATTCAATTATTTCAATGTTTTATGTCTGTATAATACGCATTCAATTATTTCAATGTTTTATGTCTGTGTAATACACAGTCAATTATTTCAACGTGTTTATGTCTCTGTAATATACACATTCAATTGTTTCAACGTGTTCTTGTTTGTGTAATACACATTCAATTATTTCAACGTGTTTACGTCTGTGTAATACTTATTCCATGATTTCAACGTGTTTAGGTCTGTGTAATACACATTTAATATTTGAACGTGTTTATGTCTGGGTAATACACATTTAATTATTTCAATGTTTTATGTCTGTGTAATACACATTCAATTATTTCAATGGTTTATGTCTGTGTAATACACATTCAATTTTTTTCAATGTCTGTGTAATACACATTAAATTATTTCAATGTCTGTGTTATACACACACAATTATTTCAATGTTTTATGTCTGTGTAATACACTTTTAATTATTTCAATGTTTTATGTCTGTATAATACACATTCAATTATTTCAATGTTTTATGTCTGTGTAATACACATCTAATTATTTCGATTTTTTAAGTCTGTATAATACACATTCAATTATTTCAATGTTTTATGTCAGTGTAATATACAGTCAATGTTTTCAATGTTTTATATCTGTGTAATACACATTCAATTAATCTAATGTTTTTGTAATACACATTCAATTATTTCAATGGTTTATGTCTTTGTATTACACATTCAATTATTTCGATGTTTTATGTCTGTGTAATAAACATTTAAGTATTTTATCGTGTTGATTTCTGTGTAATAGACGTTCAATTATTTCAACGTTTTTTTATCTGTTTAATACACATTCAATAATTTCAACATGTTTATGTTTGTGTAATACACATTCAATTATTTCAACGTGTTTATGTCTGTGTAATACACATTCAAGTATTTTATCGTGTTTATGTCTGTAAATACACATTCAAGAATTTTATCGTGTTTATGTCTGTGTAATACACATTCAATTATTTCAACGGTTTTTTTATCTGTTTAATACACATTCAATAATTTTATCATGATTATGTTTGTGTAATACACATTCAATTATTTCAACGTGTCTATGTCTGTGTAATACACATTGAATTATTTCAACGTGTTTATGTCTGTGAAATACACATTCAAGTATTTCAACGTGTTTATGTCTGTGTAATACACATTTAATTATTTCAACTGTTTTTTATCTGTTTAATACACATTCAATAATTTCAACGTGTTTATGTCTGTGTAATACACATTCAATTATTTCAACATGTTAATATCTGTTTAATACACATTCCATGATTTCAACGTGTTTATGTATGTGTAATACAAATTCAATTATTTCAATGTTTTATGTCTGTATAATACACATTCAATTATTTTAAAGTTTTATGTCTGTGTAATACACATTCAATTATTTCAATGTTTTATGTCTGTGCAATACACATTCAATTATTTCAAGGTTTTGTGTCTGTGAAATACACTTTCAAATATTTTAATGTTTTATGTCTGTATAATACACATTTAATTATTTTAATATCTTTTTAATACACATTCAATTATTTCAATGTCTGTGTAATACAAATTCAATTTTTTCAATGTTTTATGTCTGTGTAATACACATTAAATTATTTCAATTTCTGTATAATACACATTCAATTATTTCTATGTTTTATGTCTGTGCAATACATATTTAATTATTTCAATGTTTTATGTCTGTGTATTACACATTCAATTATTTCAATGTTTTATGTCTGTGTAATACACATTCAATTTTTTCAATGTTTTATGTCTGTGTAATACACATTAAATTATTTCAATTTTTATGTCTATATAATACACATTCAATTATTTCAATGTTTTATGTCTGTGAAATACACATTCAATTATTTTAAAGTTTTATGTCTGTATAATACACATTTAATTATTTTAATGTCTTTTTAATACACATTCAATTATTTCAATGTCTGTGTAATACAAATTCAATTATTTCAATGTTTTTTGTCTGTGTAATACACATTCAATTATTTCAACGTGTTTTTTTCTGTGTAATAAACATTTAATTATTTTAAGGTTTTATGTCCTTGTAATACACATTCAATTATTTCAATGTTTTATGTCTGTGTAATACACATTCTTTTATTTCAATGTCTGTGTAATATACATTCAATTATTTTAATGTTTTATGTCTGTTTAATACACATTCAATTATTTCAATGTTTTATGTCAATGTAAGACACATTCAATTATTTCAATGTTTTATGTCTGTGTAATACACATTCAAGTATTTCAATGTTTGTGTCTGTGTAATACACATTCAATTATTTCAATGATTTATGTCTGTATAATACACATTCAATTATTTCAATGTTTTATGTCTGTGTAATACACAGTCAATTATTTCAACGTGATTATGTGTGTGTAATATACACATTCAATTGTTTCAACGTGTTTATGCCTTTTTAATACACATTTTATGATTTCAAAGTGTTTATGTCTGTGTAATACACATTCAATTATTTCAACGTGTCTATGTCTGTGTAATACACATTTAATTATTTCAACGTGTTTATGTCTGTGAAATACACATTCAAGTATTTCAACGTGTTTATGTCTGTGTAATACACATTTAATTATTTCAACTGTTTTTTATCTGTTTAATACACATTCAATTATTTCAACATGTTAATATCTGTTTAATACACATTCCATGATTTCAACGTGTTTATGTATGTGTAATACAAATTCAATTATTTCAATGTTTTATGTCTGTATAATACACATTCAATTATTTTAAAGTTTTATGTCTGTGTAATACACATTCAATTATTTCAATGTTTTATGTCTGTGTAATACACATTCAATTATTTCAAGGTTTTATGTCTGTGAAATACACTTTCAAATATTTTAATGTTTTATGTCTGTATAATACACATTTAATTATTTTAATATCTTTTTAATACACATTCAATTATTTCAATGTCTGTGTAATACAAATTCAATTTTTTCAATGTTTTATGTCTGTGTAATACACATTAAATTATTTCAATTTCTGTATAATACACATTCAATTATTTCTATGTTTTATGTCTGTGCAATACATATTTAATTATTTCAATGTTTTATGTCTGTGTATTACAAATTCAATTATTTCAATGTTTTATGTCTGTGTAATACACATTCAATTTTTTCAATGTTTTATGTCTGTGTAATACACATTAAATTATTTCAATTTTTATGTCTATATAATACACATTCAATTATTTCAATGTTTTATGTCTGTGTAATACACATTCAATTATTTCAATGTTTTATGTCTGTGTAATACACAGTCAATTATTTCAACGTGATTATGTGTGTGTAATATACACATTCAATTGTTTCAACGTGTTTATGCCTTTTTAATACACATTTTATGATTTCAACGTGTTTATGTCTGTGTAATACACATTCAATTATTTCAACGTGTCTATGTCTGTGTAATACACATTGAATTATTTCAACGTGTTTATGTCTGTGAAATACACATTCAAGTATTTCAACGTGTTTATGTCTGTGTAATACACATTTAATTATTTCAACTGTTTTTTATCTGTTTAATACACATTCAATAATTTCAACGTGTTTATGTCTGTGTAATACACATTCAATTATTTCAACATGTTAATATCTGTTTAATACACATTCCATGATTTCAACGTGTTTATGTATGTGTAATACAAATTCAATTATTTCAATGTTTTATGTCTGTATAATACACATTCAATTATTTTAAAGTTTTATGTCTGTGTAATACACATTCAATTATTTCAATGTTTTATGTCTGTTTAATACACATTCAATTATTTCAAGGTTTTATGTCTGTGAAATACACTTTCAAATATTTTAATGTTTTATGTCTGTATAATACACATTTAATTATTTTAATATCTTTTTAATACACATTCAATTATTTCAATGTCTGTGTAATACAAATTCAATTTTTTCAATGTTTTATGTCTGTGTAATACACATTAAATTATTTCAATTTCTGTATAATACACATTCAATTATTTCTATGTTTTATGTCTGTGCAATACATATTTAATTATTTCAATGTTTTATGTCTGTGTATTACACATTCAATTATTTCAATGTTTTATGTCTGTGTAATACACATTCAATTTTTTCAAAGTTTTATGTCTGTGTAATACACATTAAATTATTTCAATTTTTATGTCTATATAATACACATTCAATTATTTCAATGTTTTATGTCTGTGTAATACACATTCAATTATTTCAAGGTTTTATGTCTGTGAAATACACATTCAATTATTTTAAAGTTTTATGTCTGTATAATACACATTTAATTATTTTAATGTCTTTTTAATACACATTCAATTATTTCAATGTCTGTGTAATACAAATTCAATTATTTCAATGTTTTTTGTCTGTGTAATACACATTCAATTATTTCAACGTGTTTTTTTCTGTGTAATAAACATTTAATTATTTTAATGTTTTATGTCTGTTTAATACACATTCAATTATTTCAATGTTTTATGTCAATGTAAGACACATTCAATTATTTCAATGTTTTATGTCTGTGTAATACACATTCTTTTATTTCAATGTCTGTGTAATATACATTCAATTATTTTAATGTTTTATGTCTGTTTAATACACATTCAATTATTTCAATGTTTTATGTCAATGTAAGACACATTCAATTATTTCAATGTTTTATGTCTGTGTAATACACATTCAAGTATTTCAATGTTTGTGTCTGTGTAATACACATTCAATTATTTCAATGATTTATGTCTGTATAATACACATTCAATTATTTCAATGTTTTATGTCTGTGTAATACACAGTCAATTATTTCAACGTGATTATGTGTGTGTAATATACACATTCAATTGTTTCAACGTGTTTATGCCTTTTTAATACACATTTTATGATTTCAACGTGTTTATGTCTGTGTAATACACATTCAATTATTTCAACGTGTTTATGTCTGTGAAATACACATTCAAGTATTTCAACGTGTTTATGTCTGTGTAATACACATTTAATTATTTCAACTGTTTTTTATCTGTTTAATACACATTCAATAATTTCAACGTGTTTATGTCTGTGTAATACACATTCAATTATTTCAACATGTTAATATCTGTTTAATACACATTCCATGATTTCAACGTGTTTATGTATGTGTAATACAAATTCAATTATTTCAATGTTTTATGTCTGTATAATACACATTCAATTATTTTAAAGTTTTATGTCTGTGTAATACACATTCAATTATTTCAATGTTTTATGTCTGTGTAATACACATTCAATTATTTCAAGGTTTTATGTCTGTGAAATACACTTTCAAATATTTTAATGTTTTATGTCTGTATAATACACATTTAATTATTTTAATATCTTTTTAATACACATTCAATTATTTCAATGTCTGTGTAATACAAATTCAATTTTTTAAATGTTTTATGTCTGTGTAATACACATTAAATTATTTCAATTTCTGTATAATACACATTCAATTATTTCTATGTTTTATGTCTGTGCAATACATATTTAATTATTTCAATGTTTTATGTCTGTGTATTACACATTCAATTATTTCAATGTTTTATGTCTGTGTAATACACATTCAATTTTTTCAATGTTTTATGTCTGTGTAATACACATTAAATTATTTCAATTTTTATGTCTATATAATACACATTCAATTATTTCAATGTTTTATGTCTGTGTAATACACATTCAATTATTTCAATGTTTTATGTCTGTGTAATACACAGTCAATTATTTCAACGTGATTATGTGTGTGTAATATACACATTCAATTGTTTCAACGTGTTTATGCCTTTTTAATACACATTTTATGATTTCAACGTGTTTATGTCTGTGTAATACACATTCAATTATTTCAACGTGTCTATGTTTGTGTAATACACATTGAATTATTTCAACGTGTTTATGTCTGTGAAATACACATTCAAGTATTTCAACGTGTTTATGTCTGTGTAATACACATTTAATTATTTCAACTGTTTTTTATCTGTTTAATACACATTCAATAATTTCAACGTGTTTATGTCTGTGTAATACACATTCAATTATTTCAACATGTTAATATCTGTTTAATACACATTCCATGATTTCAACGTGTTTATGTATGTGTAATACAAATTCAATTATTTCAATGTTTTATGTCTGTATAATACACATTCAATTATTTTAAAGTTTTATGTCTGTGTAATACACATTCAATTATTTCAATGTTTTATGTCTGTTTAATACACATTCAATTATTTCAAGGTTTTATGTCTGTGAAATACACTTTCAAATATTTTAATGTTTTATGTCTGTATAATACACATTTAATTATTTTAATATCTTTTTAATACACATTCAATTATTTCAATGTCTGTGTAATACAAATTCAATTTTTTCAATGTTTTATGTCTGTGTAATACACATTAAATTATTTCAATTTCTGTATAATACACATTCAATTATTTCTATGTTTTATGTCTGTGCAATACATATTTAATTATTTCAATGTTTTATGTCTGTTTATTACACATTCAATTATTTCAATGTTTTATGTCTGTGTAATACACATTCAATTTTTTCAATGTTTTATGTCTGTGTAATACACATTAAATTATTTCAATTTTTATGTCTATATAATACACATTCAATTATTTCAATGTTTTATGTCTGTGTAATACACATTCAATTATTTCAAGGTTTTATGTCTGTGAAATACACATTCAATTATTTTAAAGTTTTATGTCTGTATAATACACATTTAATTATTTTAATGTCTTTTTAATACACATTCAATTATTTCAATGTCTGTGTAATACAAATTCAATTATTTCAATGTTTTTTGTCTGTGTAATACACATTCAATTATTTCAACGTGTTTTTTTCTGTGTAATAAACATTTAATTATTTTAAGGTTTTATGTCTGTGTAATACACATTCAATTATTTCAATGTTTTATGTCTGTGTAATACACATTCTTTTATTTCAATGTCTGTGTAATATACATTCAATTATTTTAATGTTTTATGTCTGTTTAATACACATTCAATTATTTCAATGTTTTATGTCAATGTAAGACACATTCAATTATTTCAATGTTTTATGTCTGTGTAATACACATTCAAGTATTTCAATGTTTGTGTCTGTGTAATACACATTCAATTATTTCAATGATTTATGTCTGTATAATACACATTCAATTATTTCAATGTTTTATGTCTGTGTAATACACAGTCAATTATTTTAACGTGATTATGTGTGTGTAATATACACATTCAATTGTTTCAACGTGTTTATGCCTTTTTAATACACATTTTATGATTTCAACGTGTTTATGTCTGTGTAATACACATTCAATATTTGAAAGTGTTTATGTCTGGGTAATACACATTTAATTATTTTAATGTTTTATGTCTGTCTAATACATATTCAATTATTTCAATGTTTTATGTCTGCGTAATACACATTTAATTATTTTAATGTCTGTGTAATACACATTCAATTATTTCAATGTTTAATTTGTGTGTGTAATACACATTCAATTATTTCAATGTTTTATGTCTGTGTAATACACATTCAATTATTTCAATGTTTTATGTCTGTGTAATACACATTCAATTATTTCAATGATTTATGTCTGTATAATACACATTCAATTATTTCAATGTTTTATGTCTGTGTAATATACAGTCAATGCTTTCAACGTGTTTATGTCTGTTTAATACCCATTCAATTATTTCAACGTGTTTATGTTTGTGTAATACTAATTCAATTATTTCAATGTTTTATGTCTGTGTAATACACAATCAATCATTTCAATATTTTATGTCTGTGTAACACACATTCAATTATTTTAATGTTTTATGTCTGTGTAATACACATTCAATTATTTCAACGTGTTTATGTCTCTGTAATATACATATTCAATTGTTTCAACGTGTTCTTGTTTGTGTAATACACATTCAATTATTTCAACGTGTTTACGTCTGTGTAATATTTATTCCATGATTTCAACGTGTTTAGGTCTGTGTAATACACATTTAATATTTGAACGTGTTTATGTCTGGGTAATACACATTTAATTATTTCAATGTTTTATGTCTGTGTAATACACATTCAATTATTTCAATGGTTTATGTCTGTGTAATACACATTCAATTTTTTCAATGTCTGTGTAATACACATTAAATTATTTCAATGTCTGTGTAATACACACACAATTATTTCAATGTTTTATGTCTGTGTAATACACTTTTAATTATTTCAATGTTTTATGTCTGTATAATACACATTCAATTATTTCAATGTTTTATGTCTGTGTAATACACATCTAATTATTTCGATTTTTTAAGTCTGTATAATACACATTCATTAATTTTAATGTTTTATGTCAGTGTAATATACAGTCAATGTTTTCAATGTTTTATGTCTGTGTAATACACATTCAATTAATCTAATGTTTTTGTAATACACATTCAATTATTTCAATGGTTTATGTCTTTGTATTACACATTCAATTATTTCGATGTTTTATGTCTGTGTAATACACATTCAAGTATTTTATCGCGTTGATGTCTGTGTAATAGACATTCAATTATTTCAACGGTTTTTTTATCTGTTTAATACACATTCAATAATTTCAACATGTTTATGTTTGTGTAATACACATTCAAGTATTTTATCGTGTTTATGTCTGTAAATACACATTCAAGTATTTTATCGTGTTTATGTCTGTGTAATACACATTCAATTATTTCAACGTTTTTTTTATCTGTTTAATACACATTCAATAATTTCATCATGTTTATGTTTGTGTAATACACATTCAATTATTTCAACGTGTCTATGTCTGTGTAATACACATTGAATTATTTCAACGTGTTTATGTCTATGAAATACACATTCAAGTATTTCAACGTGTTTATGTCTGTGTAATACACATTCAATAATTTCAACTGTTTTTTTATCTGCTTAATACACATTCAATAATTTCAACGTGTTTATGTCTGTGTAATACACATTCAATTATTTTAACATGTTAATATCTGTTTAATACACATTCCATGATTTCAACGTGTTTATGTATGTGTAATACAAATTCAATTATTTCAATGTTTTATGTCTGTATAATACACATTCAATTATTTTAATGTTTTATGTCTGTGTAATACACATTCAATTATTTCAATGTTTTATGTCTGTATAATACACATTCAATTATTTTAAAGTTTTATGTCTGTGTAATACACATTCAATTATTTCAATGTTTTATGTCTGTGTAATACACATTCAATTATTTCAAGGTTTTATGTCTGTGAAATACACATTCAATTATTTTAATGTTTTATGTCAGTATAATACACATTTAATTATTTTAATGTCTTTTTAATACACATTCAATTATTTCAATGTCTGTGTAATACAAATTCAATTATTTCAATGTTTTATGTCTGTGTAATACACATTAAATTATTTCAATTTCTGTATAATACACATTCAATTATTTCTATGTTTTATGTCTGTGCAATACACATTCAATTTTTTCAATGTTTTATGTCTGTGTAATACAGATTAAATTATTTAAATTTTTATGTCTATATAATACACATTCAATTATTTCAATGTTTTATGTCTGTGTAATACACATTCAATTATTTCAATGTTTTATGTCAGTGAAATATACATTCAATTAATTCAATGTTTTATGTCTGTGTAATATACATTCAGTTATTTCAATGTCTTTGTAATACACATTCAATTATTTCAATGTTTTATGTCTGTGTAAAACACATTCCATGATTTCAAATATTTGAACGTGTTTATGTCTGGGTAAAACACATTCAATTATTTCAATGTTTTATGTCTCTGTAATACACAATCAATTATTTCAATGGTTTATGTCTGTGTAATACACATTCAATTTTTTCATAGTCTGTGTAATACACATTAAATTATTTCAATGTCTGTGTAATACACACACAATTATTTTAATGTTTTATGTCTGTGTTATACACTTTTAATTATTTCAATGTTTTATGTCTGTATAATACACATTCACTTATTTCAATGTTTTATGTCTGTGTAAAACACATCTAATTATTTCGAATTTTTATGTCTGTATAATACACATTCAATTAATTCAATGTTTTATGTCAGTGTAATATACAATCAATGTTTTCAATGTTTTATGTCTGTGTAATACACATTAAATTAATCTAATGTCTTTGTAATACACATTCAATTATTTCAATGGTTTATGTCTTTGTTTTACACATTCAATTATTTCGATGTTTTTTTTCTGTGTAATAAACATTCAATTATTTGATTGTTTTATGTCTGTGTAATACACATTCAATTATTTCAATGTTTTATGTCTTTGTAATACACATTCAATTATTTCAATGTCTGTGTAATACACATTCAATTATTTAATAGGTTTATGTTTGTGTAATACACATTCAATTATTTCAATGTTTTATGTCTGTGTAATACACATTCAATTATTTCAATGTTTTATGACTGAGTAATACACATTTAATTATTTCAATGTTTTATGTCTGTGTATACACATTCAATTATTTCAATGGTTTATGTCTGTGTAATACACATTTAATTTTTTCAATGTCTGTGTAATACACATTTGATTATTTCAATGTTTTATGTCTGTGTAATACACATTCAATTATTTCAATGTCTGTGTAATACACACACAATTATTTCAATGTTTTATGTCTGTGTAATACACTTTTAATTCTTTTAATGTTTTATGTCTGTATAATACACATTCAAATATTTCAGTGTTTTATGTCTGTGTAATACACATTTACTTTTTTCAATGTCTGTGTAATACACATTTGATTATTTCAATGTTTTATGTCTGTGTAATACACATTCAATTATTTCAATGTCTGTGTAATACACACACAATTATTTCAATGTTTTATGTCTAAGTAATACACTTTTAATTCTTTTAATGTTTTATGTCTGTATAATACACATTCAATTATTTCAGTGTTTTATGTCTGTGTAATACACATTCAATTATTTCAATGTTTTATGTCTGTGTAATACACATTCAATTATTTCAATGTTGTATGCCTGTGTATACACATTCAATTATTCTAAAGTTTTATTCTGTATAAAACACATTCAACTATTTCAATGTTTAAGTCTGTGTAATACACAGTCAATGATTTTAACGTGTTTATGTCTGTGTAATATACATATTCAATTATTTCAACGTGTTTATTTTTGTGTAATACACATTCAATGATTTCAACGTGTTTATGTCTGTGTAATACACATTCAATTATTTCAACGTGTTTATGTGTGTGTAATACACATTCAATTATTTCAACGTGTTTATGTTTGTGTAATCCTAATTCATTTTTTTCAATGTTTTATGTCTGTGTAATAAACATTCATATGTTTCAACGTGTTTATGTCTGTGTAATATACACATTCAATTGTTTCAACGTGTTTATGTCTGGGTAATACACATTAAATTATTTCAATGTCAGTGTAATAAACATATAATTATTTCAATGGTTTATGTCTGAGTAATACACATTCAATTATTTCAATGGTTTATGTCTGTGTAATACACATTCATTTTTTTAATGTCTGTGTAATACACATTTAATTATTTCAATGTTTTATGTCTGTGTAATACACATTAAATTATTTCAATGTCAGTGTAATAAACATATAATTATTTCAATGGTTTATGTCTGTGTAATACACTTTTAATTATTTCAATGTTTTATGTCTGTATAATACACTTTTAATTATTTCAATGTTTTATGTCAGTGTAATACACATTCAATTATTTCAATGTTTTATGTCTGTATAATACACATTCAAATATTTCAATGTTTTATGTCTGTGTAATACGCATTCATTTTTTTCAATGTTGTATGTCTGTGTAATACACATTAAATTTGTTCAATTTTTATGTCTTTATAATACACATTCAATTATTTCAATATTTTATGTCAGTGTAATATACATTCAATTATTTCAATGTTTTATGTCTGTGTAATTCACATTCAGTTATTTCAATGTCTGTATAATACACATTCAATTATTTTAATGTTTTATGTCTGTGTAATACACATTCAATTATTTTAATATTTTATGTCTATGTAACACACATTCAATTTTTTTAATGTCTTTGTAATACACATTCAATTCTTTCAATGGCTTATGTCTGTGTATTACACATTCAATTATTTCAATCTCTGTGTAATACACATTCAATTATTTCAAAATTTATGTCTGTGTAATACACATTCAATTATTTCAACGGTTTTTTTATCTGTTTAATGCACATTCAATAATTTCAACGTGTTTATGTCTGTGTTATACACATTCAATCATTTCAACATGTTTATATCTGTGTAATACACATTCCATGATTTCAACGTGTTTATGTCTGTGTAATACAAATTCAATTATTTCAATGTCTGTGTAATACACATTAAGTTATTTAAATGTTTTATGTCTGTGAAATACACATTCAATTATTTCAATGTTTTATGTCTGTATAATACGCATTCAATTTTTCAATGTTTTATGTCTGTGTAATGCACATTCAATTAATTCAACGTGTTTATGTCTAGGTATTACACATTTGATTATTTCAATGTTTTATGTTTGTGTAATACACATGCAATTCTTTCAATGGTTTATGTATGTGTAATACACATTCAATTTTTTCAATGTCTGGGTAATACACATTCAATTATTTCAATGTTTTATGTCTGTGTAATACATAGTAAATTATTTCAATGTCTATGTAATACACATACAATTATTTCAATGTTTTATGTCTGTGTAATACACTTTTAATTATTTCAATGTTTTATGTCAGTGTAATACACATTCAATTATTTCAAGGTTTTATGTCTGTGTGATACACATTCAATTATTTCAATGTTTTATGTCTGTGTAATAGACATTCATTTATTTCAATGTCTGTGTAATACACATTCAATTATTTTAATATTTATGTCTGTGTAATACACATTCAAATATTTCAATGTTTTATGTCAGTGTAATACACATCAATTATTTCAATGATTTATGTCTGTGTAATACACATTCAATTATTTCAATGTTTTTGTCTGTGTAATACACATTCAGTTATTTCAATGTTTTATGTCTGTGTAATACAAATTCAATTATTTCAATGTTTTTTTGTCTGTATAATACACATTCAATTATTTCAAAGTTTTATGTCTGTGTAATACACATTCAATTATTCCAACGTGTTTATGTCTGTGTAATACACATTCAATTTTTTCAATGTTTTATTTCTGTGTAATACACATTAAATTATTTCAATTTTTATGTCTGTATAATACACGTTCAATTATTTCAATGTTTTATGTCTGTTTAATACACATTCAATTATTTCAATGTTTTATGTCAGTGTAATATGCATTCAATTATTTCAATGTTTTATGTCTGTGTAATACACATTCAGTTATTTCAATGTCTGTATAAATCACATTCAATTATTTCAATGTTTTATGTCTGTGTAATACACATTCAATCATTTCAATATTTTATAACTATGTAACACACATTAAATTATTTTAATGTCTTTGTAATACACATTCAATTATTTCAATGGTTTATGTCTGTGTAATACACGTTCAATTATTTAAAAATTTATGTTTGTGTAATACACATTCAATTATTTCAATGTTTTTGTCTGTGTAATACACATTAAGTTATTTAAATGTTTTATGTCTGTGAAATACACATTCAATTATTTCAATGTTTTATGTCTGTATAATACACATTCAATTTTTCAATGTTTTATGTCTGTGTAATGCACATTCAATTAATTCAACGTGTTTATGTCTAGGTAATACACATTTGATTATTTCAATGTTTTATGTTTGTTTAATACACATGCAATTCTTTCAATGGTTTATAAATGTGTAATACACATTCAATTTTTTCAATGTCTGTGTAATACATATTGAATTATCTCAATGTTTTATGTCTGTGTAATACACATTAAATTATTTCAATGTCTGTTTAATACACATACAATTATTTTAATGTTTTATGTCTGTGTAATACACATTCAATTTTTTCAATGTTTTATGTCTTTATAATACACATTCAAATATTTCAATGTTTTATGTCTGTGTAATAAACATTCAATTATGTCAAAGTGTTTATGTCTGTATAACACACATTTAATTATTTCAAGGTTTTATGTCTGTGTAATACACATTCAATAATTTTATCATGATTATGTTTGTGTAATACGCATTCAATTTTTTCAACGTTTCTATGTCTGTGTAATACACATTGAATTATTTCAACGTGTTTATGTCTGTGAAATACACATTCAAGTATTTCAACGTGTTTATGTCTGTGTAATACACATTCAATTATTTCAACTGTTTTTTTATCTGTTTAATACACATTCAATAATTTCAACGTGTTTATGTCTGTGTAATACACATTCAATTATTTCAACATGTTAATATCTGTTTAATACACATTCCATGATTTCAACGTGTTTATGTATGTGTAATACAAATTCAATTATTTCAATGTTTTATGTCTGTATAATACACATTCAATTATTTTAAAGTTTTATGTCTGTGTAATACACATTCAATTATTTCAATGTTTTATGTCTGTGTAATACACATTCAATTATTTCAAGGTTTTATGTCTGTGAAATACACTTTCAAATATTTTTAATGTTTTATGTATGTATAATACACATTTAATTATTTTAATGTCTTTTTAATACACATTCATTTATTTCAATGTCTGTGTAATACAAATTCAATTTTTTCAATGTTTTATGTCTGTGTAATACACATTAAATTATTTCAATTTCTGTATAATACACATTCAATTATTTCTATGTTTTATGTCTGTGCAATACATATTTAATTATTTCAATGTTTTATGTCTGTGTATTACACATTCAATTATTTCAATATTTTATGTCTGTGTAATACACATTCAATTTTTTCAATGTTTTATGTCTGTGTAATACACATTAAATTAATTCAATGTTTTATGTCAGTGTAATATACATTCAATTAATTCAATGTTTTATGTCTGTGTAATACACTTTTAATTATTTCAATGTTTTATGTCTGTATAATACACATTCAATTATTTTAAAGTTTTATGTCTGTGTAATACACATTCAATTATTTCAATGTTTTATGTCTGTGTAATACACATTCAATTATTTCAAGATTTTATGTCTGTGAAATACACATTCAATTATTTTAATGTTTTATGTCTGTATAATACACATTTAATTATTTTAATGTCTTTTTAATACACATTCAATTATTTCAATGTCTGTGTAATACAAATTCAATTATTTCAATGTTTTTTGTCTGTGTAATACACATTCAATTATTTCAACGTGTTTTTTTCTGTGTAATAAACATTTAATTATTATAAGGTTTTATGTCTGTGTAATACACATTCAATTATTTCAATGTTTTATGTCTGTGTAATACACATTCTTTTATTTCAATGTCTGTGTAATATACATTCAATTATTTTAATGTTTTATGTCTGTTTAATACACATTCAAATATTTCAATGTTTTATGTCAATGTAAGACACATTCAATTATTTCAATGTTTTATGTCTGTGTAATACACATTCAAGTATTTCAATGTTTGTGTCTGTGTAATACACATTCAATTATTTCAATGATTTATGTCTGTATAATACACATTCAATTATTTCAATGTTTTATGTCTGTGTAATACACAGTCAATTATTTCAACGTGCTTATGTGTGTGTAATATACACATTCAATTGTTTCAACGTGTTTATGCCTTTTTAATACACATTTTATGATTTCAACGTGTTTATGTCTGTGTAATACACATTCAATATTTGAAAGTGTTTATGTCTGGGTAATACACATTTAATTATTTTAATGTTTTATGTCTGTCTAATACATATTCAATTATTTCAATGTTTTATGTCTGCGTAATACACATTTAATTATTTCAATGACTGTGTAATACACATTCAATTATTTCAATGTTTAATGTGTGTGTGTAATACACATTCAATTATTTCAATGTTTTATGTCTGTGTAATACACATTCAATTATTTCAATGTTTTATGTCTGTGTAATACACATTCAATTATTTCAATGATTTATGTCTGTATAATACACATTCAATTATTTCAATGTTTTATGTCTGTGTAATATACAGTCTATGCTTTCAACGTGTTTATGTCTGTGTAATACCCATTCAATTATTTCAACGTGTTTATGTTTGTTTAATACTAATTCAATTATTTCAATGTTTTATGTCTGTGTAATACACAATCAATCATTTCAATATTTTATGTCTGTGTAACACACATTCAATTATTTTAATGTTTTATGTCTGTGTAATACACAGTCAATTATTTCAACGTGTTTATGTCTCTGTAATATACACATTCAATTGTTTCAACGTGTTCTTGTTTGTGTAATACACATTCAATTTTTTCAACGTGTTTACGTCTGTGTAATACTTATTCCATGATTTCAACGTGTTTAGGTCTGTTAAATACACATTTAATATTTGAACGTGTTTATGTCTGGGTAATACACATTTAATTATTTCAATGTTTTATGTCTGTGTAATACACATTCAATTATTTCAATGGTTTATGTCTGTGTAATAAACATTCAATTTTTTCATTGTCTGTGTAATACACATTAAATTATTTCAATGTCTGTGTATTACAGACACAATTATTTCAATGTTTTATGTCTGTGTAATACACTTTTAATTATTTCAATGTTTTATGTCTGTATAATACACATTCAATTATTTCAATGTTTTATGTCTGTGTAATACACATCTAATTACTTAGATTTTTTAAGTCTGTATAATACACATTCATTAATTTGAATGTTTTATGTCAGTGTAATATACAGTCAATGTTTTCAATGTTTTATGTCTGTGTAATACACATTCAATTAATCTAATGTTTTTGTAATACACATTCAATTATTTCAATGGTTTATGTCTTTGTATTACACATTCAATTATTTCGATGTTTTATGTCTGTGTAATACACATTCAAGTATTTTATCGTGTTGATGTCTGTGTAATAGACATTCAATTATTTCAACGGTTTTTTTATCTGTTTAATACACATTCAATAATTTCAACATGTTTATGTTTGTGTAATACACATTCAAGTATTTTATCGTGTTTATGTCTGTAAATACACATTCAAATATTTTATCGTGTTTATGTCTGTGTAATACACATTCAATAATTTCATCATGTTTATGTTTGTGTAATACACATTCAATTATTTCAACTTGTCTATGTCTGTGTAATACACATTGAATTATTTCAACGTGTTTATGTCTATGAAATACACATTCAAGTATTTCAACGTGTTTATGTCTGTGTAATACACATTCAATTATTTCAACTGTTTTTATATCTGTTTAATACACATTCAATAATTTCAACGTGTTTATGTCTGTGTAATACACATTCAATTATTTTAACATGTTAATATCTGTTTAATACACATTCCATGATTTCAACGTGTTTATGTATGTGTAATACAAATTCAATTATTTCAATGTTTTATGTCTGTATAATACACATTCAATTATTTTAATGTTTTATGTCTGTGTAATACACATTCAATTATTTCAATGTTTTATGTCTGTGTAATACACATTCAATTATTTCAAGGTTTTATGTCTGTGAAATACACATTCAATTATTTTAAAGTTTTATGTCAGTATAATACACATTTAATTATTTTAATGTCTTTTTAATACACATTCAATTATTTCAATGTCTGTGTAATACAAAATCAATTACTTCAATGTTTTATGTCTGTGTAATACACATTAAATTATTTCAATTTCTGTATAATACACATTCAATTATTTCTATGTTTTATGTCTGTGCAATACATATTTAATTATTTCAATGTTTTATGTCTGTGTATTACACATTCAATTATTTCAATGTTTTATGTCTGTGTAATACACATTCAATTTTTTCAATGTTTTATGTCTGTGTAATATACATTCAGTTATTTCAATGTCTTTGTAATACACATTCAATTATTTCAATGTTTTATGTCTGTGTAATATACATTCAATCATTTCAATATTTTATGTCTATGTAACACACATTCAATTGTTTTAATGTCTTTGTAATACACATTCAATTATTTCAATGGTTTATGTCTGTGTATTACACATTCAATTATTTCAATGTCTGTGTAATACACATTCAATTATTTCAACGTGTTTATGTCTGTGTAATAGACATTCGATTATTTCAACGTGTCTATGTTTTTGTAATACACATTCAATTTTTTTGATGTCTGTGTATTACATATTGAATTATCTCAATGATTTATGTCTGTGTAATACACATGAAATTATTTCAATGTCTGTGTAATACACATACAATTATTTTAATGTTTATGTCTGTGTAATACACATTCAATTTTTTCAATGTTTTATGTCTTTATAATACACATTCAAATATTTGAATGTTTTATGTCTGTGTAATAAACATTTAATTATGTCAAAGTGTTTATGTCTGTATAACACACATTTAATTATTTCAAGGTTTTATGTCTGTGTAATACACATTCAATTATTTCAATGTTTTATTTCTGTGTAATACACAGTCAATTTTTTCAACGTGTTTATGTGTGTGTAATATACACATTCAATTATTTATTTCAACATGTTTATGTTTTTGTAATACACATTCTATTATTTCAACTTGTTTATATGTCTGTGTAATACACATTCAATTATTTCAACGTGTTTACGTCTGTGTAATACACATTCAAATATTTCAACGTTTTTATGTCTGTGTAATACACATTCAATTATTTCAACATGTTTATATCTGTGTAATACACATTCCATGATTTCAACGTGTTTATGTCTGTGTAATACAAATTCAATTATTTCAATGTCTGTGTAATACATATTCAATTATTTTAATATTTTTGTCTGTGTAATACACATTCAATTATTTCAATGTTTTATGTCTGTGTAATACACATTTAATTATTTCAATGTTTTGTGTCTGTGAAATACACATTCAATTATTTCAATGTTCTATGTCTGTATAATACACATTCAATTATTTTAATGTCTTTGTAATACTTATTCAATTATCTCAATATCTGTGTAATACAAATTCAATTATTTCAATGTTTTATGTCTGTGTAATACACATTAAATTATTTCTATGTTTTTTGTCTGTGTAATACACATTCAAATATTTCAATTTTTATGTCTGTATAATACACATTAAATTATTTCAATGTTTTATGTCTGTGTAATACACATTCAATTATTTCAATGTTTTATGTCTGTGTAATACAAATTCAATCATTTCAATATTTTATTTCAACGTGTTTATGTCTGTGTAAAACACATTCCATGATTTCAACGTGTTTATGTCTGTGTAATACACATTCAAATATTTGAACGTGTTTATGTCTGGGTAAATCACATTTAATTATTTCAATGTTTTATGTCTGTGTAATACACAATCAATTATTTCAATGGTTTATGTCTGTGTAATACACATTCAATTTTTTCATAGTCTGTGTAATACACATTAAATTATTTCAATGTCTGTGTAATACACACACAATTATTTCAATGTTTTATGTCTGTATAATACACATTCAATTATTTCAATGTTTTATGTCTGTGTAATACACATCTAATTATTTAGATTTTTTAAGTCTGTATAATACACATTCATTAATTTGAATGTTTTATGTCAGTGTAATATACAGTCAATGTTTTCAATGTTTTATGTCTGTGTAATACACATTCAATTAATCTAATGTTTTTGTAATACACATTCAATTATTTCAATGGTTTATGTCTTTGTATTACACATTCAATTATTTCGATGTTTTATGTCTGTGTAATACACATTCAAGTATTTTATCGTGTTGATGTCTGTGTAATAGACATTCAATTATTTCAACGGTTTTTTTATCTGTTTAATACACATTCAATAATTTCAACATGTTTATGTTTGTGTAATACACATTCAAGTATTTTATCGTGTTTATGTCTGTAAATACACATTCAAATATTTTATCGTGTTTATGTCTGTGTAATACACATTCAATAATTTCATCATGTTTATGTTTGTGTAATACACATTCAATTATTTCAACTTGTCTATGTCTGTGTAATACACATTGAATTATTTCAACGTGTTTATGTCTATGAAATACACATTCAAGTATTTCAACGTGTTTATGTCTGTGTAATACACATTCAATTATTTCAACTGTTTTTATATCTGTTTAATACACATTCAATAATTTCAACGTGTTTATGTCTGTGTAATACACATTCAATTATTTTAACATGTTAATATCTGTTTAATACACATTCCATGATTTCAACGTGTTTATGTATGTGTAATACAAATTCAATTATTTCAATGTTTTATGTCTGTATAATACACATTCAATTATTTTAATGTTTTATGTCTGTGTAATACACATTCAATTATTTCAATGTTTTATGTCTGTGTAATACACATTCAATTATTTCAAGGTTTTATGTCTGTGAAATACACATTCATTTATTTTAAAGTTTTATGTCAGTATAATACACATTTAATTATTTTAATGTCTTTTTAATACACATTCAATTATTTCAATGTCTGTGTAATACAAAATCAATTACTTCAATGTTTTATGTCTGTGTAATACACATTAAATTATTTCAATTTCTGTATAATACACATTCAATTATTTCTATGTTTTATGTCTGTGCAATACATATTTAATTATTTCAATGTTTTATGTCTGTGTATTACACATTCAATTATTTCAATGTTTTATGTCTGTGTAATACACATTCAATTTTTTCAATGTTTTATGTCTGTGTAATATACATTCAGTTATTTCAATGTCTTTGTAATACACATTCAATTATTTCAATGTTTTATGTCTGTGTAATATACATTCAATCATTTCAATATTTTATGTCTATGTAACACACATTCAATTGTTTTAATGTCTTTGTAATACACATTCAATTATTTCAATGGTTTATGTCTGTGTATTACACATTCAATTATTTCAATGTCTGTGTAATACACATTCAATTATTTCAACGTGTTTATGTCTGTGTAATAGACATTCGATTATTTCAACGTGTCTATGTTTTTGTAATACACATTCAATTTTTTTGATGTCTGTGTATTACATATTGAATTATCTCAATGATTTATGTCTGTGTAATACACATGAAATTATTTCAATGTCTGTGTAATACACATATAATTATTTTAATGTTTATGTCTGTGTAATACACATTCAATTTTTTCAATGTTTTATGTCTTTATAATACACATTCAAATATTTGAATGTTTTATGTCTGTGTAATAAACATTTAATTATGTCAAAGTGTTTATGTCTGTATAACACACATTTAATTATTTCAAGGTTTTATGTCTGTGTAATACACATTCAATTATTTCAATGTTTTATTTCTGTGTAATACACAGTCAATTTTTTCAACGTGTTTATGTGTGTGTAATATACACATTCAATTATTTATTTCAACATGTTTATGTTTTTGTAATACACATTCTATTATTTCAACTTGTTTATATGTCTGTGTAATACACATTCAATTATTTCAACGTGTTTACGTCTGTGTAATACACATTCAAATATTTCAACGTTTTTATGTCTGTGTAATACACATTCAATTATTTCAACATGTTTATATCTGTGTAATACACATTCCATGATTTCAACGTGTTTATGTCTGTGTAATACAAATTCAATTATTTCAATGTCTGTGTAATACATATTCAATTATTTTAATATTTTTGTCTGTGTAATACACATTCAATTATTTCAATGTTTTATGTCTGTGTAATACACATTTAATTATTTCAAAGTTTTGTGTCTGTGAAATACACATTCAATTATTTCAATGTTCTATGTCTGTATAATACACATTCAATTATTTTAATGTCTTTGTAATACTTATTCAATTATCTCAATATCTGTGTAATACAAATTCAATTATTTCAATGTTTTATGTCTGTGTAATACACATTAAATTATTTCTATGTTTTTTGTCTGTGTAATACACATTCAAATATTTCAATTTTTATGTCTGTATAATACACATTAAATTATTTCAATGTTTTATGTCTGTGTAATACACATTCAATTATTTCAATGTTTTATGTCTGTGTAATACAAATTCAATCATTTCAATATTTTATTTCAACGTGTTTATGTCTGTGTAAAACACATTCCATGATTTCAACGTGTTTATGTCTGTGTAATACACATTCAAATATTTGAACGTGTTTATGTCTGGGTAAATCACATTTAATTATTTCAATGTTTTATGTCTGTGTAATACACAATCAATTATTTCAATGGTTTATGTCTGTGTAATACACATTCAATTTTTTCATAGTCTGTGTAATACACATTAAATTATTTCAATGTCTGTGTAATACACACACAATTATTTCAATGTTTTATGTCTGTGTAATACACTTTTAATTATTTCAATGTTTTATGTCTGTATAATACACATTCAATTATTTCAATGTTTTATGTCTGTGTAAAACACATCTAATTATTTCGAATTTTTATGTCTGTATAATACACATTCAAATAATTCAATGTTTTATGTCAGTGTAATATACAATCAATGTTTTCAATGTTTTATGTCTGTGTAATACACATTCAATTAATCTAATGTCTTTGTAATACACATTCAATTATTTCAATAGTTTATGTCTTTGTTTAACACATTCAATTATTTCGATGTTTTATGTCTGTGTAATAAACATTCAATTATTTGATTGTTTTATGTCTGTGTAATACACATTCAATTATTTCAATGTTTTATGTCTTTGTAATACACATTTATTATTTCAATGTCTGTGTAATACACATTCAATTATTTAAAAGGTTTATGTTTGTGTAATACACATTCAATTATTTCAATGTTTTATGTCTGTGTAATACACATTCAATTATTTCATTGTTTTATGTCTGAGTAATACACATTTAATTATTTCAATGTTTTATGTCTGTGTATACACATTCAATTATTTCAATGGTTTATGTCTATGTAATACACATTTAATTTTTCAATGTCTGTGTAATACACATTTGATTATTTCAATGTTTTATGTCTGTGTAATACACATTCAATTATTTCAATGTCTGTGTAATACACACACAATTATTTCAATGTTTTCTGTCTGTGTAATACACTTTTAATTCTTTTAATGTTTTATGTCTGTATAATACACATTCAAATATTTCAGTGTTTTATGTCTGTGTAATACACATTTAATTTTTTCAATGTCTGTGTAATACACATTTGATTATTTCAATGTTTCATGTCTGTGTAATACACATTCAATTATTTTAATGTCTGTGTAATACACACACAATTATTTCAATGTTTTATGTCTTAGTAATACACTTTTAATTATTTTAATGTTTTATGTCTGTATAATACACATTCAATTATTTCAGTGTTTTATGTCTGTGTAATACACATTCAATTATTTCAATGTTTTATGTCTGTGTAATACACATTTAATTATTTCAATGTTGTATGCCTGTGTATACACATTCAATTATTTTAAAGTTTTATGTCTGTATAAAACACATTCAACTATTTCAATGTTTAAGTCTGTGTAATACACAGTCAATGATTTTAACGTGTTTATGTCTGTGTAATATACATATTCAATTATTTCAACGTGTTTATTTTTGTGTAATACACATTCAATGATTTCAACGTGTTTATGTCTGTGTAATACACATTCAATTATTTCAACGTGTTTATGTGTGTGTAATACACATTAAATTATTTCAATTTTTATGTCTGTATAATACACATTTAATTATTTCAATGTTTTATGTCTGTTTAATACACATTCAATTATTTCAATGTTTTATGTCAGTGTAATATGCATTTAATTATTTCAATGTTTTATGTCTGTGTAATACACATTCAGTTATTTCAATGTCTGTATAAATCACATTCAATTATTTTAATGTTTTATGTCTGTGTAATACACATTCAATTATTTCAACGTGTTTATGTGTGTGTAATACACATTCATTTATTTCAACGTGTTTATGTTTGTGTAATACTAATTCAATTATTTCAATGTTTTATGTCTGTGTAATAAACATTTAATTGTTTCAACGTGTTTATGTCTGTGTTATATACACATTCAATTATTTCAACGTGTTTATGTGTGTGTAATACACATTAAATTATTTCAATTTTTATGTCTGTATAATACACATTTAATTATTTCAATGTTTTATGTCTGTTTAATACACATTCAATTATTTCAATGTTTTATGTCAGTGTAATATGCATTTAATTATTTCAATGTTTTATGTCTGTGTAATACACATTCAGTTATTTCAATGTCTGTATAAATCACATTCAATTATTTTAATGTTTTATGTCTGTGTAATACACATTCAATTATTTCAACGTGTTTATGTGTGTGTAATACACATTCATTTATTTCAACGTGTTTATGTTTGTGTAATACTAATTCAATTATTTCAATGTTTTATGTCTGTGTAATAAACATTTAATTGTTTCAACGTGTTTATGTCTGTGTTATATACACATTCAATTGTTTCAACGTGTTTATGTCTGGGTAATACACATTTAATTATTTCAATGTTTTATGTCTGAGTAAAACACATTCAATTATTTCAATGGTTTATGTCTGTGTAATACACATTCAATTTTTTTAATGTCTGTGTAATAAACATATAATTATTTCAATGGTTTTTGTCTGTGTAATACACTTTTAATTATTTCAATGTTTTATGTCTGTATAATACACTTTAATTATTTCAATGTTTTATGTTAGTGTAATACACATTCAATTATTTCAATGTTTTATGTCTGTATAATACACATTCAAATATTTCAATGTTTTATGTCTGTGTAATACGCATTCATTTTTTTCAATGTTGTATGTCTGTGTTATACACATTAAATTAGTTCAATTTTTATATCTTTATAATACACATTCAATTATTTCAATATTTTATGTCAGTGTAATATACATTCAATTATTTCAATGTTTTATGTCTGTGTAATACACATTCAGTTATTTCAATGTCTGTATAATACACATTCAATTATTTCAATGTTTTATGTCTGTGTAATACACATTCAATTATTTTAATATTTTATGTCTATGTAACACACATTCAATTTTTTTAATGTCTTTGTAATACACATTCAATTCTTTCAATGGCTTATGTCTGTGTATTACACATTCAATTATTTCAATGTCTGTGTAATACACATTCAATTATTTCAAAATTTATGTCTGTGTAATACACATTCAATTATTTCAACGTTTTTTTTATCTGTTTAATGCACATTCAATAATTTCAACGTGTTTATGTCTGTGTTATACACATTCAATTATTTCAACATGTTTATATCTGTGTAATACACATTCCATGATTTCAACCTTTTTATGTTTGTGTAATACAAATTCAATTATTTCAATGTCTGTGTAATACACATTTAATTATTTTAATGTTTTTTGTCTGTGTAATACACATTCAATTATTTCAATGTTTTATGTCTGTGTAATACACATTCAATTATTTCAAAGTTTTATGTCTGTGAAATACACATTCAATTATTTCAATGTTTATGTCTGTGTAATACACATTTAATTATTTTAATGTTTTATGTCTGTATAATACACATTCAATTATTTCAATGTTTTATGTCTGTGTAATACACATTCAATTTTTTCAATATTTTATTTCTGTGTAATACACATTAAATTATTTCAATTTTTATGTCTGTATAATACACATTCAATTATTTCAATGTTTTATGTCTGTGTAATGCACATTCAATTAATTCAACGTGTTTATGTCTAGGTAATACACATTTGATTATTTCAATGTTTTATGTTTGTGTAATACACATGCAATTCTTTTAATGGTTTATGTATGTGTAATACACATTCAATTTTTTCAATGTCTGGGTAATACACATTCAATTATTTCAATGTTTTATGTCTGTGTAATACACAGTAAATTATTTCAATGTCTGTGTAATACACATACAATTATTTCAATGTTTTATGTCTGTGTAATACACTTTTAATTATTTCAATGTTTTATGTCAGTGTAATACACATTCAATTATTTCAAGGTTTTATGTCTGTGTGATACACAATCAATTATTTCAATGTTTTATGTCTGTGTAATAGACATTCATTTATTTCAATGTCTGTGTAATACACATTCAATTATTTTAATATTTATGTCTGTGTAATACACATTCAAATATTTCAATGTTTTATGTCAGTGTAATACACATCAATTAAACAAATCAAAATAACATAGAGTCAGTATTTTGTAAAATAAGCAGACCTAATTCCAAACCACTAATTGTAGACAGTGTTTACAGACCACCAAACTCAACATCAGAGTACATGTCTGATCTGTGTAATCAGCTGACAAGTATTGAAACTAAATATAAAAATGCTATAATTTGGATAATGGGGGACTTCAACCTCCCTGATATCAATTGGAATAGCTACTCAATACAAAAACACCAAAACACAAAAGAAATAAATGAAATGTTTATCAATACCATCCAAAATCTAAACTTAGACCAAATTAATAAAAAACCAACAAGAAACCATAATATACTAGATTTATTTTTAACGAACAGACCAGGACTAGTATTAGATTATGAAATAATCCCTGGACTTTCAGATCATGATATTGTCAGAGTAAATAACAAAATAAAAATCCAAATTAGCAAGAAACCTAAAAGAATAATTTATCTCTGGAATAAATGTAACACAACAGAACTACATCAAGCAGCAATAAAATTCCAAACCAATTTTCTTACTAAATACAATATAGATAGTCCAGTTCAAGATATTTGGCAATTTATAAAAACCAACTTAAAAGCAATAATGGCTGACTCTGTGCCAACAAAACAAACATCAAATAAAATTAACAAATGTTGGTTTAACACTAAACTAAAGAAACTGTGTAAACAAAAAGAAAATCTATTCAAAAAGTTTAAGGCAACTAATTCAATTAGACTACATAAAAAATACCTAAAAATTAAACATTTAACTCAGAAACTAAGCAGACAGCTGCAGAATGAATATGTAAACAATGTAATTTCTAAAGATAATAATAAAAACTTATGGTCCTACATTAAATCAAGAAAAATGGACACTACAGGCATAGCTCCACTAAAAGGCCAAAACAACAAAACTTATAATGATAATGAAACTAAAGCTAATATCCTAAACACACACTTTGCATCATCTTTTTCAAATCCAGGTGACAAAGAAATATTCATAAATTTAAACAAACTAGAAGAGATAGGAAATATAAATGTAGATGAAAAAGGCATTAAACAACTCCTAACCAACTTAAAAGTAAACAAAGCTTCTGGTCCAGATGAAATACCAGCAAGACTGCTTAAAGAACTAACTAATGAAATATCTCCAATCTTTAAAATACTTTTTCAGGCCTCTCTAAACCAGGGCAAAGTGCCCAAAGATTGGAAATTAGCCAATGTAACCCCCCTTTTCAAAAAAGGAGATAAATCTGACCCCGGAAATTATAGACCTGTTTCTCTAACAAGCATAACATGTAAATTACTTGAACATATAATATATAGTAGTATAGTAAATCATCTAGACAAACTAAATGCACTGTGCCCACACCAACATGGCTTCAGGAAAAATAGATCATGTGAGACTCAATTGATAGGCTTAATAGATGACTTGTCTAAGGGATTAGATAATAACAACCAAATTGATGCTATATTACTAGATTTTTCAAAAGCATTTGATAAAGTTCATCATTCTAGTCTTCTTAAAAAACTTAAATACTTTGGCATCTCTGGTCCCTTACATCAGTGGATTCAGGACTTTCTTATAGGCAGAGAACAAACAGTGATAATAAATGGCTCTAAGTCATCACCAATAACAGTAAACTCAGGAGTTCCACAAGAAACTGTTCTAGGGCCCCTAATATTTCTAATTTACATTAATGATCTGCCAAATTGCATCAACACAGGCACAAAAGTAAGATTATTTGCTGATGATTGCATAATTTATAGAATAATAAAGACAGGAAAAGATAGTGAACTTTTACAAAAAGACCTAGATGAACTACAAAAATGGGAATCAAACTGGAGTATGTCTTTTCACCCAGAAAAATGCCAACTAATAAGGGTATCCAAGAAAAAGAAACAAATAATAACAAACTACTTCATTCATGGTAAAGAACTAACTCAAACTAGCAATGCTAAGTATCTAGGAGTAATAATAAATGATAAGTTATCTTGGAACCCGCACATTGATAAAGTAATTAAAAAATCAAACAAAACATTAGGATTCATAAAAAGGAACTTTTACAAATGTAATAAGAATATAAAACTAAAAGGCTATCTCACATTAGTTAGGCCTATACTAGAATATGCAGGATCTGTATGGGACCCATCAACTAAAGAAAACATTAAAAAATTAGAACAAATTCAAAAAAAGAGCTGCAAGGTTTATAACTAGTGAATATTCCCAATTGACAAGAGTAACACCATTAGTCAAATCACTAAACCTAGAAACACTAGAGGACAGAAGGGCAAAGAGTAAAGTAGTAATAATACATAAGGCATTAAACTCTAATTTAGAAATACAACCCAATAACAATCTGTTGCAAAGCTCAGATAAACATAAAGACAAAAACACCTTCCTTGTCCCTTATGCGAGAACAAATGCATATAAGTACTCTTTCTTCCCGAGTGGCATTCGGGCATGGAATGGGTTGCCTGAGCAAACCAGGAAGACCAATAACCTAACATCATTTAAAACATTAATAAAAATGCAAGACTAGACTCGGACCACGGATGAGCGTAGGACGCAATAATCTTCTTTATAGAAGGAGCGTCTGTAATGTATAAGATAAGATAAGATAATTATGTCAATGATTTATGTCTGTGTAATACACATTCATTTATTTCAATGTTTTTGTCTGTGTAATACACATTCAGTTATTTCAATGTTTTATGTCTGTGTAATACAAATTCAATTATTTCAATGTTGTTTTGTCTGTATAATACACATTCAATTATTTCAAAGTTTTATGTCTGTATAATACACATTAAATTATTTCAATTGTTATGTCTGTATAATACACATTCAATTATTTCAATGTTTTATGTCTGTTTAATACACATTCAATTATTTCAATGTTTTATGTCAGTGTAATATGCATTCATTTATTTCAATGTTTTATGTCTGTGTAATACACATTCAGATATTTCAATGTCTGTATAAATCACATTCAATTATTTCAATGTTTTATGTCTGTGTAATACACATTCAATCATTTCAATATTTTATAACTATGTAGCACACATTAAATTATTTTAATGTCTTTGTAATACACATTCAATTATTTCAATGGTTTATGTCTGTGTATTACACATTCAATTATTTCAATGTCTGTGTAATACACATTAAGTTATTTAAATGTTTTATGTCTGTGAAATACACATTCAATTATTTCAATGTTTTATGTCTGTATAATACACATTCAATTTTTCAATGTTTTATGTCTGTGTAATGCACATTCAATTAATTCAACGTGTTTATGTCTAGGTTATACACATTTGATTATTTCAATGTTTTATGTTTGTGTAATACACATGCAATTCTTTCAATGGTTTATGTATGTGTAATACACATTCAATTTTTTCAATGTCTGGGTAATACACATTCAATTATTTCAATGTTTTATGTCTGTGTAATACACAGTAAATTATTTCAATGTCTGTGTAATACACATAAAATTATTTCAATGTTTTATGTCTGTGTAATACACTTTTAATTATTTTAATGTTTTATGTCAGTGTAATACACATTCAATTATTTCAAGGTTTTATGTCTGTGTGATACACATTCAATTATTTCAATGTTTTATGTCTGTGTAATAGACATTCATTTATTTCAATGTCTGTGTAATACACATTCAATTATTTTAATATTTATGTCTGTGTAATACACATTCAAATATTTCAATGTTTTATGTCAGTGTAATACACATCAATTATTTCAATGATTTATGTCTGTGTAATACACATTCAATTATTTCAATGTTTTTGTCTGTGTAATACACATTCAGTTATTTCAATGTTTTATGTCTGTGTAATACAAATTCAATTATTTCAATGTGTTTTTGTCTGTATAATACACATTCAATTATTTCAAAGTTTTATGTCTGTGTAATACACATTCAATTATTTCAACGTGTTTATGTCTGTGTAATACACATTCAATTTTTTCAATGTTATATTTCTGTGTAATACACATGAAATTATTTCAATTTTTATGTCTGTATAATACACATTCAATTATTTCAATGTTTTATGTCTGTTTAATACACATTCAATTATTTCAATGTTTTATGTCAGTGTAATATGCATTCAATTATTTCAATGTTTTATGTCTGTGTAATACACATTCAGTTATTTCAATGTCTGTATAAATCACATTCAATTATTTCAATGTTTTATGTCTGTGTAATACACATTCAATCATTTCAATATTTTATAACTATGTAACACACATTAAATTATTTTAATGTCTTTGTAAAACACATTCAATTATTTATATGGTTTATGTCTGTGTATTACACATTCAATTATTTCAATGTCTGTGTAATACACATTCAATTATTTAAAAATTTATGTTTGTGTAATACACATTCAATTATTTCAATGTTTTTGTCTGTGTAATACACATTAAGTTATTTAAATGTTTTATGTCTGTGAAATACACATTCAATTATTTCAATGTTTTATGTCTCTATAATACGCATTCAATTTTTCAATGTTTTATGTCTGTGTAATGCACATTAATTAATTCAACGTGTTTATGTCTAGGTAATACACATTTGATTATTTAGATGTTTTATGTTTGTGTAATACACATGCAATTCTTTCAATGGTTTATGTATGTGTAATACACATTCAGTTTTTTCAATGTCTGGGTAATACACATTCAATTATTTCAATGTTTTATGTCTGTGTAATAGACATTCATTTATTTCAATGTCGGTGTAATACACATTCAATTATTTTAATATCTATGTCTGTGTAATACACATTCAAATATTTCAATGTTTTATGTCAGTGTAATACACATCAATTATTTCAATGATTTATGTCTGTGTAATACACATTCAATTATTTCAATTTTTTTGTCTGTGTAATTTACATTCAGTTATTTCAATGTTTTATGTCTGTGTAATACAAATTCAATTATTTCAATGTTTTTTTGTCTGTATAATACACATTCAATTATTTCAAAGTTTTATGTCTGTGTAATACACATTCAATTATTTCAACGTGTTTATGTCTGTGTAATACACATTCAATTTTTTCAATGTTTTTTTTTGTGTAATACACATTAAATTATTTCAATTTTTATGTCTGTATAATACACATTCAATTATTTCAATGTTTTATGTCTGTTTAATACACATTCAATTATTTCAATGTTTTATGTCAGTGTAATATGCATTCAATTATTTCAATGTTTTATGTCTGTGTAATACACATTCAGTTATTTCAATGTCTGTATAAATCACATTCAATTATTTCAATGTTTTATGTCTTTGTAATACACATTCAATCATTTCAATATTTTATAACTATGTAACACACATTAAATTATTTTAATGTCTTTGTAATACACATTTAATTATTTCAATGGTTTATGTCTGTGTATTACACATTCAATTATTTCAATGTCTGTGTAATACACATTCAATTATTTAAAAATTTATGTTTGTGTAATACACATTCAATTATTTCAATGTTTTTGTCTGTGTAATACACATTAAGTTATTTAAATGTTTTATGTCTGTGAAATACACATTCAATTATTTCAATGTTTTATTTCTGTATAATACACATTCAATTTTTCAATGTTTTATGTCTGTGTAATGCACATTCAATTAATTCAACGTGTTTATGTCTAGGTAATACACATTTGATTATTTCAATGTTTTATGTTTGTGTAATACACATGCAATTCTTTCAATGGTTTATGTATGTGTAATACACATTCAATTTTTTCAATGTCTGGGTAATACACATTCAATTATTTCAATGTTTTATGTCTGTGTAATACACAGTAAATTATTTCAATGTCTGTGTAATACACATACAATTATTTCAATGTTTTATGTCTGTGTAATACACTTTTATTTATTTCAATGTTTTATGTCAGTGTAATACACATTCAATTATTTCAAGGTTTTATGTCTGTGTGATACACATTCAATTATTTCAATGTTTTATGTCTGTGTAATAGACATTCATTTATTTCAATGTCTGTGTAATACACATTCAAATATTTCAATGTTTTATGTCAGTGTAATACACATCAATTATTTCAATGATTTATGTCTGTGTAATACACATTTAATTATTTCAATGTTTTTGTCTGTGTAATACACATTCAGTTATTTCAATGTTTTATGTCTGTGTAATACAAATTCAATTATTTCAATGTTTTTTTGTCTGTATAATACACATTCAATTATTTCAAAGTTTTGAGTCTGTGTAATACACATTCAATTATTTCAACGTGTTTATGTCTGAGTAATTCACACATTCAATTGTTTTAATGTGTTTTTGTTTGTGTAATACACATTCAATTATTTCAACGTGTTTATGTCTGGGTAATACACATTTAATTATTTCAATGTTTTATGTCTGTGTAATACACATTCAATTTTTTCAATGTTTTATGTCTGTGTAATACACGTTCAATGATTTCAATGTTTTATGTCTGTGTAATACACATTCAATCATTTCAACGTGTTTATGTCTGTGTAATACACATTCAATTTTTTCAATGTTTTATTTATGTGTAATACACATGAAATTATTTCAATTTTTATGTCTGTATAATACACATTCAATTATTTCAATGTTTTATGTCTGTTTAATACACATTCAATTATTTCAATGTTTTATGTCAGTGTAATATGCATTCAATTATTTCAATGTTTTATGTCTGTGTAATACACATTCAGTTATTTCAATGTCTGTATAAATCACATTCAATTATTTCAATGTGTTATGTCTGTGTAATACACATTCAATCATTTCAATATTTTATAACTATGTAACACACTTTAATTATTTTAATGTCTGTGTATTACACATTCAATTATTTCAATGTCTGTGTAATACACATTCAATTATTTAAAAATTTATGTTTGTGTAATACACATTCAATTATTTCAATGTTTTTGTCTGTGTAATACACATTAAGTTATTTAAAAGTTTTATGTCTGTGAAATACACATTCAATTATTTCAATGTTTTATGTCTGTATAATACGCATTCAATTTTTCAATGTTTTATGTCTGTGTAATGCACATTCAATTAATTCAACGTGTTTATGTCTAGGTAATACACATTTGATTATTTCAATGTTTTATGTTTGTGTAATACACATGCAATTCTTTCAATGGTTTATGTATGTGTAATACACATTCAATTTTTTCAATGTCTGGGTAATACACATTCAATTATTTCAATGTTTTATGTCTGTATAATACACTTTTAATTATTTCAATGTTTTATGTCAGTGTAATACACATTCAATTATTTCAAGGTTTTATGTCTGTGTGATACACATTCAATTATTTCAATGTTTTATGTCTGTGTAATAGACATTCATTTATTTCAATGTCTGTGTAATACACATTCAATTATTTTAATATTTATGTCTGTGTAATACACATTCAAATATTTCAATGTTTTATGTCAGTGTAATACACATCAATTATTTCAATGATTTATGTCTGTGTAATACACATTCAATTATTTCAATGTTTTTGTCTGGGTAATACACATTCAGTTATTTCAATGTTTTATGTCTGTGTAATACAAATTCAATTATTTCAATGTTTTTTTGTCTGTATAATACACATTCAATTATTTCAAAGTTTTATGTCTGTGTAATACACATTCAATTATTTCAACGTGTTTATGTCTGAGTAATTCACACATTCAATTGTTTTAACGTGTTTTTGTTTGTGTAATACACATTCAATTATTTCAACGTGTTTATGTCTGGGTAATACACATTTAATTATTTCAATGTTTTTATGTCTGTGTAATACACATTCAATTTTTTCAATGTTTTATGTCTGTGTAATACACGTTCAATGATTTCAATGTTTTATGTCTGTGTAATACACATTCAATCATTTCAATATTTTATGTCTGTGTAACACAATTTCAATTATTTCAATGTTTTATGTCAGTGTAATACACATTCAATTATTTCAATGTTTTATGTCTGTGTAATACACGTTCAATGATTTCAAAGTTTTATGTCTGTGTAATACACATTCGATCATTTCAATATTTTATGTCTGTGTAACACACATTCAATTATTTTAATGTCTTTGTAATACACATTCAATTATTTCAATGGTTTATGTCTGTGTATTACACATTCAATTATTTCAATGTCTGTGTAATACACATTCAATTATTTCAATGTTTTATGTCTGTGTAATACACATTCAATTATTTCAATGTTTTATGTCTGTGTAATACACATTCAATTATTTCAATGTTTTATGTCTGTGTAATACACATTTAATTATTTCAATTTTTTATGTCTGCATAATACACATTCATTTTTTGTGTTTGTGTAATACACATTAAATTATTTCAACGAGTTTTTGTCATGTGTAATACACAGTCAATTATTTCAATGTCTGTGTAATACACATTCAATTATTTTAATGTTTTATGTCTGTGTAATACACATTCATTTATTTCAATGTCTGTGTAATACACATTCAATTATTTCAATGTTTTATGTTAGTGTAATATACATTCAATTATTTCAATGTTTTATGTCTGTGTAATACATATTCAGTTATTTCAATGTTTGTATAATACACATTAAATTATTTCAATGTTTTATGTCTGTGTTATACACATTCAATCATTTCAATATTTTATGTCTATGTAACACACAATCAATTATTTTAATGTCTTTATTACACATTCAATTATTTCAACGTGTTTCTGTCTATGTAATACACAGTCAATGATTTTAACGTGTTTATGTTTGTGTAATACTAATTCAATTATTTCAATGTTTTATGTCTGTGTAATACACATTCAATTATTTTAGTGATTTATGTGTGTGTAATACACATTCAATTATTTCAATGTTTTTGTCTGTGTAATACACATTCAGTTATTTCAATGTTTATGTCTGTGAAATACACATTCAATTATTTCAATGTTTTATGTCTGTATAATACACATTCAATTTTTTGTAATGTTATATGTCTGTGCAATACAAATTTAATTATTTCAACGTGTTTATGTCTGTGTAATATAAACATTTAATTGTTTAAAGTGTTTTTGTTTGTTTAATACACATTCAATTATTTCAACGTGTTTATGTCTTTGTAATACAGATTTAAATATTTCAATGTTTTATGTCTGTGTAATACACATTCAATTATTTCAATGGTTTATGTCTGTGTAATTCACATTCAATTTTTTTAATGTCTGTGTAATACACATTCAATTTTTTTAATGTCTGTGTAATAAACATTAAATTATTTCAATGTCTGTGTAAGAAACATATAATTATTTCAATGTTTTATGTCTGTGTAATACACTTTTAATTATGTCAATGTTTTATGTCAGTGTAATACACATTCAATTATTTCAATGTTTTATGTCTGTGTAGTACACGTTCAATGATTTTAATGTTTTATGTCAGTGTAATACACATTCATTTATTTCAATGTTTTATGTCTGTATAATATACTTTCAATTATTTCAATGTTTTATGTCTGTGTAATACACATTCAATTTTTTCAATGTTTTATGTCTGTGTAATACACATTCAATTTTTTCAATTGTTATGTCTGTATAATACACATTCAATTATTTTAATGTTTTATGTCAGTGTAATATACATTCAATTATTTCAATGTTTTATGTCTGTGTAATACACATTCAATTATTTCAATGTTTTTGTCTGTTTAATACAAATTCAGTTATTCTAATGTTTTATGTCTATGAAATACACATTCAATTATTTCATTGTTTTATGTCTGTATAATACACATTTAATTTTTTTTATGTTTTATGTCTGTGTAATACACATTCAATTATTTCAACGTGTTTATGTCTGGGTAATACAGATTTGATTATTTCAATGTTTTATGTTTGTGTAATACACATGTAATTCTTTCACTGGTTTATGTATGTGTAACACACATTGAATTATTTCAATGTTTTATGTCTGTGTAACACACAGTAAATTATTTCAATGTCTGTGTAATACACATACAATCATTTCAATGTTTTATGTCTGTGTAATACACTTTTAATTATTTTAATGTTTTATGTCTGTATAATACACATTGAATTATTTCAATGTTTTATGTCTGTGTAATACACATCTAATTATTTCGAATTTTATGTCTGTATAATACACATTCAATTATTTCAATGTTTTATGTCAGTGTAATATACATTCAATTATTTCAATGTTTTATGTGTAATACACATTCAAATATTTTAATGTCTTTGTAATACACATTCAATTATTTCAATGATTTATGTCTGTGTATTACACATTCAATTATTTCAATGTTTTATGTCTGTGTAATACACATTCAATTATTTCAATGTTTTATGTCTGTGTAATACACATTCAATTATTTCAATGTCTGTGTAATACACATTTAATTATTTTAATGGTTTATGTCTGTGTAATTCACTTTCAATTATTTTAATGTTTTATGTCTGTGTAATACACATTCAATTATTTCAATGTTTTTGTCTGTTTAATACACATTCAGTTATTTCAATGTTTTATGTCTATGAAATACACATTCAATTATTTCATTGTTTTATGTCTGTATAATACACATTTAATTTTTTTTATGTTTTATGTCTGTGTAATACACATTCAATTATTTCAACGTGTTTATGTCTGGGTAATACAGATTTGATTATTTCAATGTTTTATGTTTGTGTAATACACATGTAATTCTTTCACTGGTTTATGTATGTGTAACACACATTGAATTATTTCAATGTTTTATGTCTGTGTAACACACAGTAAATTATTTCAATGTCTGTGTAATACACATACAATCATTTCAATGTTTTATGTCTGTGTAATACACTTTTAATTATTTTAATGTTTTATGTCTGTATAATACACATTGAATTATTTCAATGTTTTATGTCTGTGTAATACACATCTAATTATTTCGAATTTTATGTCTGTATAATACACATTCAATTATTTCAATGTTTTATGTCAGTGTAATATACATTCAATTATTTCAATGTTTTATGTGTAATACACATTCAAATATTTTAATGTCTTTGTAATACACATTCAATTATTTCAATGATTTATGTCTGTGTATTACACATTCAATTATTTCAATGTTTTATGTCTGTGTAATACACATTCAATTATTTCAATGTTTTATGTCTGTGTAATACACATTCAATTATTTCAATGTCTGTGTAATACACATTTAATTATTTTAATGGTTTATGTCTGTGTAATTCACTTTCAATTATTTTAATGTTTTATGTCTGTGTAATACACATTCAATTATTTCAATATTTTATGTCTGTGTATACAAATTCAATTATTTTAAAGTTTTATGTCTGTATAAAACAAATTCAATTATTTCAATGTTTAAGTCTGTGTACTACACATTCAATTATTTCAACGTGTTTATGTCTGTGTAATACACATTCAATTATTTCAACGTGCTTATGTCTGTGTAATACACATTCAATTATTTCAACGTGTTTATGTTTGTGTAATACTAATTCAATTATTTCAATGTTTTATGTCTGTGTAATACACATTCAGTTATTTTAGTGTTTTATATGTGTGTAATACAAATTCAATTATTTTAATGTCTTTGTAATACACATTCAATTATTTCAATGTTTTATGTCTGTGTAATACACATTCAATCATTTTAATATTTTATGTCTATGTAACACACATTCAATTATTTTAATGTCTTTGTAAATCACATTCAATTATTTCAATGGTTTATGTCTGTGTATTACACATTCAATTATTTCAAAATGTATGTCTGTGTAATACACATTCAATTATTTTAACGTTTTTTTTTATCTGTTTAATACACATTCAATTATTTCAACATGTTTATATGTGTGTAATACACATTCAATGATTTCAACGTGTTTATGTCTGTGTAATACAAATTCAATTATTTCAATGTCTGTGTAATACACATTCAATTATTTAAATTTTTTTTGTCTGTGTAATACTTTTTCAATTATTTCAATATTTTATATCTGTGTAATACACATTCAATTATTTCAAAGTTTTATGTCTGTGAAATACACATTCAATTATTTCAATGTTTTTGTCTGGGTAATACACATTCAGTTATTTCAATGTTTTATGTCTGTGTAATACAAATTCAATTATTTCAATGTTTTTTTGTCTGTATAATACACATTCAATTATTTCAAAGTTTTATGTCTGTGTAATACACATTCAATTATTTCAACGTGTTTATGTCTGAGTAATTCACACATTCAATTGTTTTAACGTGTTTTTGTTTGTGTAATACACATTCAATTATTTCAACGTGTTTATGTCTGGGTAATACACATTTAATTATTTCAATGTTTTTATGTCTGTGTAATACACATTCAATTTTTTCAATGTTTTATGTCTGTGTAATACACGTTCAATGATTTCAATGTTTTATGTCTGTGTAATACACATTCAATCATTTCAATATTTTATGTCTGTGTAACACACATTCAATTATTTTAATGTCTTTGTAATACACATTCAATTATTTCAATGGTTTATGTCTGTGTATTACACATTTAATTATTTCAATGTCTATGTAATACACATTCAATTATTTCAATGTTTTATGTCTGTGTAATACACATTCAATTATTTCAATGTTTTATGTCTGTGTAATACACATTCAATTATTTCAATGTTTTATGTCAGTGTAATATACATTCAATTATTTCAATGTTTTATGTCTGTGTAATACATATTCAGTTATTTCAATGTTTGTATAATACACATTAAATTATTTCAATGTTTTATGTCTGTGTTATACACATTCAATCATTTCAATATTTTATGTCTATGTAACACACAATCAATTATTGTAATGTCTTTATTACACATTCAATTATTTCAACGTGTTTCTGTCTGTGTAATACACAGTCAATGATTTTAACGTGTTTATGTTTGTGTAATACTAATTCAATTATTTCAATGTTTTATGTCTGTGTAATACACATTCAAATATTTTAGTGATTTATGTGTGTGTAATACGCATTCAATTATTTCAATGTTTTTGTCTGTGTAATACACATTCAGTTATTTCAATGTTTATGTCTGTGAAATACACATTCAATTATTTCAATGTTTTATGTCTGTATAATACACATTCAATTTTTTGTAATGTTATATGTCTGTGCAATACACATTTAATTATTTCAACGTGTTTATGTCTGTGTAATATAAACATTTAATTGTTTAAAGTGTTTTTGTTTGTTTAATACACATTCAATTATTTCAACGTGTTTATGTCTGGGTAATACAGATTTAAATATTTCAATGTTTTATGTCTGTGTAATACACATTCAATTATTTCAATGGTTTATGTCTGTGTAATTCACATTCAATTTTTTTAATGTCTGTGTAATACACATTCAATTTTTTTAATGTCTGTGTAATAAACATTAAATTATTTCAATGTCTGTGTAAGAAACATATAATTATTTCAATGTTTTATGTCTGTGTAATACACTTTTAATTATGTCAATGTTTTATGTCAGTGTAATACACATTCAATTATTTCAATGTTTTATGTCTGTGTAGTACACGTTCAATGATTTTAATGTTTTATGTCAGTGTAATACACATTCAATTTTTTCAATTGTTATGTCTGTATAATACACATTCAATTATTTTAATGTTTTATGTCAGTGTAATATACATTCAATTATTTCAATGTTTTATGTCTGTGTAATACACATTTAATTATTTCAATGTTTTTGTCTGTGTAATACACATTCAGTTATTTCAATGTTTTATGTCTATGAAATACACATTCAATTATTTCATTGTTTTATGTCTGTATAATACACATTTAATTTTTTTTATGTTTTATGTCTGTGTAATACACATTCAATTATTTCAACGTGTTTATGTCTGGGTAATACAGATTTGATTATTTCAATGTTTTATGTTTGTGTAATACACATGTTATTCTTTCACTGGTTTATGTATGTGTAACACACATTGAATTATTTCAATGTTTTATGTCTGTGTAACACACAGTAAATTATTTCAATGTCTGTGTAATACACATACAATTATTTCAATGTTTTATGTCTGTGTAATACACTTTTAAATATTTTAATGTTTTATGTCTGTATAATACACATTGAATTATTTCAATGTTTTATGTCTGTGTAATACACATCTAATTATTTCGAATTTTATGTCTGTATAATACACATTCAATTATTTCAATGTTTTATGTCAGTGTAATATACATTCAATTATTTCAATGTTTTATGTGTAATACACATTCAAATATTTTAATGTCTTTGTAATACACATTCAATTATTTCAATGATTTATGTCTGTGTATTACACATTCAATTATTTCAATGTTTTATGTCTGTGTAATACACATTCAATTATTTCAATGTTTTATGTCTGTGTAATACACATTCAATTATTTCAATGTCTGTGTAATACACATTTAATTATTTTAATGGTTTATGTCTGTGTAATTCACATTCAATTATTTCAATGTTTTTTGTCTGTGTAATACACATTCAATTATTTCAATGTTTTATGTCTGTGTATACAAATTCAATTATTTTAAAGTTTTATGTCTGTATAAAACAAATTCAATTATTTCAATGTTTAAGTCTGTGTACTACACATTCAATTATTTCAACGTGTTTATGTCTGTGTAATACACATTCAATTATTTCAACGTGCTTATGTCTGTGTAATACACATTCAATTATTTCAACGTGTTTATGTTTGTGTAATACTAATTCAATTATTTCAATGTTTTATGTCTGTGTAATACACATTCAATTATTTTAGTGTTTTATATGTGTGTAATACACATTCAATTATTTTAATGTCTTTGTAATACACATTCAATTATTTCAATGTTTTATGTCTGTGTAATACACATTCAATCATTTTAATATTTTATGTCTATGTAACACACATTCAATTATTTTAATGTCTTTGTAATTCACATTCAATTATTTCAATGGTTTATGTCTGTCTATTACACATTTAATTATTTCAAAATGTATGTCTGTATAATACACATTTAATTATTTCAACGTTTTTTTTTATCTGTTTAATACACATTCAATTATTTCAACATGTTTATATCTGTGTAATACACATTCAATGATTTCAACGTGTTTATGTCTGTGTAATACAAATTCAATTATTTCAATGTCTGTGTAATACACATTCAATTATTTAAATTTTTTTTTGTCTGTGTAATACACTTTCAATTATTTCAATATTTTATATCTGTGTAATACACATTCAATTATTTCAATGTTTTATGTCTGTGTAATACACATTAAATAATTTCTATGTTTTATGTCTGTATAATACACATTCAATTTTTTCAATGTTTTATGTCTGTGTAATACACATTCAATTATTTCAATGTTTTATGTCGGTGTAATATACATTCAATTATTTCAATGTTTTATGTCTGTGTAATATACATTCAATTATTTCAATGTTTTATGTCTGTGTAAAGAACAATCAATTATGTTAATGTCTTTGTAATACACATTCAATTATTTCAACGTGTTTCTGTCTGTGTAATACACAGTCAATTATTTTAACGTGTTTATGTCTGTGTAATATACATATTCAATTATTTCAACGTGTTTATTTTTGTGTAATACACATTCAATTATTTCAACGTGTTTATGTCTGTGTAATACACATTCAATTATTTCAACGTGTTTATGTCTGTGTAATACACATTCAATTATTTCAACGTGTTTATGTTTGTGTAATACTAATTCAATTATTTCAATTTTTTATGTCTGTGTAATACACATTCAATTATTTTAGTGTTTTATGTGTGTGTAAAACACATTCAATTATTTTAATGTCTTTGTAATACACATTCAATTATTTCAATGGTTTATGTCTCTGTAATACACGTTCAATTTTTTCAATGTCTGTGTAATAAAAATTCAAATATTTGAATGTTTTATGTCTTTGTAATACACAATCAATTATTTCAATGTTTTATGTCTGTATAATACACATTAAATTATTTCAATGTTTTATGTGTGTGTAATACACATTCAATTTTTTCAACTTGTTTATGTCTGTGTAATATACACATTCAATTGTTTCAACGTGCTTTTGTTTGTGTAATACACATTCAATTATTTCAATGTTTTATGTCTGAGTAATACACATTCAATTATTTCAATGGTTTTTGTCTGTATAATACACATTCAATTTTTTTAATGTCTGTGTAATACACATTCAATTATTTCAATGTTTTATGTCTGTGTAATATACATTCAATTATTTCAATGTTTTATGTCTGTGTAATACACATTCAGTTATTTCAATGTCTGTATAATACACATTCAATTATTTCAATGTTTTATGTCTGTGTAATACACATTCAGTTATTTTAATATTTATGTCTGTGTAATACACATTCAAATATTTCAATGTTTTATGTCAGTGTAATACACATCAATTATTTCAATGATTTATGTCTATGTAACACACATTCAATTATTTTAATGTCTTTGTAATTCACATTCAATTATTTCAATGGTTTATGTCTGTCTATTACACATTTAATTATTTCAAAATGTATGTCTGTATAATACACATTAAATTATTTCAACGTTTTTTTTTATCTGTTTAATACACATTCAATTATTTCAACATGTTTATATCTGTGCAATACACATTCAATGATTTCAACGTGTTTATGTCTGTGTAATACAAATTCAATTATTTCAATGTCTGTGTAATACACATTCAATTATTTAAATTTTTTTTTGTCTGTGTAATACACTTTCAATTATTTCAATATTTTATATCTGTGTAATACACATTCAATTATTTCAATGTTTTATGTCTGTGTAATACACATTAAATAATTTCTATGTTTTATGTCTGTATAATACACATTCAATTTTTTCAATGTTTTATGTCTGTGTAATACACATTCAATTATTTCAATGTTTTATGTCGGTGTAATATACATTCAATTATTTCAATGTTTTATGTCTGTGTAATATACATTCAATTATTTCAATGTTTTATGTCTGTGTAACACACAATCAATTATGTTAATGTCTTTGTAATACACATTCAATTATTTCAACGTGTTTCTGTCTGTGTAATACACAGTCAATTATTTTAACGTGTTTATGTCTGTGTAATATACATATTCAATTATTTCAACGTGTTTATTTTTGTGTAATACACATTCAATTATTTCAACGTGTTTATGTCTGTGTAATACACATTCAATTATTTCAACGTGTTTATGTCTGTGTAATACACATTCAATTATTTCAACGTGTTTATGTTTGTGTAATACTAATTCAATTATTTCAATGTTTTATGTCTGTGTAATACACATTCAATTATTTTAGTGTTTTATGTGTGTGTAAAACACATTCAATTATTTTAATGTCTTTGTAATACACATTCAATTATTTCAATGGTTTATGTCTCTGTAATACACATTCAATTTTTTCAATGTCTGTGTAATAAAAATTCAAATATTTGAATGTTTTATGTCTTTGTAATACACAATCAATTATTTCAATGTTTTATGTCTGTATAATACACATTAAATTATTTCAATGTTTTATGTGTGTGTAATACACATTCAATTTTTTCAACTTGTTTATGTCTGTGTAATATACACATTCAATTGTTTCAACGTGCTTTTGTTTGTGTAATACACATTCAATTATTTCAATGTTTTATGTCTGAGTAATACACATTCAATTATTTCAATGGTTTTTGTCTGTATAATACACATTCAATTTTTTTAATGTCTGTGTAATACACATTCAATTATTTCAATGTTTTATGTCTGTGTAATATACATTCAATTATTTCAATGTTTTATGTCTGTGTAATACACATTCAGTTATTTCAATGTCTGTATAATACACATTTAATTATTTCAATGTTTTATGTCTGTGTAATACACATTCAATTATTTTAATATTTATGTCTGTGTAATACACATTCAAATATTTCAATGTTTTATGTCAGTGTAATACACATCAATTATTTCAATGATTTATGTCTGTATAATACACATTCAATTATTTCAATGTTTTTGTCTGTGTAATACACATTCAGTTATTTCAATGTTTTATGTCTGTGTAATACAAATTCAACTATTTCAATGTTTTTATGTCTGTATAATACACATTCAATTATTTCAAAGTTTTATGTCTGTGTAATATACATTCAATTATTTCAACGTGTTTATGTCTGTGTAATTCACACATTCAATTGTTTTAACGTGTTTTTGTTTGTGTAATACACATTAAAATATTTCAACGTGTTTATGTCTGGGTAATACATATTTAATTATTTCAATGTTTTATGTCTGTGTAATACACATTCAATTTTTTCAATGTTTTATGTCTGTGTAATACACGTTCAATGTTTTCAATGTTTTATGTCTGTGTAATACACATTCAATCATTTCAATATTTTATGTCTGTGTATTACACTTTTAATTATTTCAATGTTTTGTGTCAGTGTAATACACATTTAATTATTTCAATGTTTTATGTCTGTTTAATACACGTTCAATGATTTCAATGTTTTATGTCTGTGTAATACACATTCAATCATTTCAATATTTTATGTCTGTGTAACACACATTCAATTATTTTAATGTCTTTGTAATACACATTCAATTATTTCAATGGTTTATGTCTGTGTATTACACATTCAATTATTTCAATGGTTTATGTCTGTGTAATACACATTCAATTATTTCAATGTCTGTGTAATACACATTCAATTATTTCAATGTTTTATGTCTGTGTAATACACGTTCATTTATTTCAATGTCTGTGTAATACCCATTCAATTATTTTAATGTGTTAAGTCTGTGTAATACACATTTAATTATTTCAATGTTTTATGTCAGTGTAATACACATTCAATTATTTCAATGTTTTATGTCTGTGGAATACAAATTTAATTATTTCAATGTTTTTGTCTGTGTAATACACATTCAGTTACTTCAATGTTTTATGTCTGTGTAATAAACATTCAATTTTTTCAATGTTTTATGTCCGTATGATACACATTCAATTATTTCAATGTTTTATGTCGGTGTAATACACATTCAAATACATCAACGTGTTTATGTCTGTGCAATATACACATTCAATTGTTTCAACGTGTTTATGTGTGTGTAAAACACATTCCATGATTTTAACGTGTTTATGTCTGTGTAATACACATTCAATATTTGAACGTGTTTATGTCTGGGTAATACACATTCAATTATTTCAATGTTTTAGGTCAGTGTAATATACATTCAATTATTTCAATGTTTTATGTCTGTGTAATACACATTTAGTTATTTCAATGTCTGTATAATACACATTCAATCATTGTAATACTTTATGTCTATGTAACATACATTCAATTATTTTAATGTCTTTGTAATACACATTCAATTATTTCAATGGTTTATGTCTGTGTATTACACATTCAATTATTTCAATGTCTGTGTAATACACATTCAATTATTTCAACGTTTTTTTATCTGTTTAATACACATTCAATAATTTCAACGTGTTTATGTCTGTGTAATACACATTCAATTATTTCAACATGTTTATATCTGTGTAATACACATTCCATGATTTCAACATGTTTATGTCTGTGTAATACAAATTCAATTATTTCAATGTCTGTGTAATACACATTCAATTATTATAATGTTTTTTTGTCTGTGTAAAACACATTCAATTATTTCAATGTTTTAAGTCTGTGTAATACACATTCAATTATTTCAAAGTTTTATGTCTGTGAAATACACATTCAATTATTCCAATGTTTTATGTCTGTATAATACACATTCAATTATTTTAATGTCTTTGTAATAGTTATTCAATTATTTCAATATCTGTGTAATACAAATTCAATTATTTCAATGTTTTATGTCTGTGTAATACACATTAAATTATTTTAATGTTTTATGTCTGTATAATAAACATTCAATTATTTCAATGTTTTATGTCTCTGTAATACACATTCAATTTTTTCAATGTTTTATGTCTGTGTAATACACATTAAATTATTTCAATTTTTATGTCTGTATAATACACATTCAATTATTTTAATGTTTAATGTCTGTGTAATACACATTCAATTATTTCAAAGTTTTATGCCAGTGTAATATACATTCAATTATTTCAATGTTTTATGTCTGTGTAATATATATTCAGTTATTTCAATGTCTGTAAAATACACATTACATTATTTCAATGTTTTATGTCTGTGTAATACACATTCAATCATTTCAATATTTTATGTCTATGTAACACACAATCAATTATTTTAATGTCTTTATTACACATTCAATTATTTCAACGTGTTTCTGTCTGTGTAATACACAGTCAATGATTTTAACGTGTTTATGTCTGTGTAATACACATATTCAATTATTTCAACGTGTTTATGTATGTGTAATACACATTCAATTATTTCAACGTGTTTATGTTTGTGTAATACTAATTCAATTATTTCAATGTTTTATGTCTGTGTAATACACATTCAATTATTTTAGTGTTTTATGTGTGTGTAATACACATTCCATTATTTTAATGTCTTTGTAATACACATTCAATTATTTCAATGTTTTATGTCTGTGTAATACACATTACATTATTTCAATGTTTTTGTCTGTGTAATACACATTCAGTTATTTCAATGTTTATGTCTGTGAAATACACATTCAATTATTTCAATGTTTTATGACTGTATAACACACATTCAATTCTTTTTAATGTTTTATGTCTGTGTAATACACATTTAATTATTTCAACGTGTTTATGTCTGTGTAATATAAACATTCAATTGTTTAAAGTGTTTTTTTTTGTTTAATACACATTCAATTTTTTCAACGTGTTTATGTCTGGGTAATACAGATTTATTATTTCAATGCTTTATGTCTGTGTAATACACATTCAATTATTTCAATTTTTTATGTCTGTATAATACACATTCAATTATTTTAATGTGTTAAGTCTGTGTAATACACATTTAATTATTTCAATGTTTTATGTCAGTGTAATACACATTCAATTATTTCAATGTTTTATGTCTGTGGAATACAAATTTAATTATTTCAATGTTTTTGTCTGTGTAATACACATTCAGTTACTTCAATGTTTTATGTCTGTGTAATAAACATTCAATTTTTTCAATGTTTTATGTCCGTATGATACACATTCAATTATTTCAATGTTTTATGTCGGTGTAATACACATTCAAATACATCAACGTGTTTATGTCTGTGCAATATACACATTCAATTGTTTCAACGTGTTTATGTGTGTGTAAAACACATTCCATGATTTTAACGTGTTTATGTCTGTGTAATACACATTCAATATTTGAACGTGTTTATGTCTGGGTAATACACATTCAATTATTTCAATGTTTTAGGTCAGTGTAATATACATTCAATTATTTCAATGTTTTATGTCTGTGTAATACACATTCAGTTATTTCAATGTCTGTATAATACACATTCAATCATTGTAATACTTTATGTCTATGTAACATACATTCAATTATTTTAATGTCTTTGTAATACACATTCAATTATTTCAATGGTTTATGTCTGTGTATTACACATTCAATTATTTCAATGTCTGTGTAATACACATTCAATTATTTCAACGTTTTTTTATCTGTTTAATACACATTCAATAATTTCAACGTGTTTATGTCTGTGTAATACACATTCAATTATTTCAACATGTTTATATCTGTGTAATACACATTCCATGATTTCAACATGTTTATGTCTGTGTAATACAAATTCAATTATTTCAATGTCTGTGTAATACACATTCAATTATTATAATGTTTTTTTGTCTGTGTAAAACACATTCAATTATTTCAATGTTTTAAGTCTGTGTAATACACATTCAATTATTTCAAAGTTTTATGTCTGTGAAATACACATTCAATTATTCCAATGTTTTATGTCTGTATAATACACATTCAATTATTTTAATGTCTTTGTAATAGTTATTCAATTATTTCAATATCTGTGTAATACAAATTCAATTATTTCAATGTTTTATGTCTGTGTAATACACATTAAATTATTTTAATGTTTTATGTCTGTATAATAAACATTCAATTATTTCAATGTTTTATGTCTCTGTAATACACATTCAATTTTTTCAATGTTTTATGTCTGTGTAATACACATTAAATTATTTCAATTTTTATGTCTGTATAATACACATTCAATTATTTTAATGTTTAATGTCTGTGTAATACACATTCAATTATTTCAAAGTTTTATGCCAGTGTAATATACATTCAATTATTTCAATGTTTTATGTCTGTGTAATATATATTCAGTTATTTCAATGTCTGTATAATACACATTACATTATTTCAATGTTTTATGTCTGTGTAATACACATTCAATCATTTCAATATTTTATGTCTATGTAACACACAATCAATTATTTTAATGTCTTTATTACACATTCAATTATTTCAACGTGTTTCTGTCTGTGTAATACACAGTCAATGATTTTAACGTGTTTATGTCTGTGTAATACACATATTCAATTATTTCAACGTGTTTATGTATGTGTAATACACATTCAATTAATTCAACGTGTTTATGTTTGTGTAATACTAATTCAATTATTTCAATGTTTTATGTCTGTGTAATACACATTCAATTATTTTAGTGTTTTATGTGTGTGTAATACACATTCCATTATTTTAATGTCTTTGTAATACACATTCAATTATTTCAATGTTTTATGTCTGTGTAATACACATTACATTATTTCAATGTTTTTGTCTGTGTAATACACATTCAGTTATTTCAATGTTTATGTCTGTGAAATACACATTCAATTATTTCAATGTTTTATGACTGTATAACACACATTCAATTCTTTTTAATGTTTTATGTCTGTGTAATACACATTTAATTATTTCAACGTGTTTATGTCTGTGTAATATAAACATTCAATTGTTTAAAGTGTTTTTTTTTGTTTAATACACATTCAATTTTTTCAACGTGTTTATGTCTGGGTAATAAAGATTTGATTATTTCAATGCTTTATGTCTGTGTAATACACATTCAATTATTTCAATTTTTTATGTCTGTATAATACACATTCAAATATTTCAATGTTTTATGTGTGTGTAATACACATTCAATTATTTCAACGTGTTTATGACTGTGTAATATACACATTCAATTGTTTCAACGTGTTTTGTTTGTGTAATACACATTCAATTATTTCAACGTGTTTATGTCTGTGTAACACACATTCAATTATTTCAATTTTTATGTCTGTGTTATAAACATTAAATTATTTCAATGTCTTTGTAAGAAACATATAATTATTTCAATGTTTTATGTCTGTGTAATACACTTTTAATTATTTCAATGTTTTATGTCAGTGTAATACACATTCAAATATTTCAATGTTTTATGTCTGTGTAGTACACGTTCAATGATTTTAATGTTTTATGTCAGTGTAATACACATTCATTTATTTCAATGTTTTATCTCTGTATAATACACATTCAATTATTTCAATGTTTTATGTCTGTGTAATACACATTCAATTTTTTCAATGTTTTATGTCTGTGTAATACACATTAAATTTTTTCAATTGTTATGTCTGTATAACACACATTCAATTATTTCAATGTTTTATGTCAGTGTAATATACATTCAATTATTTCGATGTTTTATGTCTGTGTAATACACATTCAGTTATTTCAATGTCTGTATAATACACATTCAATTATTTTAAAATTTATGTCTGTGTAATACACATTCAATTATTTCAATGTTTTTGTCTGTGTAATACACATTCAGTTATTTCAATGTTTTATGTCTATGAAATACACATTCAATTATTTCATTGTTTTATGTCTGTATAATACACATTCTTTTTTTTAAATGTTTTATGTCTGTGTAATACACATTCAATTATTTCAACGTGTTTATGTCTGGGTAATACAGATTTGATTATTTCAATGTTTTATGTCTGTGTAATACACATTCAAATATTTTAATGGTTTATGTCTGTGTAATACACATTCAATTTTTTTAATGTCTGTGTAATACACATTCAATTATTTCAATGTTTTATGTCTGTGTAATAAACATTAAATTATTTCAATGTCTGTGTAAGAAACATATATATATTTCAATGTTTTATGTCTGTGTAATACACTTTTAATTATTTCAATGTTTTATGTCAGTGTAATACACATTCAATTATTTCAATGTTTTATGTCTGTGTAGTACACGTTCAATGATTTTAATGTTTTATGTCAGTGTAATACACATTCATTTATTTCAATGTTTTAAGTCTGTATAATACACATTTAATTATTTTAATGTTTTATGTCTGTGTAATACACATTCAATTTTTTCAATGTTTTATGTCTGTGTAATACACATTACATTTTTTCAATTGTTATGTCTGTATAATACACATTCAATTATTTCAATGTTTTATGTCAGTGTAATATACATTCAATTATTTAAATGGTTTATGTCTGTGTATTACACATTCAATTATTTCAATGTTTGTGTAATACACATTCAATTATTTCAAAATTTATGTCTGTGTAATACACATTCAATTATTTCAATGTTTTTGTCTGTGTAATACACATTCAGTTATTTCATTGTTTTATGTCTATGAAATATACATTTAATTATTTCATTGTTTTATGTCTGTATAATACACATTCATTTTTTTTAATGTTTTATGTCTGTATAATACACATTGAATTATTTCAATGTTTTATGTCTGTGTAATACACTTTTAATTATTTTAATGTTTTATGTCTGTATAATACACATTGAATTATTTCAATGTTTTATGTCTGTGTAATACACATCTAATTATTTCGAATTTTATGTCTGTATAATACACATTCAATTATTTCAATGTTTTATGTCTGTGCAATACACATTCAATTATTTCAATGTTTTATTTCTGTGTAATACACATTCAATTGTTTCAACGTTTTTTTATCTGTTTAATACACATTCAATTAATTCAACATGTTTATATCTGTGTAATACACATTCCATGATTTCAACGTGTTTATGTCTGTGTAATACAAATTAAAATTATTTCAATGTCTGTGTAATACACATTCAATTATTTAAATTTTTTTTGTCTGTGTAATACACTTTCAATTATTTCAATATTTTATATCTGTGTAATACACATTCAATTATTTCAAAGTTTTATGTCTGTGAAATACACATGCAATTATTTCAATGTTTTATGTCTGTATAATACACATTCAATTATTTTAATGTCTTTGTAATACTTATTCAATTATTTCAATATCTGTGTAATACAAATTCAATTATTTCAATGGTTTATGTCTGTGTATTACACATTCAATTATTTTAATGTCTTTGTAATACACATTCAATTATTTCAATGGTTTATGTCTGTGTATTACACATTCAATTATTTCAATGTCTGTGTAATACACATTCAATTATTTCAACGTTTTTTTATCTGTTTAATACACATTCAATAATTTCAACGTGTTTATGTCTGTGTAATACACATTCAATTATTTCAACATGTTTATATCCGTGTAATACACATTTTATGATTTCAACATGTTTATGTCTGTGTAATACAAATTCAATTATTTCAATGTCTGTGTAATACACATTCAATTATTATAATGTTTTTTTGTCTGTGTAAATCACATTCAATTATTTCAATGTTTTAAGTCTGTGTAATACACATTCAATTATTTCAAAGTTTTATGTCTGTGAAATACACATTCAATTATTCCAATGTTTTATGTCTGTATAATACACATTCAATTATTTTAATGTCTTTGTAATAGTTATTCAATTATTTCAATATATGTGTAATACAAATTCAATTATTTCAATGTTTTATGTCTGTGTAATACACTTTAAATTATTTTAATGTTTTATGTCTGTATAATAAACATTCAATTATTTCAATGTTTTATGTCTCTGTAATACACATTCAATTTTTTCAATGTTTTATGTCTGTGTAATACACATTAAATTATTTCAATTTTTATGTCTGTATAATACACATTCAATTATTTCAATGTTTAATGTCTGTGTAATACACATTCAATTATTTCAAAGTTTTATGCCAGTGTAATATACATTCAATTATTTCAATGTTTTATGTCTGTGTAATATATATTCAGTTATTTCAATGTCTGTATAATACACATTACATTATTTCAATGTTTTATGTCTGTGTAATACACATTCAATCATTTCAATATTTTATGTCTATGTAACACACAATCAATTATTTTAATGTCTTTATTACACATTCAATTATTTCAACGTGTTTCTGTCTGTGTAATACACAGTCAATGATTTTAACGTGTTTATGTCTGTGTAATATACATATTCAATTATTTCAATTAGTTTATTTTTTGTATAATACACATTTAATTATTTCAACGTGTTTATGTCTGTGTAATACACATTCAATTATTTCAACGTGTTTATGTATGTGTAATACACATTCAATTATTTCAACGTGTTTATGTTTGTGTAATACTAATTCAATTATTTCAATGTTTTATGTCTGTGTAATACACATATAATTATTTTAGTGTTTTATGTGTGTGTAATACACATTCCATTATTTTAATGTCTTTGTAATACACATTCAATTATTTCAATGTTTTATGTCTGTGTAATACACATTACATTATTTCAATGTTTTTGTCTGTGTAATACACATTCAGTTATTTCAATGTTTATGTCTGTGAAATACACATTCAATTATTTCAATGTTTAATGACTGTATAAAACACATTCAATTCTTTTTAATGTTTTATGTCTGTGTAATACACATTTAATTATTTCAACGTGTTTATGTCTGTGTAATATAAACATTCAATTGTTTAAAGTGTTTTTGTTTGTTTAATACACATTCAATTTTTTCAACGTGTTTATGTCTGGGTAATACAGATTTGATTATTTCAATGCTTTATGTCTGTGTAATACACATTCAATTATTTCAATTTTTTATGTCTGTATAATACACATTCAAATATTTCACTGTTTTATGTGTGTGTAATACACATTCAATTATTTCAACGTGTTTATGTCTGTGTAATATACACATTCAATTGTTTCAACGTGTTTTGTTTGTGTAATACACATTCAATTAATTCAACGTGTTTATGTCTGTGTAACACACATTGAATTATTTCAATGCTTTATGTCTGTGTTATAAACATTAAATTATTTTAATGTCTTTGTAAGAAACATATAATTATTTCAATGTTTTATGTCTGTGTAATACACTTTTAATTATTTCAATGTTTTATGTCAGTGTAATACACATTTAAATATTTCAATGTTTTATGTCTGTGTAGTACACATTCAATTATTTCAATGTTTTAAGTCTGTGTAATACACATTCAATTTTTTCAATGTTTTATGTCTGTGTAATACACATTAAATTTTTTCAATTGTTATGTCTGTATAACACACATTCAATTATTTCAATGTTTTATGTCAGTGTAATATACATTCAATTATTTCAATGTTTTATGTCTGTGTAATACACATTCAGTTATTTCAATGTTTTATGTCTGTATAATACACATTCAATTATTTTAAAATTTATGTTTGTGTAATACACATTCAATTATTTCAATGTTTTTGTCTGTGTAATACACATTCAGTTATTTCAATGTTTTATGTCTATGAAATACACATTCAATTATTTCATTGTTTTATGTCTGTATAATACACATTCTTTTTTTTAAATGTTTTATGTCTGTGTAATACACATTCAATTATTTCAACGTGTTTATGTCTGGGTAATACAGATTTGATTATTTCAATGTTTTATGTCTGTGTAATACACATTCAAATATTTCAATGGTTTATGTCTGTGTAATACACATTCAATTTTTTTAATGTCTGTGTAATACACATTCAATTATTTCAATGTTTTATGTCTGTGTAATAAACATTAAATTATTTCAATGTCTGTGTAAGAAACATATATATATTTCAATGTTTTATGTCTGTGTAATATACTTTTAATTATTTCAATGTTTTATGTCAGTGTAATACACATTCAATTATTTCAATGTTTTATGTCTGTGTAGTACACGTTCAATGATTTTAATGTTTTATGTCAGTGTAATACACATTCATTTATTTCAATGTTTTAAGTCTGTATAATACACATTTAATTATTTTAATGTTTTATGTCTGTGTAATACACATTCAATTTTTTCAATGTTTTATGTCTGTGTAATACACATTAAATTTTTTCAATTGTTATGTCTGTATAATACACATTCAATTATTTCAATGTTTTATGTCAGTGTAATATACATTCAATTATTTAAATGGTTTATGTCTGTGTATTACACATTCAATTATTTCAATGTTTGTGTAATACACATTCAATTATTTCAAAATTTATGTCTGTGTAATACACATTCAATTATTTCAATGTTTTTGTCTGTGTAATACACATTCATTTTTTTTAAAGTTTTATGTCTGTATAATAAACATTGAATTATTTCAATGCTTTATGTCTGTGTAATACACTTTTAATTATTTTAATGTTTTATGTCTGTATAATACACATTGAATTTTTTCAATGTTTTATGTCTGTGTAATACACATCTAATTATTTCGAATTTTATGTCTGTATAATACACATTCATTTATTTCAATGTTTTATGTCAGTGTAATATACATTCAATTATTTCAATGTTTTATGTGTAATACACATTCAAATATTTTAATGTCTTTGTAATACACATTAAATTATTTCAATGATTTATGTCTGTGTATTACACATTCAATTATTTCAATGTTTTATGTCTGTGCAATACACATTCAATTATTTCAATGTTTTATTTCTGTGTAATACACATTCAATTATTTCAACGTTTTTTTATCTGTTTAATACACATTCAATTATTTCAACATGTTTATATCTGTGTAATACACATTCCATGATTTCAACGTGTTTATGTCTGTGTAATACAAATTAAAATTATTTCAATGTCTGTGTAATACACATTCAATTATTGAAATTTTTTTTGTCTGTGTAATACACTTTCAATTATTTCAATATTTTATATCTGTGTAATACACATTCAATTATTTCAAAGTTTTATGTCTGTGAAATACACATTCAATTATTTCAATGTTTTATGTCTGTATAATACACATTCAATTATTTTAATGTCTTTGTAATACTTATTCAATTATTTCAATATCTGTGTAATACAAATTCAATTATTTCAATGTTTTATGTCTGTGTAATACACATTAAATAATTTCTATGTTTTATGTCTGTATAATACACATTCAATTATTTCAATGTTTTATATCTGTATAATACACATTCAATTATTTCAATGTTTTATGTCTGTGTAATACACATTCAATTTTTTCAATGTTTTATGTCTGTGTAATACACATTAATTTATTTCAATTTTTATGTTTGTATAATACACATTCAATTATTTCAATGTTTTATGTCTGTGTAATACACATTCAATTATTTCAATGTTTTATGTCGGTGTAATATACATTCAATTATTTCAATGTTTTATGTCTGTGTAATATATATTCAATTATTTCAATGTTTTATGTCTGTGTAACACACAATCAATTATTTTAATGTCTTTGTAATACACATTCAATTATTTTCACGTGTTTCTGTCTGTGTAATACACAGTCAATTATTTTAACGTGTTTATGTCTGTGTAATATACATATTCAATTATTTTAACGTGTTTATTTTTGTGTAATACACATTCAATTATTTCAACGTGTTTATGTCTGTGTAATACACATTCAATTATTTCAACGTGTTTATGTCTGTGTAATACTCATTCAATTATTTCAACGTGTTTATGTTTGTGTAATACTAATTCAATTATTTCAATGTTTTATGTCTGTGTAATACACATTCAATTATTTTAGTGTTTTATGTGTGTGTAAAACACATTCAATTATTTTAATGTCTTTGTGATACACATTCAATTATTTCACTGGTTTATGTCTCTGTAATACACATTCAATTTTTTCAATGTCTGTGTAATAAAAATTCAATTATTTGAATGTTTTATGTCTTTGTCATACACAATCAATTATTTCAATGTTTTATGTCTGTATAATACACATTAAATTATTTCAATGTTTTATGTGTGTGTAATACACATTCAATTATTTCAATGTTTTATGTCTGTGTATACAAATTCAATTATTTTAAAGTTTTATGTCTGTATAAAACAAATTCAATTATTTCAATGTTTAAGTCTGTGTAATACACAGTCAATGATTTTAACGTGTTTATGTCTGTGTAATATACATATTCAATTATTTCAACGTGTTTATTTTTGTGTAATACACATTCAATTATTTCAACGTGTTTATGTCTGTGTAATACACATTCAATTATTTCAATGTTTTATGCCAGTGTAATATACATTCAATTATTTCAATGTTTTATGTCTGTGTAATATATATTCAGTTATTTCTATGTCTGTATAATACACATTACATTATTTCCATGTTTTATGTCTGTGTAATACACATTCAATCTTTTCAATATTTTATGTCTATGTAACACACAATCAATTATTTTAATGTCTTTATTACACATTCAATTATTTCAACGTGTTTCTGTCTGTTTAATACACAGTCAATGATTTTAACGTGTTTATGTCTGTGTAATATACATATTCAATTATTTCAATGAGTTTATTTTTTGTATAATAAACATTTAATTATTTCAACGTGTTTATGTCTGTGTAATACACAATAAATTATTTCAACGTGTTTATGTCTGTGTAATACACATTCAATTATTTCAACGTGTTTATGTTTGTGTAATACTAATTCAATTATTTCAATGTTTTATGTCTGTGTAATACACATTCAATTATTTTAGTGTTTTATGTGTGTGTAATACACATTCAATTATTTCAATGATTTATGTCTGTGTAATACACATTCAATTATTTCAATGTTTTTGTCTGTGTAATACACATTCAGTTATTTAAATGTTTATGTCTGTGAAATAAACATTCAATTATTTCAATGTTTTATGTCTGTATAACACACATTCAATTTTTTTTAATGTTTTATGTCTGTGTAATACACATTTAATTATTTCAACGTGTTTATGTCTGTGTAATATAAACATTCAATTGTTTAAAGTGTTTTTGTTTGTTTAATACACATTCAATTATTTCAACGTGTTTATGTCTGGGTAATACACATTTAAATATTTCAATGTTTTATGTCTGTGTAATACACATTCAATTATTTCAATGGTTTATGTCTGTGTAATACACATTCAATTTTTTTAATGTCTGTGTAATACACATTCAATTATTTCAATGTTTTATGTCTGTGTAATAAACATTAAATTATTTCAATGTCTGTGTAAGAAACATATAATTATTTCAATGTTTTATGTCTGTGTAATACACTTTTAATTATTTCAATGTTTTATGTCAGTGTAATACACATTCAAATATTTCAATGTTTTATGTCTGTGTAGTACACGTTCAATGATTTTAATGTTTTATGTCAGTGTAATACACATTCATTTATTTCAATGTTTTATGTCTGTATAATACACATTCAATTATTTCAATGTTTTATGTCTGTGTAATACACATTCAATTATTTCAATGTTTTATGTCTGTGTAATACACATTAAATTTTTTCAATTGTTATGTCTGTATAATACACATTCAATTATTTCAATGTTTTATGTCAGTTTAATATACATTCAATTATTTCAATGTTTTATGTCTGTGTAATACACATTCAGTTATTTCAATGTCTGTATAATACACATTCAATTATTTCAATGTTTTATGTCTGTGTAATACACATTCAATCATTTTAATATTTTATGTCTATGTAACACACATTCAATTATTTTAATGTCTTTGTAATACACATTCAATTATTTCAATGGTTTATGTCTGTGTATTACACATTCAATTATTTCAATGTCTTTGTAATACACATTCAATTATTTTAAAATTTATGTCTGTGTAATACACATTCAATTATTTCAATGTTTTTGTCTGTGTAATACACATTCAGTTATTTCAAAGTTTTATGTCTATGAAATACACATTTAATTATTTCATTGTTTTATGTCTGAATAATACTGTGACGAAAAGGGACTTAAACCAGTCTAGTTATGTTTTTTTATAGATATGTGAGTTAATTCCCCTATAGGTTGTTGATGTTAGAGGACTTCCTGTGGGGAGAAGGAAAGAGAGGGGTCGTTCTGTTATTTTCTTTCCTACAAGTTTTGTATATTGACTCAAGGTGAATTGAAATTAAAACTATTAACTTCTTCAATGTCTCGTTTGTTTAGTACCTTAATGATCATACTAGAAAGCCTACCTTCTTATAGGTGCTTCCATGGTCTATTAAACCTCAGGACTAATTAGATCGTAATAAGTGGGGGCCCGTCCGGGATGTATAATAAGGAAAAAATGGCGAGCACAAGCTATGAGGAAGTCAAAAGATTGAAGAAGGGTGAATTGATTTCATTTGCTAAAGAAATAGGACTCAATGTAAAGACTTCCGAATCTAAAAGTAAAATAGTGGAAAAAATTGCTATGAGATTAGTTTCTGATGAAGTTTGGCCTCGAGAAACACTAAAAAAATTAGAATTGTTGTCTCAACCGAGTCCAAGTTATACTGAAGAAACTGTATTAAAAATAAGACAAATGGAGTTAGAGGCTGATATAAAAATAAAAGAGATTGAGTGTAGAACAAGGCCACTTTCTTCTGAAAGCTTATCAACATTTAACTGGAACCAGAATATCAAACTAATGCCAAAGTATGATGAAGTTAACATAGAACATTTTTTCCAAAGCTTCGAGGTTTTGGCTGAAAACCTTAAATGGCCTCAGCAATACTGGATGACCTTGATTCAACCAGTTCTTGTCGGGAAGGCTTTACAAGTTTTTTTAAACTTAAACAAGGAACAACAACAAAGTTATCTTGAAACAAAGAAATATATTCTGCAAGCCTTTGAAAAGGTACCTGAACATTATCGGAAACTCTTCCGAAATGTACAGAAAGCACAGGGAAAAACGTATATGGACATGGCCAGGGAGAAGTTGACAGCCTTTGAGCAATGGGAGAGGAGCACGGCCATTAATAAAGACTATGAGAAATTGAAGAATCTTATATTGCTTGAGGAGTTTAGAAGACAACTCCCTTCTGAAGTAGATGTTTTTTTACTGGAACATCGTGTGACAGACTTGGTTGAGGCTGCCAGGAAAGCGGATGAATATACGCTAATTCATCCCATTCCTAATCTAGTTCCTCAAAACTATTCTCCGAGATTTCCAACCGATCGATATAATAGTCGTAACAGAGAACATTTTTCCCAACAACAGGCTAATCAGCCTCGGATCTCCACTCCAGGGAGAGAGTCCTCTTCATCCATTAACCAACAGTTCAATCACCTCCAGAATGAACCACAAGGAAGGGTTCAAACCAGTCATTCAGCTAGGGCTAATGTAGGTCTTTTTTGTACAAGTTCAATCCAGCAAAATGACTACCAGAAGTATATTTCGGAGGGTATTATTTCTGTAGCAGATTGTTCAAATGGAGCTGTACCAGTTTCTATCTTAAGAGACACGGGCAGCCAAATTTCAGTTCTTTTATGGAAAAATTTGAATCTCAAATCCAGATTGAATTATACGGGTGAATCTATAACAATTGCTTCTCTGGATAATCATACCTCTTCTCTGAAATTGGCTAAATTTAACCTCCAGTGTAAAAATTTCCTTGGACCAGTTACTTTGGCGGTTTTAGAAACAGACACTTCTTTAGAGAATATACAAGTCATTATGGGAAATGACTTGGCAACTTGTTATGACCCTGGAGACGATATCTGGTTACAGACCCATGTGATTACTAGGAGTCATTCTAACCAGGCGGAAAAAAAAACCTCCCAGGTAGTCGAAGAGATCAAAGGAAATGACTCAAAAATAATCATTGGAATTGAAAACGAAACACTGACTTTTGATAAGGCTGAACTCATCAAATTTCAACAATCAGATCCAATGATACAATCTCTTTTCAGTCTTGTAACACCCTCTACGGGAAAGGGTGGTGGATATTATCTCTCTGAAGGGGTATTGAAAAGGAAATATGTACATATAGACATGAAGGCTGGTCAAGAATGGCAGATATTGGATCAAATCGTGGTCCCAAAGCAATACCAGGACCAGGTGTTGCAAATGGCACATAGTATTCCTATGGCTGGACATCTGGGAATTAAAAAAACTTATGATAAAATCCTCAAATACTACTACTGGCCGGGTCTAAAAAGAAGTATTCAACTATATTTGAAAAGATGTGACATTTGCCAAAGAGTGGGCAAGCCTAATCAGAACATTCCGAAGGCACCCCTGCAACCCATCCTAGTTAAGGATCAACCATTCACACATTTAATAGTTGATTGTGTAGGACCATTATCCAAAACTAAAAGTGGAAATCAATTCATTTTAACCATAATGTGTAGGACATCCAGATTTTTAGAAGCCATACCAATGAGGAACATCAAAGCCAAGACTGTAGTTAAAGAACTTACAAAGTTCTTTACTAACTATGGGTTGCCTCTGACTATACAGTCGGACCGGGGCACAAACTTTACTTCTAATCTGTTCAAGCAGATCTTACAACAGTTGGGAATTTCTCAGCTTTTGTCTTCTGCATATCACCCTGAAAGCCAGGGATGTTTAGAGAGATCTCACTCTACCATCAAAAATATGCTTAGATCATACTGCCTACAGTACAATAGGGATTGGGACGAGGGATTGAAATTCCTGTTGTTTGCATATAGAGACTCAGTTCAAGAAAGTTTGGGATTGTCTCCTTTCCAAGTTATCTATGGACATACTGTCAGGGGACCTCTGCAACTACTTAAGGAACATTGGTCAAACTGTTCACAAGAGTCTAGTGGACTATTAGAATATGTTGCTACCTTCAAGGAAAGACTAGAGAGTGTTTACCAGTTCACTAGAGAACACTTGGCAGATAGTCAGGTTAAAATGAAGGAGCTTTTTGACAGGAAAACTAAAGATAGACAGTTTGTAGAAGGGGATATGGTACTAGTGAAGAATTTCAATCCGGCTGATCAATTGGAACCCAGATTCATTGGACCTTTTGTGATCTTGAAGAAAAAGACTGCTAAGAGCTTTATATTGACCAACCCGGACAATAGGAACAAAACACAAATTGTTAACATTGATAATCTTAAATTGTATTATCCACCAAATGATAGCATGAATGTAAATGTTCTTGTTTCAGGTTTTGATTCAAAGGAAATTGGTTCTAACCCCTCCCTAAAGTCTGGGGATGAGTTCAGTGTCATTACCAAGGAGATAGGTACCTCAAATACCACTGGTTTAAATGGACCCACTAAACTTTTATATGATAAAAGTGTTGTTCCTTGTCTAGACACTCCAGAAGTTCCTATGGGGATCACCAGTGAGAATGATATTCCCAACTTTGAAGAATTCACTAGATTAGATGAATGTGCTGTAAGACTGCTCAATTCCCAAGTGTTAGAAAATCTTTCTAGTAAATTTAGTCACCTGGATTGTTATCAATCAGAAAAATTGTCAGATGTCATATTGGAACATAAATCAACCATGGGTGATATTCCTAGTGTTACAAATTTAATAGCTCATGACATTGAAATTGAAGGGAAACCCATTAAATGTTCCCCTTTTAGGGTTAATCCCCATAAGGCTGAGTTATTAAAGAAAGAAGTAGATTATATGATTGATACCGGTATAGCCACTGAAAGTAACTCTGAATGGAGTTCTCCTTGTTTACTGATTCCCAAACAAGATGGTAGCCTTAGATTTGTGACTGATTTTAGAAAAATCAATTCCATGACTAAACAAGATTCATATCCGTTGCCAAGGATTGATGATCTTGTTGATAAAATTGGAAAAGCCAAATTTATTACCAAAATTGATCTGTTGTCTGGGTTTTGGCAAGTCCCTCTTACAGCAAGGGCTAAAGAGCTTTGCTCTTTTACAACTCCAGGTGGTCTTTTTCAGTATAATGTGATGCCTTTCGGATTAAAAAATAGTCCCATGACCTTTCAAAGGCTGGCTAACAAACTTATTCAAGGCATGGAAAATGTTAACTGTTACATTGATGATATTGTACTTTTTCATAATGATTTTGATTCTCATTTATCATCCCTGAATGAATTGTTTAGAAGAATTTGCAATGCAAATTTGACTATAAATTTACAAAAATGTGACTTTTGTAAACCCACTATTGCTTATTTAGGTTACCAAGTAGGGAATGGAAATGTTCTCCCAATAGATGGGAAAGTTAAAGCTATCTGTAACCTTGATGTACCTACTTGTAAAAAGAAGGTTAGACAGTTCCTTGGGGCTGTTGGATATTACAGGAAGTTCATTTCAAAATTTGCTGATATCTCCTTACCTCTAACAAATTTGTTAAGTGATAAGACTCCATTTATCTGGAGTCAACAGTGTCAACATGCTTTTGACAGTCTTAAGTTGGCTCTTTCCACTTGCCCTGTCTTAATCACCCCTGATTGGGACAAACCATTTAAACTGGTTGTCGATGCCTCAGATAGTGGAGTAGGGGGGGGGGTTTACTACAAGAGTAAGATGGTTGTGATCGGCCTGTGGCTTATTTTTCAAGAAAGTTGAATAAATCTCAGAGAAAATATTCAACAATAGACAAGGAATGTCTATCTTTAATTTTAAATCTCAGGCACTTTGATGTCTACCTTTATACCCCCTCCCACCAAGTTCATGTTTTTTCAGATCACAACCCATTGTTGTACCTCAATAAAATGAGGAATCATAATAATAGGTTATTGAGATGGTCGTTGGAGTGTGAGAACTATAACTTAAAACTTCATTATATTAAAGGGGGAGAGAACTACCTGGCTGACTTATTGTCCCGAAGCGAGTAGAGAAATGTATATGATTTTAAGATTATTCCCATGACTGTAAAATTTTTTTGAAATGTTGAATAGTCCCTTTACTGTAATTATTAAAATAAGTTCTTAACTTGGTTAATGAACTTCTGAAATGGAAGGGCATGTGACGATAAGGGACTTAAACCAGTCTAGTTATGTTTTTTATAGATATGTGAGTTAATTCCCCTAAAGGTTGTTGATGTTAGAGGACTTCCTGTGGGGAGAAGGAAAGAGAGGGGTCGTTCTGTTATTTTCTTTCCTACAAGTTTTGTATATTGACTCAAGGTGAATTGAAATTAAAACTATTATCTTCTTCAATGTCTCGTTTGTTTAGTACCTTAATGATCATACTAGAAAGCCTACCTTCTTATAGGTGCTTCCATGGTCTATTAAACCTCAGGACTAATTAGATCGTAATAATACACATTCTTTTTTTTTAAATGTTTTATGTCTGTGTAATACACATTCAATTATTTCAACGTGTTTATGTCTGGGTAATACAGATTTGATTATTTCAATGTTTTATGTCTGTGTAATACACATTCAATTATTTCAATGGTTTATGTCTGTGTAATACACATTCATTTTTTTTAATGTCTGTGTAATACACATTCAATTATTTCAATGTTTTATGTCTGTGTAATAAACATTAAATTATTTCAATGTCTGTGTAAGAAACATATAATTATTTCAATGTTTTATGTCTGTGTAATACACTTTTAAATATTTCAATGTTTTATGTCAGTGTAATACACATTCAATTATTTCAATGTTTTATGTCTGTGTAGTACACGTTCAATGATTTTAATGTTTTATGTCAGTGTAATACACATTCATTTATTTCAATGTTTTAAGTCTGTATAATACACATTCAATTATTTCAATGTTTTATGTCTGTGTAATACACATTCAATTTTTTCAATGTTTTATGTCTGTGTAATACACATTACATTTTTTCAATTGTTATGTCTGTATAATACACATTCAATTATTTCAATGTTTTATGTCAGTGTAATATATATTCAATTATTTCAATGTTTTATGTCTGTGTAATACACATTCAGTTATTTCAATGTCTGTATAATACACATTCAATTATTTCTATGTTTTATGTCTGTGTAATACACATTCAATCATTTTAATATTTTATGTCTATGTAACACACATTCATATATTTAAATGTCTTTGTAATACACATTCAATTATTTAAATGGTTTATGTCTGTGTATTACACATTCAATTATTTCAATATCTGTGTAATACACATTCAATTATTTCAAAATTTTTGTCTGTGTAATGCACATTCAATTATTTCAATGTTTTTGTCTGTGTAATACACATTCAGTTATTTCATTAATTTATGTCTATGAAATACACATTCAATTATTTCATTGTTTTATGTCTGTATAATACACATTCATTTTTTTTAAATCTTTTATGTCTGTATAATACACATTGAATTATTTCAATGTTTTATGTCTGTGTAATACACTTTTAATTATTTAATGTTTTATGTCTGTATAATACACATTGAATTATTTCAATTTTTTATGTCTGTGTAATACACATCTAATTATTTCGAATTTTATGTCTGTATAATACACATTCAATTATTTCAATGTTTTATGTCAGTGTAATATACATTCAATTATTTCAATTTTTTATGTTAAATACACATTCAAATATTTTAATGTCTTTGTAATACACATTCAATTATTTCAATGATTTATGTCTGTGTATTACACATTCAATAATTTCAATATTTTATGTCTGTGTATTACACATTCAATTATTTCAATGTTTTATGTCTGTGTAATACACATTCAATTATTACAATGTTTTATGTCTGTGTATACAAATTCAATTATTTTAAAGTTTTATGTCTGTATAAAACAAATTCAATTATTTCAATGTTTAAGTCTGTGTAATACACAGTCAATGATTTTAACGTGTTTATGTCTGTGTAATATACATATTCAAATATTTCAACGTGTTTATTTTTGTGTAATACACATTCAATTATTTCAACGTGTTTATGTCTGTGTAATACACATTCAATTATTTCAACGTGTTTATGTCTGTGTAATACACATTCAATTATTTCAACGTGTTTATGTTTGTGTAATACTAATTCAATTATTTCAATGTTTTATGTCTGTGTAATACACATTCAATTATTTTAGTGTTTTATATGTGTGTAATACACATTCAATTATTTTAATGTCTTTGTAATACACATTCAATTATTTCAATGTTTTATGTCTGTGTAATACACATTCAATCATTTTAATATTTTATGTCTATGTAACACACATTCAATTATTTTAATGTCTTTGTAATACACATTCAATTATTTTAATTTTTATGTCTGTGTATTACACATTCAATAATTTCAATGTCTGTGTAATACACATTCAATTATTTCTTAATTCATGTCTGTGTAATACACATTAAATTATTTCAATGTTTTATGTCTGTGTAATACACATTCAATTATTTCAATGTCTGTGTAATACACATTCAATTATTTCAATGTTTTATGTCTGTGTAATACACATTCAGTTATTTCAATGTTTTATGTCTGTGTAATACACATTCTATTATTTTAATGTTTCATGTCTGTGTAATATACACATACAATTGTTTCAACGTGTTTATGTTTGTGTAATACACATTTAATTATTTCAACGTGTTTATGTCTGTGTAATACACATTCGATTACTTCAACGTGTTTATGTCTGTGTAATACACATTCATTTATTTCAATGTTTTAAGTCTGAATAATACACATTCAATTATTTCAATGTTTTATGTCTGAGTAATACACATTCAATTTTTTCAATGTTTTATGTCTGTGTAATACACATTACATTTTTTCAATTGTTATGTCTGTATAATACACATTCAATTATTTCAATGTTTTATGTCAGTGTAATATACATTCAATTATTTCAATGTTTTATGTCTGTATAATACACATTCGATTACTTCAACGTGTTTATGTCAGTGTAATACACATTCATTTATTTCAATGTTTTAAGTCTGTATAATACACATTCAATTATTTCAATGTTTTATGTCTGTGTAATACACATTCAATTTTTTCAATGTTTTATGTCTGTGTAATACACATTAAATTTTTTCATTTGTTATGTCTGTATAATACACATTCAATTATTTCAATGTTTTATGTCAGTGTAATATACATTCAATTATTTCAATGTTTTATGTCTGTGTAATACACATTCAGTTATTTCAATGTCTGTATAATACACATTCAATTATTTCTAAGTTTTATGTCTCTGTAATACACATTCAATCATTTTAATATTTTATGTCTATGTAACACACATTCATATATTTAAATGTCTTTGTAATACACATTCAATTATTTAAATGGTTTATGTCTGTGTATTACACATTCAATTATTTCAATGTCTGTGTAATACACATTCAATTATTTTAAAATTTATGTCTGTGTAATACACATTCAGTTATTTCATTAATTTATGTCTATGAAATACACATTCAATTATTTCATTGTTTTATGTCTGTATAATACACATTCATTTTTTTTAAATCTTTTATGTCTGTATAATACACATTGAATTATTTCAATGTTTTATGTCTGTGTAATACACTTTTAATTATTTAATGTTTTATGTCTGTATAATACACATTGAATTATTTCAATGTTTTATGTCTGTGTAATACACATCTAATTATTTCGAATTTTATGTCTGTATAATACACATTCAATTATTTCAATGTTTTATGTCAGTGTAATATACATTCAATTATTTCAATGTTTTATGTGTAATACACATTCAAATATTTTAATGTCTTTGTAATACACATTCAATTATTTCAATGATTTATGTCTGTGTATTACACATTCAATAATTTCAATGTTTTATGTCTGTGTATTACACATTCAATTATTTCAATGTTTTATGTCTGTGTAATACACATTCAATTATTTCAATGTTTTATGTCTGTGTATACAAATTCAATTATTTTAAAGTTTTATGTCTGTATAAAACAAATTCAATTATTTCAATGTTTAAGTCTGTGTAATACACAGTCAATGATTTTAACGTGTTTATGTCTGTGTAATATACATATTCAAATATTTCAACGAGTTTATTTTTGTGTAATACACATTCAATTATTTCAACGTGTTTATGTCTGTGTAATACACATTCAATTATTTCAACGTGTTTATGTCTAGGTAATACACATTCAATTATTTCAACGTGTTTATGTTTGTGTAATACTAATTCAATTATTTCAATGTTTTATGTCTGTGTAATACACATTCAATTATTTTAGTGTTTTATATGTGTGTAATACACATTCAATTATTTTAATGTCTTTGTAATACACATTCAATTATTTCAATGTTTTATGTCTGTGTAATACACATTCAATCATTTTAATATTTTATGTCTATGTAACACACATTCAATTATTTTAATGTCTTTGTAATACACATTCAATTATTTCAATTGTTTATGTCTGTGTATTACACATTCAATAATTTCAATGTCTGTGTAATACACATTCAATTATTTCTTAATTCATGTCTGTGTAATACACATTAAATTATTTCAATGTTTTATGTCTGTGTAATACACATTCAATTATTTCAATGTCTGTGTAATACACATTCAATTATTTCAATGTTTTATGTCTGTGTAATACACATTCAGTTATTTCAATGTTTTATGTCTGTGTAATACACATTCTATTATTTTAATGTTTCATGTCTGTATAATACATACAATTATTTCAATGTTTTATGTCTGTGTAATACACAGTCATTTATTTCAACGTCTTATGTCTGTGTAATATACACATACAATTGTTTCAACGTTTTTATGTTTGTGTAATACACATTAAATTATTTCAACGTGTTTATGTCTGTGTAATACACATTCGATTATTTCAACGTGTTTATGTCTGTGTAATACACATTCAATATTTGAACGTGTTTATGTCTGTATAATACACATTCAATTATTTCATTGTTATATGTCTGTGTAGTACACATTAATTTATTTTATGGTTTATGTCTGTGTAATACACATTCAATTTTTTCGATGTCTGTGTAATACACATTGAATTATTTCAATGTATTATGTCTGTGTAATACATATTCAATTATTTAAATGCCTGTGTAATACACATACAATTATTTCAATGTTTTATGTCTCGGTAATACACATTCAGTTATTTCAATGTTTTATGTCTGTATAATACACATTCAAATATTTCAAGGTTTTATGTCTGTTTAATACACATTTAATTATTTTAATGTTTCATGTCTGTGTAATACACATTCAATTATTTCAATGTCTGTGTAATACACATACAATTATTTCAATGTTTAATGTCTGTGTAATACACATTCAATTATTTCAATGTCTGTGTAATACACATACAACTATTTCAATGTTTTATGTCTGTGTAATACACATTCAATAATTTCAATGTTTTATGTCAGTGTAATATACATTCAATTATTTCAATGTATTATGTCTGTGTATTACACATTCAGTTATTTCAATTGTTTATGTCTGTGTATTACACATTCAGTTATTTCAATGTTTTATGTCTGTGTAATACACAGTCAATTATTTCAACGTGTTTATTTCTGTGTAATATACACTAGGGCGTCCTAGAAATGCTCAAAAAAATTTTTTTTTTTAATCTTTGGTGTTTCACCCCCTTAAATGTGTCTCTTGGGCACAATGAGTGAATTGGTGAAGTTGTAGCTCATTTGAACAACATTTAGAGGTCCCCCAAGAGCTTTGAAAATTCCAGTATTAGGCCAACATAAAAATCCAGACGAATCGTGGCTCAAATAACTTGCAGTTTTTGCATGCCATATATGAATAAAATGAAGTTTAAGTATACTTATATTTAACTCATTGCTATCATTAACTAGAGTTGAAATTGTGTGATTCTTAATTAGAAAATGTAATAAATGCGAGAAAACATAAAATACCTAATGTGCAAAACTTGTGCATATTTTTTGAAGATTTGATTGTTTTAAACTAAGCATGCTAAATTGTCAGGCTAGAAACAATTATGAAATTATTCTTTACCATATTTGTTATTATTTGCTGCAGTGCTATTGTCACATGACCAAGGTGGTCATCTTGTATTAAGTTTGCTAGACACCACATGGCATAGTTTTCAAAAACAATTGTTTTTAAACTAGTATTTTAAATAATACAACAAAATAAAAGAAACAAGAAATATACTACAAGTTGGTAACTTAGTTCATTAATTTTCACTAGTAATAATAAATAATTAATTAAATATCAATAAATTATTTATAATTAAAAACTAAGGCTAAGTATAATAAAATATTTAAATAGTACAAGTGCTGCTACACTGCAGTCAGTCACTGCTACTAGTCTACTAAGTCTGCTTAGTCTAGTGCTATAAAACTACTTAACAAGCTGTGATTATTACCTAATATAAAATCAATGTGATGTATATTATTTTCTTACGGTATGGCTGTGGCAGCTGCTAAATCTAAAATAACGAGAAGCAATAATTACATCTGGCTTATCGGTTTTCCAAAAGAAACTATATCAGGTGCTCGCCTCCCTTCGGGCCTCGATGTCATGAAAAATTGTGTATATTATCACCGTCAACAGAAGCTAAACATCAATACAGCTGCACAGCAAGTACATGATCAACTGTTGCCCTTCTGGGTGAAATTACGACTGCCTGTACGACAAAAGCAGCACATCATACAGAAGATCAAAGATCTGTATGCAGAACAAGTTCGTTTGATGAAGCACCGTAAGCGTAAAAACTCAACCGATCAAATGAACCAAAAAGAATACACCGAGAAGTTGAGTAATCTTTTTGACATTAGCCATGCCAACTCTGAACAGCTGATAAAAATGATGAAGACAGGCAGTTTTTGAAGTTGCAACGAGAATCAAGAACAGGATCAATTGGATCTTTGGACAAAAAGCTTGCTGCTAAAGAAAAACGAGTTGCTGAGCGTCAGAAACAATTTATCAGGGATGTTGGTGATGCAGCAAAAGATGCTACATCACAGTGCCGTCACCATGGGTTACCATCAGGTTCAAGTGTAGAGTCACTGGATGTAGGTGGTTCTGACAGTGACACAGACACACATTCAATGACATCATCCATTTGTCTGGATTCCAGTGACGATGTAGAACCTGATGAAGAATTTGTCATCCAATCAGCATCCTCAAGCAAAACAAATTCTGCAACACGACATGGCAGACGAAGCATCATAGCACCAAAAGTTGCTGCAGTGCTGGACAGAACGAACACCAGCATTAGAAAATCAACAATGATACTTGCATCCGCATTCAACGAAGCTGGTGTTCCGACATCTGAAACAGTATTTTCCAAGAGCACAATGCATCGTCATCGCAAGCTTCGTCGTCAACAAGCTGCAGCACGTATAAAAGAAGACTATATTCCCTCATAATCAATTGTTCATTGGGATGGTAAGCTATTGCCCGATGTTACCGGAGAGGTTACCAACAACGTCGATCGATTACCTGTCCTGCTCTCATAACTTGTCGATGGCACTACAAAGCTTCTTGGTGTTCCCAAGTTAGCATCCGAATCAGGACGGGCAGCTGCTGATGCAGTATATGAACATATCCAAATCGTGGAAGTGCGAATCTATGGTCATCGGCATGTGCTTCGACACTACGGCTTCCAATACTGGAAGACTCAATGGAGCTTGCACTCTGTTAGAAGTAGCCCTGGGACGTAATCTATTATGGATGGCATGCCGTCATCACATGTTGGAAGTACTCCTTTCCGATGCATTCAATGTTTGTCTTGGACCATCCACTGGACCAGAGATTTTGTTTTTTAAGAGGTTTCGAGAAAAATGGCCAGAATTAAACCACACACCCGAAGCCAGATCGCCCCTTTGATAATCGTGTCCGATTCGATTAAAGAATTTATCAAATGTCAACTTGAGGTCAGTCATTCACGTGATGATTATTTGGAATTTATTCTGCTTGCTGCACAAATGGTTGGGTTGGAGGTTGATGTCAGCATTCGCAGACCTGGTGCCCTACATAGGGCAAGGTGGATGGCGAAAGCAATCTATGCATTGAAAATCGAACTATTGTTTGCAGGCAACGAAACCATCTTTCAGTTAACAGCTCGAGAATTACAAGGTATTCAGCGCTTTAATCGGTTTACCATAGGTGTTTATCTTCAATCATGGTTTTCATGCAGGCTCACCGCAGATGCAACTGTGAATGATATCTTGTTGATACAGCGTTTATACGAATATGATTATGCTGTTCTTCGATCGACTGGATTGATAATGAAGGTGCGTCACTCGTGGTACTTGAGTCCGGAACTGTCAACGCTTGCGTTATTTTCAACCCTTTTGTCGGACAAAGAAAAAACTGGCCTTGTTCGGGCAATGCAATCAGAACGTGGACCGCATCTCATAAAAACACTACCAAAAAGTGTTGTTGATTTGCGTGCTTCTACCACATTTTTTGAAACATCCAACACTGATGCCAGTTTTCTAGATGTTCCTTTTGAAGCATGGTCAGATACACCATCTTTTAAAGTTGCAGCAGATTTTGTAAAGAATCTGGCTTGTATCAATGACTCTGCAGAGCGAAGTGTAGCATTGATACAAAATTTCAATGACAGTATCACCAAGGACGAAGAACAAAAACAATTTTTGATCCAAGTGGTTGACAAACATCGGAAAAATTTTGCAGAGTGTAATCGTGAACAGCTGGCTAAAATTTAAATTTGAAGAACTTTTTTAAATTTTTGTCTACCCTACAGTACAAAGTACAAGATAAATATTAGGAATGCTCAATTGCATTGCTTATTATTATTTTTCAAGCAGATTGACATTCTTTCAAGAATTAACTTGCCAAATGAATAAAACTTTGTTTTTCATAATTTTTTACTTAAATTTCAAATAAAAAATATAAACCATTCAAGATTTATATATTTTGTTTCATTTAATATTATAAACAATACTAAGCATCAATTTGTTACTTAATATATCAGTTTCGCATATAATGCAACATTAACGCTGTATTAGATTTGACCGCGAATGATTTTACACCAAAATCTGGAACTTTGAACCTCTTGGGGGACCTCTAAACATTGTCCAAATGAGCTGAAATTTTGCAGGTTAACTACTGTTACCATACAGACATATTCTGTGGGGTGAGACATCAACATTTCAAAACTTCATTTTTTTGGGACACCCTAATATACACATTCAATTGTTTCAACGTGTTTATGTTTATGTAGTACACATTAAATTATTTTAACGGGTTTATGTCTGTGTAATACACATTCAATTATTTCAACGGGTTTCTGTCTGTGTAATACACATTCAATTTTTTTTAATGTCTGTATAATACACATTTAATTATTTGAATGTATTATGTCTGTGTATTACACATTCAATTATTTCAATGTTTTATGTCTGTGTAATATACACATTTAATTGTTTCAACGTGTTTATGTTTATGTAATACACATTAAATTATTCAAACGTGTTTATGTCTGTGTAATACACATTCAATTATTTCAACGTGTTTCTGTCTGTGTAATACACATTCAATATTTGAACGTGTTTATGTCTGTGTAATACACATTCAATTATTTCAATGTTTTATGTCTGTGAAGTACACATTTAATTATTTTTAAGGTTTATGTCTGTGTAATACACTTTCAATTTTTTCAATGTCTGTGTAATACACATACAATTATTTCAATGTTTTATGTCTGTGTAATACACATTAAATTATTTCAATGTCTGTGTAATACACATACAATTATTTCAATGTTTTATGTCTGTGTAATACACATTCAATTATTTCAATGTTTTATGTCTGTATAATACACATTCAATTATTTCAATTTTTTGTAGTCTGTGTAATACACATTTAATTATTTCAAAATTTTATGTCTGTATAATACACATTCAATTATTTCAATGTTTTATGTCTGTGTAATACACATTCAATTATTTCAACGTGTTTATGTCTGTATATTACACATTCAATTATTTCAAAATTTTATGTCTGTGTAATACACATTCAATATTTAAACGTGTTTATGTCTAGGTAATAAATATTTAATTATTTCAATGTTTTATGTCTGTGTAATACACATTAAATTATTTCAATGGTTTATGTCTGTGTAATACACATTCAATTTTTTCAATGTCTGTGTAATACACATTTAATTATTTCAATGTTTTATGTCTGTGTAATACACATTAAATTATTTCATTGTCTATGTAATACACACACAATTATTTCAATGTTTTATGTCTGTGTAATACATATTTAATTATTTCAATGTTTTATGTCTGTATAATACACATTCAATTATTTAATTTTTTTTATGTCTGTGTAATACACATTCAGTTATTTCAATACTTTATGTCTGTGTAATACACATTCTATTATTTTAATGTTTCAATTATTTCAACATGTTTATATCTGTGTAATACACATTCCATGATTTCAACGTGTTTATGTCTGTGTAATACAAATTCAATTATTTCAATTTTTCATGTCTTTGTAATACACATTCAATTATTTCAATGTTTTGTGTCTGTGTTATACACGTTTAATTATTAAAATGTTTTATGTCTGTGTAATAAACATTTAATTATTTCAACGTCTGTGTAATACACACTCAATTATTTTAATGTTTTATGTCTGTGTAATACACATTCAATTATTTTAATGTTTTATGTGTGTGTAATACACATTCAATTATTTCAATGTTTTATAGCTGTGTAATACACATTCAATTATTTCAAAGATTTATGTCTGTGAAATACACATTCAATTATTTCAAGGTTTTATATTTGTATAATACACATTAAATTATTTTAATGTCTTTATTAATACTAATTTAATTATTTCAATTTCTGTATAATACACATTCAATTATTTCTATGTTTTATGTCTGTGTAAAACACATTCAATTATTTCAATGTTTTATGACTGTATAATACACATTCAATTATTTCAATGTCTTATGTCTGTGTAATACACATTTAATTTTTTCAATGTTTTATGTCTGTGTAATACACATTAAATTATTTCAATGTTTTATGTCAGTGTAATATACATTCAATTATTTCAATGTTTTATGTCTGTGTAATACACATTCAGTTATTTCAATGTCTGTATAATACACATTCAATTATTTCAATGTTTTATGTCTGTGTAATACACATTCAATCATTACAATATTTTATGTCTGTGTAACACACATTCAATTATTTTAATGTCTTTGTAATACACATTCAATCATTTCAATGGTCTATGTCTGTGTATTACACATTCAATTATTTCAATGTCTGTGTAATACACATTCAATTATTTCTAAATTCATGTCTGTGTAATACACTTTCATTTATTTCAATGTTTTATGTCTGTGTAATACACATTTAATTATTTCAATTTTTTATGTCTGTATAATACACATTCAATTGTTTCTTTTTTTTTTGTGTCTGTGTAATACAGATTCAAATTATTTCAAAGTTTTATGTCTGTGTAATACACATTCAATTATTTTAATGTTTTGTGTCCGTGTAATACACGTTGAATTATTTAAATGTTTTTTTGTCTGTGTAAAAAACATTTAATTATTTCAATGTCTGTGTAATACACATTCAATTATTTTAATGTTTTATGTCTGTATAATACACATTCAATTATTTCAATGTTTTATGTCTGTGTAATACACATTCAATTTTTTCAATGTTTTATGTCAGTGTAATACACATTAAATTATTTTAATTTTTATGTCTGTATAATACACATTCATTTATTTCAATGCTTTTAGTCTGTGTAATACACATTCGGTTATTTCAATGTCTGTATAATACACATTCAATTATTTCAAAGTTTTATGTCTGTTGTTATGGCCTCTTTATTATGATGACTATTATTACGACTCGTTAAATTGGATTCAATGAATATAGTTGTATCTTTATTAGAAGTCTCTAGATTCTGCTAATCTGTAGCCCAAGCTAGGGGTTCCTTGACTGACAGGTCTATGCAGCAATGTAGTTATATTCGTGATAATTATCTTCAACACCTTTCTCAACAATGATAGATCAAACAACTCCAGTTGTTGAATAAACAATTTTATTTAAATTGTAGACTCAATATAAACGATCAATAAACTTCATCAACTGATGGCAACATAAGTTTCAATACAATGGCATATAATATACAAATGAATATAGCGACTTCACTCGACAAACTTCCCAACTGAACTAACTTTAAGGAGGTCGGGACTTTACAAAGAAAACTATCATCGAAGATTCTACAGGGTCTTAATACGCATTTTAACCTCTTTCTCTATAATTACTACGATCCAGAATTATCCTCCAATTTCCACCGGATTTGAACGAATTATTTTATTTAAACTGCCCTCAGGGCATAAAGGTCAAACCTTGGTCGCCTTGGACTCTGATACGCACTTGTTAAGAGGTCAATGCCTTACTACGTCATTCATTTATGACCGATATTCGTAACACGACCACCCTTAAAAAGTTTTATAATTATTTCTTTTACATTTTAACAATACAAAAAATGTTAATTTTAAGATATAATTATAAAAGAAAATATTCCGGGGAAAACAAATACAGTTCAATTGGCTATCCCAATAATTCAATCGAACTGATAACAATAACATATAATATATGCAATATAAGTTAATCTTATCAAAATGGCTTAACTACAGTCATTCAATCATTCAATTTTTAATTCAAAACAATGGACAATTAAATTATGTCTATCCAAATCTCGTTCACAAGAAAAAAATACTTAATCATTCTTAATAGAGATAATATAATACAATTTAATAATTTCTATTACATGAACATTCCACTGTAATAAAAACTTTCTCGTCCATTTAACTATAAACTTAGCTTTTACATTTGTAATCAAACAACAAAAGAAAAAATCACTTAATGTCTATTCAGACACGACTTATTTTTTCATACGGAGAAAAAAACCAAACGCTCTGATAGAACACATACTAGACCTGACCTAATTACACGTTACAAAAATTATTGCTCGTGTAGACAGTATTTTTTTTTAAGCCTGTAGGCTGACTAACAAATTAGACCAAACTGTCTGTGTCGGGACAAAAGATTTCTAGGTCAGTTCCGCACTTCTCTCTCTCTCTTTTTCTTCCGATCACTCTCTCATTCCCTGAATGTTTACATCGCTATGCACATTTTTACCCTATCACCGCTTTAGGTCAAAATAGTCTCTACGCGATTAAAAAGTTCTCGTATTAAATGAGCATTCTTTAACAACTATCATCTCAAAATTAAATTCATTTATGTTATTTTAAGAACATTAAACATAGTCTGTTCCAGAATTAAAATAGTTTATAGACAATTTCATTAAAAATATTTCAATCTTTCATTTTACCATGACCTTTCGACGTCATTATTTTCTTTTTTTAAAAGAGTTCACAGCAGTTTTAAATTGAAACATTCAGACAATCATGGATTTACTTAAAACAAATTGGTTAATTTACTTAATTAACTATCAATTAAAGCAAGTTATCATCTTCATACAATCTTATTACTAAACAGTAAGTACTTATTTTCTTTAGATTACATTAAAGACATTTCACATACAATATTATTGAAGTAGAAAAGAGTTAAGCACAGGCTACTATTAATTTTTTTCAGAGAGAAATCAATGTAACAATTTATGTACAAAACAAACTGCTGGTTTGACTGGTGTGGTAAAACATTCCATTTCCAATCTTTTCAGTGGGGTACATTGCTCTTTTCCATTTTCCACAAAAGGTTTTATTCATTATTCATAGATTCTAGGTTCTCCTGTTCCTCACAGTGTTCAGGTCTACCCAATCTTTTGCTTGTCAATACAATTCATTCAATCTATTTTAACTAATACAAAAAAAATATAGATTAGTTTTACAATTTTGACATGAAATCCTTAATTAATCATACATTAGTTGAACATTGGTATGTCAACATTATAAATTCTCAACCATGAAATTCTCAACCATTCTGGTTTACAGTGTCAAGTCAGTGGCACATATCCTAAATTTATACAAAACAAGGATAAGTTTTATTAGTTTCTACTTTTGATCTGCTTTTCATGTAACAGTATCCTAAAAGTGAAAAATCATATATAATACATTTCTTGGAATTCTTGTTAGTCATAGTTCTGTCTTGCTGCAACTATTTTTACCCTACATTATCATACATTCAATGATAATAAAACAAATGAATAAATTCACATAGAAGAAATTTGCATCTTGACTCAGTGCAATTATTTCAACAACAGTACATGATAAAATGAATTTCCATAGTACAATAATAAAACATTTCTCAATACTTTAGTGATAGAAAAATTCTCTTTTCTTAAAACCATTTACATCTTTTTCAATCAAATTATCCTCTCTGCCAAATGTTTCAATTATCATTTCCAGAGATTCTCAAACATATCTTATAATCAGTCCACATTTATAATGTCCTCTGATTTAGAAACCAATTCTGCGGATAAAACTGATCTTTTTCTCTTATAGCAATTATTTTAAATGCTCAACCTAACAAGTTTGTTTAGAAATATCACAATATAATGATATCTACTCTAACAATACTTTTACTCAGTCCTTTTTCATCACAAGTAAGGGATTTAGTTTTAACATAGTAAGTTTGGTAACTAGCTATCAGTGAGTTTGTCATTCAATTCATCCTGAACTCCAGGCATAAATTTTACAAATAAGAGTAACAATGTTAACAACATCAAGCTTATTCCAATTGTTTTCAGAAGGTAATGCTTTATCATTTTCAAATGATATAATATTTTTGCCTTTCTTTCATCACACAACAATGGCATCTGCATGTGAGCAGTGTACAATTTTTTTCTAACAAACACAGTTATGTCAGACAAAAAATTTATGTACTTATCTAGGTACTTGATCAGCCCAAGGAGATCCAATTCGGTCTGCCATGCTTCTTGAAGTAGTTTGAGTGGTCCTCGGACAGTGGGTCCAAAGATTGGTCCATAGGCTCCTCGACTTTCCGGATAGGATTCAGTTGACATCTCATGCTCCAGGCATAAGTTCTTTAGGACTGGATTGAAGAGTTCCGGGGCGAAGTTGGTATAATACACATTCAATATTTGAACGTGTTTATGTCTGGGTAATACACATTTAATTATTTTAATGGTTTATGTCTGTGTAATACACATTCAATTATTTCAATGTTTTATGTCTGTGTAATACACATTCAGTTATTTCAATGTTATATGTCTGTGTAATACACATTCAATTATTTCAATGTTTTATGTCTTTAAAATACACATTCAATTATTTCAATGTTTAAGTCTGTGTAATACACAGTCAATGATTTCATCGTGTTTATGTCTGTGTAATATACACATTCAATTATTTCAACGTGTTTAAGTTTGTGTAATACACATTCAATTATTTCAACGTGTTTATGTCTGTGTAATACACATTCAATTATTTCAATGTTTTATGTCTGTATAATACACATTCAATTATTTCAATTTATTGTAGTCTGTGTAAAACACATTTAATTATTTCAAAATTTTATGTCTGTATAATACACATTCAATTATTTCAATGTTTTATGTCTGTGTAATACACATTCAATTATTTCAACGTGTTTATGTCTGTATATTACACATTCAATTATTTCAAGGTTTTATGTCTGTGTAATACACATTCAATATTTGAACGTGTTTATGTCTAGGTAATAAATATTTAATTATTTCAATGTTTTATGTCTGTGTAATACACATTTAATAATTTTAATATTTTATGTCTGTGTAATACACATTCAATTATTTCAATGGTTTATGTCTGTATAATACACATTCAATTATTTCAATGTTTTATGTCTGTGTAATACACATTCAATTATGTCTACGTGTTTATGTCTGTATAATACACATTCAATTATTTCAATGTTTTATGTCTGTATAATAAACATTAAATTATTTTTTAATGTTTTATGTCTGGGTAATACACATTTATTATTTCAACGTGTTTATGTCTGTATATTACACATTCAATTATTTCAAGGTTTTATGTCTGTGTAATACACATTCAATTATTTCAATGTCTGTATAATACACATTCAATTATTTCAATGTTTTATGTCTGTGTAATGCACATTCAATTATTTCAAAGTATTTTTGTCTGTGTAATAAACATTCAATTATTTCAGGGTTTTATGTCTGTGTAATACACCATTCAATTATTTCAATGTCTTATGTCTGTGTAATACACATTTAATTTATTTCAATGGTTTATGTCTGTGTAATACACATTCATTTATTTCAATGTTTCATGTCTGTGTAGTACACGTTCAATGATTTCAATGTTTTATGTCAGTGTAATACACATTCAATTATTTCAATGTTTTTTGTCGGTGTAATACACATTCAATGATTTCAACGTGTTTATGTCTGTGTAATACACATTCAATTATTTCAATGTTTTATGTCTGTATAATAAACATTAAATTATTTCAATGTTTTATGTCTGTGTAATACACACTTATTATTTCAACGTGTTTATGTCTGTATATTACACATTTAATTATTTCAAGGTTTTATGTCTGTGTAATACACATTCAATTATTTTAATGTCTGTATAATACACATTCAATTATTTCAATGTTTTATGTCTGTGTAATGCACATTCAATTATTTCAATGTTATATGTCTGTGTAATACACATTCAATTATTTCAATGTTTTATTTCTTTAAAATACACATTCAATTATTTCAATGTTTAAGTCTGTGTAATACACAAACAATGATTTCATCGTGTTTATGTCTGTGTAATATACAGATTCAATTATTTCAACGTGTTTAAGTTTGTGTAATACACATTCAATTATTTCAACGTGTTTATGTCTGTGAAATATACACATTCAATTATTTCAATGTTTTATGTCTGTATAATACACATTCAATTATTTCAATTTATTGTAGTCTGTGTAATACACATTTAATTATTTCAAAATTTTATGTCTGTATAATACACATTCAATTATTTCAATGTTTTATGTCTGTGTAATACACATTCAATTATTTCAACGTGTTTATGTCTGTATATTACACATTAAATTATTTCAAGGTTTTATGTCTGTGTAATACACATTCAATATTTGAACGTGTTTATGTCTAGGTAATAAGTATTTAATTATTTCAATGTTTTATGTCTGTGTAATACACATTCAATCATTTCAATATTTTATGTCTGTGTACTACACATTCAATTATTTCAATGTTTTATGTCTGTATAATACACATTCAATTATTTCAATGTTTTATGTCTGTGTAATACACATTCAATTATGTCTACGTGTTTATGTCTGTATAATACACATTCAATTATTTCAATGTTTTATGTCTGTATAATAAACATTAAATTATTTCAATGATTTATGTCTGTGTAATACACATTTATGATTTCAACGTGTTTATGTCTGTATATTACACATTCAATTATTTCAAGGTTTTATGTCTGTGTAATACACATTCAATTATTTCAATGTCTGTATAATACACATTCAATTATTTCAATGTTTTATGTCTGTGTAATGCACATTCAATTATTTCAAAGTATTTTTTTTGTCTGTGTAATAAACATTCAATTTTTTCAGGGTTTTATGTCTGTGTAATACACCTTCAATTATTTCAATGTCTTATGTCTGTGTAATACACATTTAATTATTTCAATGGTTTATGTCTGTGTATTACACATTCAATTATTTCAATGTCTGTGTAATACACATTCAACTATTTCAATGTTTTATGTCTGTGTAATACACATCCAATTATTTCAATGTTTTATGTCTGTGTAATACACATTTAATTAATTCAATTTTTTTATGTCTGCATAATACACATTCAATTATTTCTATTTTTTGTGTCTGTGTAATACACATTCAATTATTTCAACATGTTTTTCTCTGTGTAATACACATTCAATTATTTCAATGTCTGTGTAATAGACATTCAATTATTTTAATGTTTTATGTTTGTGTAATACATATTCATTTATTTCAATGTCTGTGTAAAACACATGCAATTATTTTAATGTTTTATGTCTGTGTAATACACATTCAATTATTTCATTGTTTTATGTCAGTGTAATATAAATTCAATTATTTCAATGTATTATGTCTGTGTAATAAACATTCAATATTTAAACGTGTTTATGTCTGTGTAATACACATTCAATTATTTCAATGTTTTGTGTCAGTGTAGTACACATTCTATTATTTTAATTTTTTATGTCTGTATAATACATACAATTATTTCAATGTTTTATGTCTGTGTAATACACAGTCAATTATTTCAACGTGTTATGTCTGTGTAATATACACATACATTTGTTTCAACGTGTTTATGTCTGTATATTACACATTCAATTATTTCAAGGTTTTATGTCTGTGTAATACACATTCAATATTTGAACGTGTTTATGTCTAGGTAATAAATATTTAATTATTTCAATGTTTTATGTCTGTGTAATACACATTTAATAATTTTAATATTTTATGTCTGTGTAATACACATTCAATTATTTCAATGGTTTATGTCTGTATAATACACATTCAATTATTTCAATGTTTTATGTCTGTGTAATACACATTCAATTATGTCTACGTGTTTATGTCTGTATAATACACATTCAATTATTTCAATGTTTTATGTCTGTATAATAAACATTAAATTATTTTTTAATGTTTTATGTCTGGGTAATACACATTTATTATTTCAACGTGTTTATGTCTGTATATTACACATTCAATTATTTCAAGGTTTTATGTCTGTGTAATACACATTCAATTATTTCAATGTCTGTATAATACACATTCAATTATTTCAATGTTTTATGTCTGTGTAATGCACATTCAATTATTTCAAAGTATTTTTGTCTGTGTAATAAACATTCAATTATTTCAGGGTTTTATGTCTGTGTAATACACCATTCAATTATTTCAATGTCTTATGTCTGTGTAATACACATTTAATTTATTTCAATGGTTTATGTCTGTGTAATACACATTCATTTATTTCAATGTTTCATGTCTGTGTAGTACACGTTCAATGATTTCAATGTTTTATGTCAGTGTAATACACATTCAATTATTTCAATGTTTTTTGTCGGTGTAATACACATTCAATGATTTCAACGTGTTTATGTCTGTGTAATACACATTCAATTATTTCAATGTTTTATGTCTGTATAATAAACATTAAATTATTTCAATGTTTTATGTCTGTGTAATACACACTTATTATTTCAACGTGTTTATGTCTGTATATTACACATTTAATTATTTCAAGGTTTTATGTCTGTGTAATACACATTCAATTATTTTAATGTCTGTATAATACACATTCAATTATTTCAATGTTTTATGTCTGTGTAATGCACATTCAATTATTTCAATGTTATATGTCTGTGTAATACACATTCAATTATTTCAATGTTTTATTTCTTTAAAATACACATTCAATTATTTCAATGTTTAAGTCTGTGTAATACACAAACAATGATTTCATCGTGTTTATGTCTGTGTAATATACACATTCAATTATTTCAACGTGTTTAAGTTTGTGTAATACACATTCAATTATTTCAACGTGTTTATGTCTGTGAAATATACACATTCAATTATTTCAATGTTTTATGTCTGTATAATACACATTCAATTATTTCAATTTATTGTAGTCTGTGTAATACACATTTAATTATTTCAAAATTTTATGTCTGTATAATACACATTCAATTATTTCAATGTTTTATGTCTGTGTAATACACATTCAATTATTTCAACGTGTTTATGTCTGTATATTACACATTAAATTATTTCAAGGTTTTATGTCTGTGTAATACACATTCAATATTTGAACGTGTTTATGTCTAGGTAATAAGTATTTAATTATTTCAATGTTTTATGTCTGTGTAATACACATTCAATCATTTCAATATTTTATGTCTGTGTACTACACATTCAATTATTTCAATGTTTTATGTCTGTATAATACACATTCAATTATTTCAATGTTTTATGTCTGTGTAATACACATTCAATTATGTCTACGTGTTTATGTCTGTATAATACACATTCAATTATTTCAATGTTTTATGTCTGTATAATAAACATTAAATTATTTCAATGATTTATGTCTGTGTAATACACATTTATGATTTCAACGTGTTTATGTCTGTATATTACACATTCAATTATTTCAAGGTTTTATGTCTGTGTAATACACATTCAATTATTTCAATGTCTGTATAATACACATTCAATTATTTCAATGTTTTATGTCTGTGTAATGCACATTCAATTATTTCAAAGTATTTTTTTTGTCTGTGTAATAAACATTCAATTTTTTCAGGGTTTTATGTCTGTGTAATACACCTTCAATTATTTCAATGTCTTATGTCTGTGTAATACACATTTAATTATTTCAATGGTTTATGTCTGTGTATTACACATTCAATTATTTCAATGTCTGTGTAATACACATTCAACTTTTTCAATGTTTTATGTCTGTGTAATACACATCCAATTATTTCAATGTTTTATGTCTGTGTAATACACATTTAATTAATTCAATTTTTTTATGTCTGCATAATACACATTCAATTATTTCTATTTTTTGTGTCTGTGTAATACACATTCAATTATTTCAACATGTTTTTCTCTGTGTAATACACATTCAATTATTTCAATGTCTGTGTAATAGACATTCAATTATTTTAATGTTTTATGTTTGTGTAATACATATTCATTTATTTCAATGTCTGTGTAAAACACATGCAATTATTTTAATGTTTTATGTCTGTGTAATACACATTCAATTATTTCATTGTTTTATGTCAGTGTAATATAAATTCAATTATTTCAATGTATTATGTCTGTGTAATAAACATTCAATATTTAAACGTGTTTATGTCTGTGTAATACACATTCAATTATTTCAATGTTTTGTGTCAGTGTAGTACACATTCTATTATTTTAATTTTTTATGTCTGTATAATACATACAATTATTTCAATGTTTTATGTCTGTGTAATACACAGTCAATTATTTCAACGTGTTATGTCTGTGTAATATACACATACATTTGTTTCAACGTGTTTATGTTTGTGTAAAACACATTAAATTATTTCAACGTGTTTATGTCTGTGTAATACACATTCAATATTTGAACGTGTTTATGTCTGGGTAATACACATTTAATTATTTTAATGGTTTATGTCTGTATATTACACATTCAATTATTTCAAGGTTTTATGTCTGTGTAATACACATTCAATTATTTCAATGTCTGTATAATACACATTCAATTATTTCAATGTTTTATGTCTGTGTAATGCACATTCAATTATTTCAAAGTATTTTTGTCTGTGTAATAAACATTCAATTATTTCAGGGTTTTATGTCTGTGTAATACACCTTCAATTATTTCAATGTCTTATGTCTGTGTAATACACATTTAATTATTTCAATGGTTTATGTCTGTGTAATACACATTCAATTATTTCAATGTTTCATGTCTGTGTAGTACACGTTCAATGATTTCAATGTTTTATGTCAGTGTAATACACATTCAATTATTTCAATGTCTTATGTCTGTGTAATACACATTTAATTATTTCAATGTGTTTATGTTTGTGCAATACTATTTCAATTATTTTAATGTTTTATGTCTGTGTAACACACATTCAATTATTTTAATGTATTTGTAATACACAATCGACTATTTCAATGGTTTATGTCTGTGTATTACACATTCAATTATTTCAATGTCTGTGTAATACACATTCAACTATTTCAATGTTTTATGTCTGTGTAATACACATTTAATTATTTCAATGTTTTATGTCTGTGTAATACACATTTAATTATTTTAATTTTTTATGTCTGCATAATACACAATCAATTATTTCTATTTTTTGTGTCTGTGTAATACACATTCAATTATTTCAACGTGTTTTTGTCTGTGTAATACACATTCAATTATTTCAATGTCTGTGTAATAGACATTCAATTATTTTAATGTTTTATGTTTGTGTAATACATATTCATTTATTTCAATGTCTGTGTAATACACATGCAATTATTTTAATGTTTCATGTCTGTGTAATACACATTCAATTATTTCAATGTTTTTTGTCTGTGTAATACACATTCAATGATTTCAACGTGTTTATGCCTGTGTAATACACATTCAATTATTTCAATTTGTTTATGTTTGTGCAATACTAATTCAATTATTTCAATGTTTTATGTCTGTGTAATACACATTAAATCATTTCAATATTTTATGTCTGTGTAACACACATTCATTTATTTTAATGTATTTGTAATACACATTCAATTATTTCAATGGTTTATGTCTGTGTATTACACATTCAATTATTTCAATGTCTGTGTAATACACATTCAACTATTTCAATGTTTAATGTCTGTGTAATACACATTCAATTATTTCAATGTTTTATGTCTGTGTAATACACATTTAATTATTTCAATTTTTTTATGTCTGCATAATACACATTCAATTATTTCTATTTTTTTGTGTCTGTGTAATACACATTCAATTATTTCAACGTGTTTTTCTCTGTGTAATACACATTCAATTATTTCAATGTCTGTGTAATAGACATTCAATTATTTTAATGTTTTATGTTTGTGTAATACATATTCATTTATTTCAATGTCTATGTAATACACATGCAATTATTTTAATGTTTTATGTCTGTGTAATACACATTCAATTATTTCATTGTTTTATGTCAGTGTAATATAAATTCAATTATTTCAATGTATTATGTCTGTGTAATACACATTCAATATTTAAACGTGTTTATGTCTGTGTAATACACATTCAATTATTTCAATGTTTTGTGTCAGTGTAATACACATTCAATATTTAAACGTGTTTATATGTCTGTGTAATACACATTCAATTATTTCAATGTTTTGTGTCAGTGTAGTACACATTCTATTATTTTAATTTTTTATGTCTGTATAATACATTCAATTATTTCAATGTTTTATGTCTGTGTAATACACAGTCAATTATTTCAACGTGTAATGTCTGTGTAATATACACATACATTTGTTTCAACGTGTTTATGTTTGTGTAAAACACATCAAATTATTTCAACGTGTTTATGTCTGTGTAATACACATTCAATATTTGAACGTGTTTATGTCTGTGTAATACACATTCAATTATTTCAATGTTTTATGTCTGTGTAATACACATTCAGTTATTTCAATGTTATATGTCTGTGTAATACACATTCAATTATTTCAATGTTTTATGTCTTTAAAATACACATTCAATTATTTCAATGTTTAAGTCTGTGTAATACACAAACAATGATTTCATCGTGTTTATGTCTGTGTAATATACACATTCAATTATTTCAACGTGTTTAAGTTTGTGTAATACACATTCAATTATTTCAACGTGTTTATGTCTGTGCAATACACATTCAATTATTTCAATGTTTAATGTCTGTATAATACACATTCAATTATTTTAATTTATTGTAGTCTGTGTAATACACATTTAATTATTTCAAAATTTTATGTCTGTATAATACACATTCAATTATTTCAATGTTTTATGTCTGTGTAATACACATTCAATTATTTCAACGTGTTTATGTCTGTATATTACACATTCAATTATTTCAAGATTTTATGTCTGTGTAATACACATTCAATATTTGAACGTGTTTATGTCTAGGTAATAAATATTTAATTATTTCAATGTTTTATGTCTGTGTAATACACATTCAATCATTTCAATATTTTATGTCTGTGTAATACACATTCAATTTTTTCAATGTTTTATGTCTGTATAATACACATTCAATTATTTCAATGTTTTATGTCTGTGTAATACACATTCAATTATGTCTACGTGTTTATGTCTGTATAATACACATTCAATTATTTCAATGTTTTATGTCTCTATAATAAACATTAAATTATTTCAATGTTTTATGTCTGTGTAATACACATTTATTATTTCAACGTGTTTATGTCTGTATATTGCACATTCAATTATTTCAAGGTTTTATGTCTGTGTAATACACATTCACTTATTTCAATGTCTGTATAATACACATTCAATTATTTCAATGTTTTATGTCTGTGTAATGCACATTCAATTATTTCAATGTTATATGTCTGTGTAATACACATTCGATTATTTCAATGTTTTATGTCTTTAAAATACACATTCAATTATTTCAATGTTTAAGTCTGTGTAATACACAAACAATGATTTCATCGTGTTTATGTCTGTCTGATATACACATTTAATTATTTTAACGTGTTTAAGTTTGTGTAATACACATTCAATTATTTCAACGTGTTCAAGTCTGTGTAATACACATTCAATTATTTCAATTTATTGTAGTCTGTGTAATACACATTTAATTATTTCAAAATTTTATGTCTGTAAAATACACATTCAATTATTTCAATGTTTTATGTCTGTGTAATACACATTCAATTATTTCAACGTGTTTATGTCTGTATATTACACATTCAATTATTTCAAGGTTTTATGTCTGTGTAATACACATTCAATATTTGAACGTGTTTATGTCTAGGTAATAAATATTTAATTATTTCAATGTTTTATGTCTGTGTAATACACATTCAATCATTTCAATATTTTATGTCTGTGTAATACACATTCAATTATTTCAATGTTTTATGTCTGTATAATACACATTCAATTATTTAAATGTTTTATGTCTGTGTAATACACATTCAATTATGTCTACGTGTTTATGTCTGTATAATACACATTCAATTATTTCAATGTTTTATGTCTGTATAATAAACATTAAATTATTTCAATGTTTTATGTCTGTGTAATACACATTTATTATTTCAACGTGTTTATGTCTGTATATTACACATTCAATTATTTCAAGGTTTTATGTCTGTTTAATACACATTCAATTATTTCAATGTCTGTATAATACACATTCAATTATTTCAATGTTTTATGTCTGTGTAATGCACATTCAATTATTTCAAAGTATTTTTGTCTGTGTAATAAACATTCAATTTTTTCAGGGTTTTATGTCTGTGTAATACACCTTCAATTATTTCAATGTCTTATGTCTGTGTAATACACATTTAATTATTTCAATGGTTTATGTCTGTGTATTACACATTCAATTATTTCAATGTCTGTGTAATACACATTCAACTATTTCAATGTTTTATGTCTGTGTAATACACATTCAATTATTTCAACGTGTTTATGTCTGTATATTACACATTCAATTATTTCAAGGTTTTATGTCTGTGTAATACACATTCACTATTTGAACGTGTTTATGTCTAGGTAATAAATATTTAATTATTTCAATGTTTTATGTCTGTGTAATACACATTCAATCATTTCAATATTTTATGTCTGTGTAATACACATTCAATTTTTTCAATGTTTTATGTCTGTATAATACACATTCAATTATTTCAATGTTTTATGTCTGTGTAATACACATTCAATTATGTCTACGTGTTTATGTCTGTATAATACACATTCAATTATTTCAATGTTTTATGTCTCTATAATAAACATTAAATTATTTCAATGTTTTATGTCTGTGTAATACACATTTATTATTTCAACGTGTTTATGTCTGTATATTGCACATTCAATTATTTCAAGGTTTTATGTCTGTGTAATACACATTCACTTATTTCAATGTCTGTATAATACACATTCAATTATTTCAATGTTTTATGTCTGTGTAATGCACATTCAATTATTTCAATGTTATATGTCTGTGTAATACACATTCGATTATTTCAATGTTTTATGTCTTTAAAATACACATTCAATTATTTCAATGTTTAAGTCTGTGTAATACACAAACAATGATTTCATCGTGTTTATGTCTGTGTAATATACACATTTAATTATTTTAACGTGTTTAAGTTTGTGTAATACACATTCAATTATTTCAACGTGTTCAAGTCTGTGTAATACACATTCAATTATTTCAATTTATTGTAGTCTGTGTAATACACATTTAATTATTTCAAAATTTTATGTCTGTAAAATACACATTCAATTATTTCAATGTTTTATGTCTGTGTAATACACATTCAATTATTTCAACGTGTTTATGTCTGTATATTACACATTCAATTATTTCAAGGTTTTATGTCTGTGTAATACACATTCAATATTTGAACGTGTTTATGTCTAGGTAATAAATATTTAATTATTTCAATGTTTTATGTCTGTGTAATACACATTCAATCATTTCAATATTTTATGTCTGTGTAATACACATTCAATTATTTCAATGTTTTATGTCTGTATAATACACATTCAATTATTTAAATGTTTTATGTCTGTGTAATACACATTCAATTATGTCTACGTGTTTATGTCTGTATAATACACATTCAATTATTTCAATGTTTTATGTCTGTATAATAAACATTAAATTATTTCAATGTTTTATGTCTGTGTAATACACATTTATTATTTCAACGTGTTTATGTCTGTATATTACACATTCAATTATTTCAAGGTTTTATGTCTGTTTAATACACATTCAATTATTTCAATGTCTGTATAATACACATTCAATTATTTCAATGTTTTATGTCTGTGTAATGCACATTCAATTATTTCAAAGTATTTTTGTCTGTGTAATAAACATTCAATTTTTTCAGGGTTTTATGTCTGTGTAATACACCTTCAATTATTTCAATGTCTTATGTCTGTGTAATACACATTTAATTATTTCAATGGTTTATGTCTGTGTATTACACATTCAATTATTTCAATGTCTGTGTAATACACATTCAACTATTTCAATGTTTTATGTCTGTGTAATACACATTCAATTATTTCAATGTTTTATGTCTGTGTAATACACATTTAATTATTTCAATTTTTTTATGTCTGCATAATACACATTCAATTATTTCAACGTGTTTTTCTCTGTGTAATACACATTCAATTATTTCAACGTGTTTTTCTCTGTGTAATACACATTCAATTATTTCAATGTCTGTGTAACAGACATTCAATTATTTTAATGTTTTATGTTTGTGTAATACATATTCATTTATTTCAATGTCTGTGTAATACACATGCAATTATTTTAATGTTTTATGTCTGTGTAATACACATTCAATTATTTCATTGTTTTATTTCAGTGTAATATAAATTCAATTATTTCAATGTATTATGTCTGTGTAATACACATTCAATATTTAAACGTGTTTATGTCTGTGTAATACACATTCAATTATTTCAATGTTTTGTGTCAGTGTAGTACACATTCTATTATTTTAATTTTTTATGTCTGTATAATACATACAATTATTTCAATGTTTTATGTCTGTGTAATACACAGTCAATTATTTCAACGTGTTATGTCTGTGTAATATACACATACATTTGTTTCAACGTGTTTATGTTTGTGTAAAACACATTAAATTATTTCAACGTGTTTATGTCTGTGTAATACACATTCAATATTTGAACGTGTTTATGTCTGTGTAATACACATTTAATTATTTTAATGGTTTATGTCTGTGTAATACACATTCAGTTATTTCAATGTTATATGTCTGTGTAATTCACATTCAATTATTTCAATGTTTTATGTCTTTAAAAAACACATTCAATTATTTCAATGTTTAAGTCTGTGTAATACACAGTCAATGATTTCATCGTGTTTATGTCTGTGTAATATACACATTCAATTATTTTAACGTGTTTAAGTTTGTGTAATACACATTCAATTATTTCAACGTGTTTATGTCTGTGTAATACACATTCAATTATTTTAATGTTTTATGTCTGTATAATACACATTCAATTATTTCAATTTATTGTAGTCTGTGTAATACACATTTAATTATTTCAAAATTTTATGTCTGTATAATACACATTCAATTATTTCAATGTTTTATGTCTGTGTAATACACATTCAAATATTTCAACGTGTTTATGTCTGTATATTACACATTCAAGTATTTCAAGGTTTTATGTCTGTGTAATACACATTCAATATTTGAACGTGTTTATGTCTAGGTAATAAATATTTAATTATTTCAATGTTTTATGTCTGTGTAATACACATTCAATTATTTCAATGTTTTATGTCTGTGTAATACACATTTATTATGTCAACGTGTTTATGTCTGTATATTACACATTCAATTATTTCAAGGTTTTATGTCTGTGTAATACACATTCAATTATTTCAATGTCTGTATAATACACATTCAATTATTTCAATGTTTTATGTCTGTGTAATGCACATTCAATTATTTCAAAGTATTTTTGTCTGTGTAATAAACATTCATTTATTTCAGGGTTTTATGTCTGTGTAATACACCTTCAATTATTTAAATGTCTTATGTCTGTGTAATACACATTTAATTATTTCAATGGTTTATGTCTGTGTATTACACATTCAATTATTTCAATGTCTGTTTAATACACATTAAACTATTTCAATGTTTTATGTCTGTGTAATACACATTCAATTATTTCATTGTTTTATGTCTGTGTAGTACTCGTTCAATGATTTCAATGTTTTATGTCAGTGTAAAACACATCCAATTATTTCAATGTTTTTGTCTGTGTAATACACATTTAGTTATTTCAATGTTTTATGTCTGTATAATAAACATTAAATTATTTCAATGTTTTATGTCTGTGTAATACACATTTAATTATTTCAATGTCTGTATAATACACATTCAATTATTTCAATGTTTTATGTCTGTGTATTGCACATTCAATTATTTCAAAGTATTTTTGTCTGTGTAAAAAACAATCAATTATTTCAGGGTTTTATGTCTGTGTAATACACCTTCAATTATTTCAATGTCTTATGTCTGTGTAATACACATTTAATTATTTCAATGGTTTATGTCTGTGTATTACACATTCAATTATTTCAATGTCTGTTTAATACACATTAAACTATTTCAATGTTTTATGTCTGTGTAATACACATTCAATTATTTCAATGTTTTATGTCTGTGTAATACACATTTAATTATTTCAATTTTTTTATGTCTGCATAATACACATTCAATTATTTCTATTTTTTGTGTCTGTGTAATACACATTCAATTATTTCAACGTGTTTTTCTCTGTGTAATACACATTCAACTATTTCAATGTCTGTGTAATAGACATTCAATTATGTTAATGTTTTTTGTTTGTGTAATACATATTCATTTATTTCAATGTCTGTGTAATACACATGCAATTATTTTAATGTTTAAATGTCTGTGTAATACACATTCAATTATTTCATTGTTTTATGTCAGTGTAATATAAATTCAATTATTTCAATGTATTATGTCTGTGTATTACACATTCAGTTATTTCAATGTTTTATGTCTGTGTAATACACATTCAATTATGTCAATGTTTTATGTCTGTATAATACACATTCAATTATTTCAACGTGTTTATGTCTGTGTAATACACATTCAATTATTTCAATGTTTTGTGTCAGTGTAGTACACATTCTATTATTTTAATTTTTTATGTCTGTATAATACATACAATTATTTCAATGTTTTATGTCTGTGTAATACACAGTCAATTATTTCAACGTGTTATGTCTTTGTAATATACACATACATTTGTTTCAACGTGTTTATGTTTGTGTAAAACACATTAAATTATTTCAACGTGTTTATGTCTGTGTAATACACATTCAATATTTGAACGTGTTTATGTCTGGGTAATACACATTTAATTATTTTAATGGTTTATGTCTGTGTAATACACATTCAATTATTTCAATGTTTTATGTCTGTGTAATACACATTCAGTTATTTCAATGTTATATGTCTGTGTAATTCACATTCAATTCTTTCAATGTTTTATGTCTTTAAAAAACACATTTAATTATTTCAATGTTTAAGTCTGTGTAATACACAGTCAATGATTTCATCGTGTTTATGTCTGTGTAATATACACATTCAATTATTTTAACGTGTTTAAGTTTGTGTAATACACATTCAATTAGTTCAACGTGTTTATGTCTGTGTAATACACATTCAATTATTTTAATGTTTTATGTCTGTATAATACACATTCAATTATTTCAATTTATTGTAGTCTGTGTAATACACATTTAATTATTTCAAAATTTTATGTCTGTATAATACACATTCAATTATTTCAATGTTTTATGTCTGTGTAATACACATTCAAATATTTCAACGTGTTTATGTCTGTATATTACACATTCAATCATTTCAAGGTTTTATGTCTGTGTAATACACATTCAATATTTGAACGTGTTTATGTCTAGGTAATAAATATTTAATTATTTCAATGTTTTATGTCTGTGTAATACACATTCAATTATGTCTACGTGTTTATGTCTGTATAATACACATTCAATTATTTCAATGTTTTATGTCTGTGTAATACACATTTATTATGTCAACGTGTTTATGTCTGTATATTACACATTCAATTATTTCAAGGTTTTATGTCTGTGTAATACACATTCAATTATTTCAATGTCTGTATAATACACATTCAATTATTTCAATGTTTTATGTCTGTGTAATGCACATTCAATTATTTCAAAGTATTTTTGTCTGTGTAATAAACATTCATTTATTTCAGGGTTTTATGTCTGTGTAATACACCTTCAATTATTTAAATGTCTTATGTCTGTGTAATACACCTTTAATTATTTCAATGTCTGTGTAATAAACATTCAATTATTTCAATGTTTTATGTCTGTGTAATACACATTCAGTTATTTCAATGTTTTATGACTGTGTAATACACATTCTATTATTTTAATGTTTCATGTCTGTATAATTTATAAAATTATTTTAATGTTTTATGTCTGTGTAAAACACATCCAATTATTTCAATGTTTTTGTCTGTGTAATACACATTCAGTTATTTCAATGTTTTATGTCTGTGTAATACACATTCAATTATTTCAATGTTTTATGTCTGTATAATACACATTCAATTATTTTAATGTTTTATGTCTGTGTAATACACATTCAATTATTTTAACGTGTTTATGTCTGTGTATTATACACATTCATTTGTTAAAAGTTTTTTGTTTGTGTAATACACATTAAATTTTTTCAACGTGTTTATGTCTGGGTAATACACATTTGATTTTTATTTATGTCTGTGTAATACACATTCAATTATTTCAATGGTTTATGTCTGTGTAATACACATTCAATTTTTTCAATGTCTGTTTAATACACATTCAATAATTTCAATGTTTTATGTCTGTGTAATACACATTAAATTATTTCAATGTCTGTGTAATACACATATAATTATTTCAATGTTTTATGTCTGTGTAACATACTTTTAATTATTTCCATGTTTTTTTTCAGTGTAATACACATTCAATTATTTCATTGTTTTATGTCTGTGTAGTACTCGTTCAATGATTTCAATGTTTTATGTCAGTGTAATACACATTCAATTATTTCAATGTTTTTTGTCTGTGTAATACACATTCAATGATTTCAACGTGTTTATGTCTGTGTATTACACATTCAATTATTTCAATGTGTTTATGTCTGTGTATTACACATTCAATTATTTCAATGTCTGTTTAATACACATTCAACTATTTCAATGTTTTATGTCTGTGTAATACACATTCAATTATTTCAATGTTTTATGTCTGTGTAATACACATTTAATTATTTCAATTTTTTTATGTCTGCATAATACACATTCAATTATTTCTATTTTTTGTGTCTGTGTAATACACATTCAATTATTTCAACGTGTTTTTCTCTGTGTAATACACATTCAACTATTTTAATGTCTGTGTAATAGACATTCAATTATTTTAATGTTTTTTGTTTGTGTAATACATATTCATTTATTTCAATGTCTGTGTAATACACATGCAATTATTTTAATGTTTTATGTCTGTGTAATACACATTCAATTATTTCATTGTTTTATGTCAGTGTAATATAAATTCAATTATTTCAATGTATTATGTCTGTGTATTACACATTCAGTTATTTCAATGTTTTATGTCTGTGTAATACACATTCAATTATGTCAATGTTTTATGTCTGTATAATACACATTCAATTATTTCAACGTGTTTATGTCTGTGTAATACACATTCAATTATTTCAATGTTTTGTGTCAGTGTAGTACACATTCTATTATTTTAATTTTTTATGTCTGTATAATACATACAATTATTTCAATGTTTTATGTCTGTGTAATACACAGTCAATTATTTCAACGTGTTATGTCTTTGTAATATACACATACATTTGTTTCAACGTGTTTATGTTTGTGTAAAACACATTAAATTATTTCAACGTGTTTATGTCTGTGTAATACACATTCAATATTTGAACGTGTTTATGTCTGGGTAATACACATTTAATTATTTTAATGGTTTATGTCTGTGTAATACACATTCAATTATTTCAATGTTTTATGTCTGTGTAATACACATTCAGTTATTTCAATGTTATATGTCTGTGTAATTCACATTCAATTATTTCAATGTTTTATGTCTTTAAAATACACATTCAATTATTTCAATGTTTAAGTCTGTGTAATACACAGTCAATGATTTCATCGTGTTTATGTCTGTGTAATATACACATTCAATTATTTCAACGTGTTTAAGTTTGTGTAATACACATTCAATTATTTCAACGTGTTTATGTCTGTGTAATACACATTCAATTATTTTAATGTTTTATGTCTGTATAATACACATTCAATTATTTCAATTTATTGTAGTCTGTGTAATACACATTTAATTATTTCAAAATTTTATGTCTGTATAATACACATTCAATTATTTCAATGTTTTATGTCTGTGTAATACACATTCAAATATTTCAACGTGTTTATGTCTGTATATTACACATTCAATTATTTCAAGGTTTTATGTCTGTGTAATACACATTCAATATTTGAACGTGTTTATGTCTAGGTAATAAATATTTAATTATTTCAATGTTTTATGTCTGTGTAATACACATTCAATTATGTCTACGTGTTTATGTCTGTATAATACACATTCAATTATTTCAATGTTTTATGTCTGTGTAATACACATTTATTATGTCAACGTGTTTATGTCTGTATATTACACATTCAATTATTTCAAGGTTTTATGTCTGTGTAATACACATTCAATTATTTCAATGTCTGTATAATACACATTCAATTATTTCAATGTTTTTTTTCTGTGTAATGCACATTCAATTATTTCAAAGTATTTTTGTCTGTGTAATAAACATTCATTTATTTCAGGGTTTTATGTCTGTGTAATACACCTTCAATTATTTAAATGTCTTATGTCTGTGTAATATACCTTTAATTATTTCAATGTCTGTGTAATACACATTCAATTATTTCAATGTTTTATGTCTGTGTAATACACATTCAGTTATTTCAATGTTTTATGACTGTGTAATACACATTCTATTATTTTAATGTTTCATGTCTGTATAATTTATAAAATTATTTCAATGTTTTATGTCTGTGTAAAACACATCCAATTATTTCAATGTTTTTGTCTGTGTAATACACATTCAGTTATTTCAATGTTTTATGTCTGTGTAATACACATTCAATTATTTCAATGTTTTATGTCTGTATAATACACATTCAATTATTTTAATGTTTTATGTTTGTGTAATACACATTCAATTATTTTAACGTGTTTATGTCTGTGTATTATACACATTCAATTGTTAAAAGTTTTTTGTTTGTGTAATACACATTCAATTTTTTCAACGTGTTTATGTCTGGGTAATACACATTTGATTTTTATTTATGTCTGTGTAATACACATTCAATTATTTCAATGGTTTATGTCTGTGTAAAACACATTCAATTTTTTCAATGTCTGTTTAATACACATTCAATAGTTTCAATGTTTTATGTCTGTGTAATACACATTAAATTATTTCAATGTCTGTGTAATACACATATAATTATTTCAATGTTTTATGTCTGTGTAACATACTTTTAATTATTTCCATGTTTTTTTTCAGTGTAATACACATTCAATTATTTCATTGTTTTATGTCTGTGTAGTACTCGTTCAATGATTTCAATGTTTAATGTCAGTGTAATACACATTCAATTATTTCAATGTTTTTTGTCTGTGTTATACACATTCAATGATTTCAACGTGTTTATGTCTGTGTATTACACATTCAATTATTTCAATGTGTTTATTTTTGTGCAATACTAATTCAATTATTTCAATGTTTTATGTCTGTGTAATACACATTAAATCATTTCAATATTTTATGTCTGTGTAACACACATTCAATCATTTTAATGTATTTGTAATACACATTCAATTATTTCAATGGTTTATGTCTGTGTATTACACATTCAATTATTTCAATGTCTGTGTAATACACATTCGACTATTTCAATGTTTTATGTCTTTGTAATACACATTCAATTATTTCAATGTTTTATGTCTGTGTAATACACATTTAATTATTTCAATTTTTTATGTCTGCATAATACACATTCAATTATTTCTATTTTTTGTGTCTGTGTAATACACATTCAATTATTTCAACGTGTTTTTGTCTGTGTAATACACATTCAGTTAATTCAATGTCTGTGTAATACACATTCAATTATTTAAATGATTTATGTGTGTGTAATACACATTCAATTATTTCAATGTTTTATGTCAGTGTTTATATAAATTCAATTATTTCAATGTATTATGTCTGTGTATTACACATTCAGTTATTTCAATGTTTTATGTCTGTGTAATACACATTCAATTATTTAAACGTGTTTCTGTCTGTGTAATACACATTCAATATTTAAACGTGTTTATGTCTGTGTAATACACATACAATTATTTCAATGTTTTGTGTCAGTGTAGTACACATTCTATTATTTTAACTTTTTATGTCTGTATAATACATACAATTATTTCAATGTTTTATGTCTGTGTAATACACAGTCAATTATTTCAACGTGTTATGTCTGTGTAATATACACATACATTTGTTTCAACGTGTTTATGTTTGTGTAATACACATTAATTTATTTCAACGTGTTTATGTCTGTGTATTACACATTTAATTATTTTAATGGTTTATGTCTGTGTAATACACATTCAGTTACTTCAATGTTATATGTCGGTGTAATACACATTCAATTATTTCAATGTTTTATGTCTTTAAAATACACATTCAATTATTTCAATGTTTAAGTCTGTGTAATACACAGTCAATGATTTAATCGTGTTTATGTCTGTGTAATATACACATTCAATTATTTCAACGTGTTTAAGTTTGTGTAATACACATTCAATTATTTCAACGTGTTTATGTCTGTGTAATACACATTCAATTATTTCATTGTTTTATGTCTGTGTAATACCTATTCAGTTATTTTAATGTTTTATGTCTGTGTAATACACATTCAATTATTTCAATGTTTTATGTCTGTATAATACACATTAAATTATTGCAATGTTTTATGTCTGTGTAATACATAGTCAATGATTTCAACGTGTTTATGTCTGTGTTATACACATTCAATTATTTCAATGTTTTATGTCTATGTAATACACATTAAATTATTTCAATGTCTTTGTAATACACACACAATTATTTCAATGTTTTATGTCTGTGTAATACATATTTAATTATTTCAATGTTTTATGTCTGTATAATACACATTCAATTATTTAATTTTTTTTTATGTCTGTGTAATACACATTCAGTTATTTCAATATTTTATGTCTGTGTAATACACATTCTATTATTTTAATGTTTCAATTATTTCAACATGTTTATATCTGTGTAATACACATTCCATGATTTCAACGTGTTTATGTCTGTGTAATACAAATTCAATTATTTCAATGTTTTATGTCTGTATAATATACATTCAATTATTTCAATATTTTATGTCTGTGTAATACACATTAAATTATTTCAATGTTTTGTGTCTGTGTAATACACGTTTAATTATTTAAATGTTTTATGTGTGTGTAATACACATTTAATTATTTCAATGTTTTATAGCTGTGTAATACACATTCAATTATTTCAAAGATTTATGTCTGTGAAATACACATTCAATTATTTCAAGGTTTTATGTCTGTATAATACACATTAAATTATTTTAATGTCTTTGTAATACTCATTCAATTATTTAAATTTCTGTTTAATACACATTCAATTATTTCTAGGTTTTATATCTGTGTAATACACATTCAATTATTTCAATGTTTTATGACTGTATAATACACATTCAATTATTTCAATTTTATATGTCTGTGTAATACACATTCAATCATTTCAATATTTTATGTCTGTTTAATACACATTCAATTATTTCAATGTTTTATGTCTGTATAATACACATTCAATTATTTCAATGTTTTATGTCTGTGTAATACACATTCAATTATGTCTACGTGTTTATGTCTGTATAATACACATTCAATTATATCAATGTTTTATGTCTGTATAATACACATTAAATTATTTCAATGTTTTCAGTCTGTGTAATACACATTCAATTATTTCAACGTGTTTATGTCTGTATATTGCACATTCAATTATTTCAAGGTTTTATGTCTGTGTAATACTTATTCAATTATTTCAATGTCTGTATAATACACATTCAATTATTTCAATGTTTTATGTCTGTGTAATGCACGTTCAATTATTTCAAAGTTTTTTTGTCTGTGTAATCCACATTCAATTATTTCAATGTCTGTGTAATACACATTCAATTATTTTAATGTTTTATGTCTGTGTAATACACATTCAATTATTTCAATGTTTTATGTCTGTGTAATACACATTCAATTATTTCAATGTCTGTGTAATACACATTCAATTATTTCAATGTTTTATGTCTGTGTAATACACAGTCATTTATTTCAACGTGTTATGTCTGTGTAATATACACATACAATTGTTTCAACGTGTTTATGTTTGTGTAATACACATTAAATTATTTCAACGTGTTTATTTCTGGGTAATACACATTCGATTATTTCAACGTGTTTATGTCTGTGTAATACACATTCAATATTTGAACGTGTTTATGTCTGTATAATACACATTCAATTATTTCAATTTTATATGTCTGTATAATACACATTCAATTATTTCAATGTCTTATGTCTGTGTAATACACATTCAGTTATTTCAATGTTTTATGTCTGTATAATACACATTCAATTATTTCAAGGTTTTATGTCTGTTTAATACACATTCAATTTTTTCGATGTCTGTGTAATACACATTGAATTATTTCAATGTTTTATGTCTGTATAATACACATTCAATTATTTCAATGTTTTATGTCTGTGTAATACACATTCAATTATGTCTACGTGTTTATGTCTGTATAATACACATTCAATTATATCAATGTTTTATGTCTGTATAATACACATTAAATTATTTCAATGTTTTCTGTCTGTGTAATACACATTCAATTATTTCAACGTGTTTATGTCTGTATATTACACATTCAATTATTTCAAGGTTTTATGTCTGTGTAATTCACATTCAATTATTTCAAGGTTTTATGTCTGTGTAATTCACATTCAATTATTTCAATGTTTTATGTCTGTGTAATACACAGTCATTTATTTCAATATTTTATGTCTGTGTAATACACATTCTATTATTTTAATGTTATGTCTGTGTAATATACACATACAATTGTTTCAACGTGTTTATGTTTGTGTAATACACATTAAATTATTTCAACGTGTTTATGTCTGTGTAATACACATTCGATTATTTCAACGTGTTTATGTCTGTGTAATACACATTCAATATTTGAACGTGTTTATGTCTGTATAATACACATTCAATTATTTCAATTTTATATGTCTGTATAATACACATTCAATTATTTCAATGTTTTATGTTTGTGTAATACACATTCAGTTATTTAAATGTTTTATGTCTGTATAATACACATTCAATTATTTCAAGGTTTCATGTCTGTTTAATAAACATTCAATTTTTTCGATGTCTGTGTAATACACATTGAATTATTTTAATGTATTATGTCTGTGTAATACACATTCAATTATTTCAATGTCTGTGTAATACACATACAATTATTTCAATGTTTTATGTCTGTATAATACACATTCAAAAATTTCAATGTTTTATATCTGTATAATACACATTCAATTATTTCAATGTTTTATGTCTGTGTAATACACATTCAGTTATTTCAATGTTTTATGTCTTTATAATACACATTCAATTATTTCAAGGTTTTATGTCTGTTTAATACATATTCAATTATTTTAATGTTTTATATCTGTGTAATACACATTCAATTATTTCAATGTCTGTGTAATACACATACAATTATTTCAATGTTTAATGTCTGTGTAATACACAGTCAATTATTTCAACGTGTTTATTTCTGTGTAATATACACATTCAATTGTTTTAACGTGTTTTGTTTATGTAATACACATTAAATATTTTAACGTGTTTATGTCTGTGTAATACACATTCAATTATTTCAACGGGTTTCTGTCTGTGTTACACATTCAATATTTGATCGTGTTTATGTCTGGGTAGTACACATTTAATTATTTCAATGTTTCATGTTTGTGTAATACACATTTAATTATTTCAATGGTTTATGTCTGTGTAATACACATTCAATTATTTGAATGTATTATGTCTGTGTATTACACATTCAATTATTTCAATGTTTTATGTCTGTGTAATACACAGACTATTATTTTAACGTGCTTATGTCTGTGTAATATACACATTTAATTGTTTCAACGTGTTTATGTTTATGTAATACACATTAAAATTTTCCAACGTGTTTATGTCTGTGTAATACACATTCAATTATTTCAACGTGTTTCTGTCTGTGTAATACACATTCAATATTTAAACGTGTTTATGTCTGTGTAATACACATTCAATTATTTCAATGTTTTATGTCTGTGAAGTACACATTAAATTATTTTTAAGGTTTATGTCTGTGTAATACACATTCAATTTTTTCAATGTCTGTGTAATACACATTGAATTATTTTAATGTTTTATGTCTGTGTAATACACATTAAATTATTTCAATGTATGTGTAATACACATACAATTATTTCAATGTTTTATGTCTGTGTAATACACATTCAATTATTTCAATGTTTTAGGTCTGTATAATACACATTCAATTATTTCAATTTTTTGTAGTCTGTGTAATACACATTTAATTATTTCAAAATTTTATGTCTGTATATTACACATTCAATTATTTCAAGGTTTTATGTCTGTGTAATACACATTCAATATTTGAACGTGTTTATGTCTAGGTAATAAATATTTAATTATTTCAATGTTTTATGTCTGTGTAATACACATTTAATTATTTCAATGGTTTATGTCTGTGTAATACACATTCAATTATTTCAATGTTTTATGTCTATGTAATACACATTAAATTATTTCAATGTCTATGTAATACACACACAATTATTTCAATGTTTTATGTCTGTGTAATACATATTTAATTATTTCAATTTTTTATGTCTGTATAATACACATTCAATTATTTAAATTTTTTTTTATGTCTGTGTAATACACATTCAGTTATTTTAATATTTTATGTCTGTGTAATACACATTCTATTATTTTAATGTTTCAATTATTTCAACATGTTTATATCTGTGTAATACACATTCCATGATTTCAACGTGTTGTGTCTGTGTAATACACGTTTAATTATTTAAATGTTTTATGTGTGTGTAATACACATTCAATTATTTCAATGTTTTATAGCTGTGTAATACACATTCAATTATTTCAAAGATTTATGTCTGTGAAATACACATTAAATTATTTTAAGGTTTTATGTCTGTATAATACACATTAAATTATTTTAATGTCTTTGTATTACTCATTCAATTATTTAAATTTCTGTTTAATACACATTCAATTATTTCAAGGTTTTATGTCTGTATAATACACATTAAATTATTTTAATGTCTGTGTAATACACATTCAATTATTTCAATGTTTTATGACTGTATAATACACATTCAATTATTTCAATGTTTTATGTCTGTGTAATACACATTCAATTTTTTCAATCTTTTATGTCTGTGTAATACACATTAAATTATTTTAATTTTTGTGTCGGTATAATACACATTCATTTATTGCAATGTTTTATGTCTGTGTAATACACATTCAATTATTTCAATGTTTTATGTCAGTGTAATATACATTCAATTATGTCAATGTTTTATGTCTGTGTAATACACATTCAGTTATTTCAATGTCTGTATAATACACATTCAATTATTGCAATGTTTTATGTCTGTGTAATACACATTCAATCATTACAATATTTTATGTCTATGTAACACACATTCAATTATTTTAATGTCTTTGTAATACACATTCAATTATTTCAATGGTTTATGTCTGTGTATTACACATTCAATTATTTCAATGTCTGTGTAATACACATTCAATTATTTCTAAAGTCTTGTCTGTTGTCACGTGCGAAATCAGCTACTGACGTATGATGATATTTTTAGAAATTTATTATTATATATTCTTTTGATTCATTTCCATCTTGGATCTCACAAGGTTGTATAAGAATTTATATTGATTTTATTGAATTAGATTTGATGTTTATTTTACTCGTTTTATATGAATCTTTTATGTATGAAATGATTTAGATAAACTGTACCTTAATATATAGGAAATCCACAATCCTGTTTGAAATTGAACACAATTTTATTCCAACAAGTTGAGATGATAAAATATAACAATACCACAGAATACATGTACCAGTATTATATAATGAAACTTAATCAGTTGAGATTCTTCTATAATGAATTAAGCCATAATCCTATCTTTAAGAAAGTGGTCAAAAACAGTCCTCACACATTAGCGCCCAAACTAGAACTCAACTAACGGTATTCAACCCTCGTGCATATCACGTATTTTATTGCTATGACGTAGTGTATAGACATATACATGTTTTATTCCTAACACGGAAACATTTCGGGTTTAAGATTATTTCATTTTAACTTTAGTTAATAATAACAGAACCAATCTAATTATGGAAATAAACTACTCGTAACACTCGCCCCCCCTTAAGACACAAAGGAATTACAGACAGCGTTAAGTATGGAATTCTTTGTAGAGTACCCATAAAATGAACTGAATTCCCAAACTATTCGTAAGATTAATTGACTATTGGACAATCTTTTTAAGATTAAAATGAACCATATATTACATATCCCCTTAATAACAAAGTCGCTATTATGGAATCCCTTATCACATTATTATATCAATGATTATTAATTAAACATTTATTTATCAATTAATATTTACAATTATGATTATTGTGTGTACAACGTTGACCATAAAACTATTACCACCAATAACCAATTCCCACAGAATTTATATGAATTACCCAAATAAGTGGAACCGATTAATAATTGATAGATAATTCTTTAGAAAGTTTAATTTTTTTTATAACCGATCACTGTATCATTAACTAATGATTTTCAGTTATTATATTATTATGATGTCTAAATTATGACATCAAGAATATTTTAAAAAAATGTTATAATCTCAGCTGATTTAGCTTTTACAAAGCATAAAATAAGACATCCAAATTATAACATGACGACATAGAAACAAACAATTTGAAAAACACATCAATAGAATTAATTGAACAAACACAAGTGTGGATGTATTCAAGTTAAATACCGGTGTGTGTGCAATTGATGTATGCAATAGTTACCTTTTACCTTACAACGTATGATTGTTTCTAGTAGAATTTGAAGTTTTGTTCTGTAATGTTTCATATCGTAATATTTCAAAACATAGTTTATTTATTGTCATATTTACAATAATATATATGTTAATCAATACAATGAACGACATAAAAGAAAACATTTCATGAGAAACTGACTTTTATCTTCTGGTTCACCAGTTATATGCGCGACAACGTGTCAGCGACCACATTTTGTTTACCTGGTAAATATACCACATTTAAATTATATGCTTGGAGGAATAAGCTCCAGCGAATAATTCTTTGGTTCTGTTTAACCCTGGAAAGGAAAACTAAAGGGTTATGATCAGTTAAAATATCAATTGGATATGGAGAACCATTGATATAAAAATCAAAATGTTTCAATGCCAGGATTAATCCTAAAAGTTCCTTTTCTATCACACTATAGTTTCTTTGATGCTTATCAAATTTTTGAGAGTAAAAACTAATCGGGTGTTCCAATGAATCATCACCCTTCTGAGAAATGACCGCTCCCATCCCAGTATCACACGCGTCAACGGTAATTTTAAAAAGGGTTTACTGTAATTGGGTGTTACTAATACAGGTGCCTCAGAAAGAACATCTTTTAATTTCTCAAAGGCCTGGTGGCATTCATTAGACCATTTGAAAGTGCAATTCTTCTTTAATAGATTTGTTAATGGACATGCAATGGTTGAGAAATTTTGACAGAACCGACGGTAGTACCCCGCTATCCCGAGAAAACTGCGGAGTTGTTTACAGGTTTCAGGAACAGGGAACTCGCGAATAGCCTTCACCTTTGCATTTAGTGGTTTTACCAAACCATTTCCCACTATGTGACCTAGATACTCGATGGTTGCATGGCAGAACTGACTCTTAGTCCAGTTAATGGTGAGATTAGCATGAGTCAATTTCGTAAATAACAAATGTAGTTGATCCAAATGAGATTTAAAATCGTCACTAAAGACAACAATATCATCGAGGTATGCATGACATTTAGGAATGTCCTGAGTAATGGTATTTATTAACCGTTGAAAAGTAGAGGGTGCATTAACCATACCAAAGGGCATGACCTTAAATTTGTACAGTCCGTCAGGGGTTACAAACGATGATATCTCAACATCAGAGTACATGTCTGATCTGTGTAATCAGCTGACAAGTATTGAAACTAAATATAAAAATGCTATAATTTGGATAATGGGGGACTTCAACCTCCCTGATATAAATTGGAAAAGCTACTCTATAGAAAAGCACCAAAACACAAAAGAAATAAATGAAATGTTTATCAATACCATCCAAAATCTAAACTTAGACCAAATTAATAAAAAACCAATAAGAAACCATAATATACTAGATTTATTTTTAACGAACAGACCAGGACTAGTATTAGATTATGAAATAATCCCTGGACTTTCAGATCATGATATTGTCAGAGTAAATAACAAAATAAAAATTTAAATTTGCAAGAAACCTAAAAGAATAATTTATCTCTGGAATAAATGTAACACAACAGAACTACATCAAGCAGCAATAAAATTCCAAACCAATTTTCTTACTAAATACAATATAGATAGTCCAGTTGAAGATATTTGGCAATTTATAAAAACCAACTTAATGGCTGACTCTGTGCCAACAAAACAAACATCAAATAAAATTAACAAATGTTGGTTTAACACTAAACTAAAGAAACTGTGTAAACAAAAAAAAATCTATTCAAAAAGTTTAAGGCAACTAATTCAATTAGACTACATAAAAAATACCTAAAAATTAAACATTTAACTCAGAAACTAAGCAGACAGCTGCAGAATGAATATGTAAACAATGTAATTTCTAAAGATAATAATAAAAACTTATGGTCCTACATTAAATCAAGAAAAATGGACACTACAGGCATAGCTCCACTAAAAGGCCAAAACAACAAAACTTATAATGATAATGAAACTAAAGCTAATATCCTAAACACACACTTTGCATCATCTTTTTCAAATCCAGGTGACAAAGAAATATTCATAAATTTAAACAAACTAGAAGAGATAGGAAATATAAATGTAGATGAAAAAGGCATTAAACAACTCCTAACCAACTTAAAAGTAAACAAAGCTTCTGGTCCAGACGAAATACCAGCAAGACTGCTTAAAGAACTTACTAATGAAATATCTCCAATCTTTAAAATACTTTTTCAGGCCTCTCTAAACCAGGGCAAAGTGCCCAAAGATTGGAAATTAGCCAATGTAACCCCCCTTTTCAAAAAAGGAGATAAATCTGACCCCGGAAATTATAGACCTGTTTCTCTAACAAGCATAACATGTAAATTACTTGAACATATAATATATAGTAGTATAGTAAATCATCTAGACAAACTAAATGCACTGTGCCCACACCAACATGGCTTCAGGAAAAATAGATCATGTGAGACTCAATTGATAGGCTTAATAGATGACTTGTCTAAGGGATTAGATAATAACAACCAAATTGATGCTATATTACTAGATTTTTCAAAAGCATTTGATAAAGTTCATCATTCTAGTCTTCTTAAAAAACTTAAATACTTTGGCATCTCTGGTCCCTTACATCAGTGGATTCAGGACTTTCTTATAGGCAGAGAACAAACAGTGATAATAAATGGCTCTAAGTCATCACCAATAACAGTAAACTCAGGAGTTCCACAAGGAACTGTTCTAGGGCCCCTACTATTTCTAATTTACATTAATGATCTGCCAAATTGCATCAACACAGGCACAAAAGTAAGATTATTTGCTGATGATTGCATAATTTATAGAATAATAAAGACAGGAAAAGATAGTGAACTTTTACAAAAAGACCTAGATGAACTACAAAAATGGGAATTAAACTGGAGTATGTCCTTTCACCCAGAAAAATGCCAACTAATAAGGGTATCCAAGAAAAAGAAACAAATAATAACAAACTACTTCATTCATGGTAAAGAACTAACTCAAACTAGCAATGCTAAGTATCTAGGAGTAATAATAAATGATAAGTTATCTTGGAACCCTCACATTGATGAAGTAATTAAAAAATCAAACAAAACATTAGGATTCATAAAAAGGAACTTTTACAAATGTAATAAGAATATAAAACTAAAATGCTATCTCACATTAGTTAGGCCTATACTAGAATATGCAGGATCTGTATGGGACCCATCAACTAAAGAAAACATAAAAAAATTAGAACAAATTCAAAAAAGAGCTGCAAGGTTTATAACTAGTGAATATTCCCAATTGACAAGAGTAACACCATTAGTCAAATCACTAAACCTAGAAACACTAGAGGACAGAAGGGCAAAGAGTAAAGTAGTAATAATACATAAGGCATTAAACTAAAATTTAGAAATACAACCCAATAACAATCTGTTGCAAAGCTCAGATAAACATAAAGACAAAAACACCTTCCTTGTCCCTTATGCGAGAACAAATGCATATAAGTACTCTTTCTTCCCGAGTGGCATTCGGGCATGGAATGGGTTGCCTGAACAAACCAGGAAAACCAATAACCTAACATCATTTAAAACATTAATAAAAATGCAAGACTAGACACGGACCACGGATGAGCGTAGGACGCAATAATCTTCTTTATAGAAGGAGCGTCTGTAATGTATAAGATAAGATAAGATCTCCTGAGCCCTCTCCGTCAGTGGAATCTGAAAATACGCCGTCAATAGGTCAATTTTCGTCACAAACTTAGCATTACTCACTTGATCTATTAGATCGTCGATTCTTGGTATTGGATAGGAATCAATTTTTGTCACTTTGTTTACCTTACGGTAGTCCACACAAAACCTCATGGATCCATCGGCTTTAGGTACCAATACGCAAGGGGAAGACCAGTCACTACTACTAGGTGTAATAATGTCATTGTCAAGCATGTAGCGAACCTCTTTACGGATGCATTCTAACTGGATAGGATTTGACCTGTATGGATGTTGTTTAATAGCTTTAGTATTTTCATCTAAAATAACATCATGCTTAACTACACTAGTTCTACTAGGTACATCTCCAAATAAATGGATATTTTCATTAATTAGACCTTTGATAGCGGATTGTCCGCAATCAGGTAAATGTGCCAATTTTTCATTTAGGTTTTTCAGAGCCGTTGTATTTTGCAGTTTGCTTTCTGCTACTTCACGCTCAATTTCGGGTGAATTATTCCCGACTTTAATAACAGTGTTTACCGAGGCAACAACTTTTTGTTCTTCTCTGGTAATGTATGGTTTCAACATATTGATATGGCACACTCGTTGCGATTTCCGTCTATCAGGGGTCTTTACAAGATAGTTAACCTCACTAAGCTTAGCCATAACCTCGTAGGGTCCTGTAAACTTGGCACTCAGGGGTTGACCAGACAGTGGCGTCAGCATGAGAACTTTATCACCAGGTTGGAAGATACGGGTTCTTGCGTTGACGTCATAATAGACCTTCATCTTGTCTTGTGCCTGCAAAAGATTAGATCTGACAACTTTTAATGCATTATACAGTCTATTTTTAAAATTTTCCACGTATGTCAGTAGACCAGTGTCTTCAGTGGATGACAACCATGTCTCTTGTAACAGCTTTAGTGGTCCACGAACTGTGTGTCCGAATACCAGTTCAAAGGGACTGAAACCAAGAGATTCTTGTACAGCCTCTCTGGTTGCGAAGAGTGCGAAGGGAATACCACGATCCCAGTCGTCGTTATGCTCGAAACAGAAAGTACGGAGCATATTTTTCAATGTTTGGTGGTATCGTTCCAGTGCGCCTTGACTCTGTGGATGATATGCACTCGATACTGCATGACGAATACCCAGCCGTTCTAAGACTTGGCGAAATAACTTCGATGTGAAATTTGAACCTTGATCTGACTGCACGGTTTTCGGAAGACCATATCGGGTGAAGAATCCGATAAGTGCATCAGAGATTTTATCGGCATTGATGCTACGTAGAGGAATAGCCTCTGGGAATCTCGTTGCCGAACACATTATAGTGAACAGATACTGGTGGCCAGCCTTAGTTTTAGGCAACGGACCGACGCAGTCTATAATGATGTGACTGAAGGGTTCTGAGAATGCTGGTATGGGTCGTAGAGGAGCTACCAGAATGGTCTGATTCGGTTTGCCGACCATCTGGCAGATATGACATGATCTGCAAAACGATGTGACGTCACGACGTAGGCCAGGCCAGAAGAAATATGGAAGAATCCTATCGAAGGTTTTCTGTATCCCTAGGTGACCAGCATACGGTGAATCATGGGCCATATGTAGTATGTCCTTGCGGTAAACATTGGGTACCACGATTTGATGTACTTCGCTGCATGTTTCATCGTCGTTTTCTTTCCCTCTCCATTTCCTCATCAACAACTCGTCCCTCAGGTAATAACCTGTGGCCATTGTTTCTAACTCTCCTTCATTCTCTGCTTCCTCTTTTAGCTTCCCAATCTCTGGATCTTTGCCTTGAGCAAGAATGAGTAGTTGTCTAGGCGACAAATTATTTTGATCAGTATGACTTGAGTGACCACCTAGAACATCCGCCATGAAGGTTGCTTGCAAGTCAATCTCTGGTGTTGGTTCTGGTTTCTTTGTCGATTCATTAGTCATCTGCTGTTTCTCCATAGCTCTGGTGATAACACATACTGAATTGTCAGTATTCCTACACTGAACAGAGTCTTTGGTTTCTTTAAGTACAGGATGTACCTGATTCTTGGCAATGTCACTTCCTAAAAGTAATGAAATGCCTCTGTAGGGAAATTTCTTCACTATCCCAACAATAACAGATCCAGTGAAGTAATTACTCTTCAACTGTATACGATGTAACGGTGCCGTAAGTGTTCCAGCCATAGTACTGATTAAGGCATACTGGCCTGTATGAGTCAATTTCGACGTTGGTACAGTATTCTTCAACAATAGAGATATATCAGCACCGGAGTCACGTAGAATTTTAATCTTCCGTTCTCTAGCTTGATTATCTATAGGTGACACATAGCCCTCGCTAACATCCGATAGCATGCACTCGGGTAGTTCTCTGCCTACTGAGTTTCTTGCTACACTACTGCCTCCATAAGTAAACGTTTTATTTACTGATTGTTCATCTGTCACACTCCCTTTAGAGTTGAAACTAGAATGTTCAATAGCCTCGGTCTTCATTTCAAAGACTTTCTCCGACTTTGAGCAACTTGGACATACGTGTTTCGCCATCTCCTCATGACTAACATCAAATGTCTTTCTATCAGCTTTAATTCTTTTGTGGGCAGTTTTATTTATATGAGTTTCAGTTTGTACGGCGATGTGTGATAAAACCACGTTGTTCTTGTTTTTAATGGGTCTTTTCTCTTTATGTAGACTCCAACAATTCTCTTTTATATGTCCATCTTTCTTACAGAATGTACAGGTAATTCTCTTTTGTACAAAACTTGAATTCTCTTGTTTATCGGCTTTTTGTTTACTTTTATCCTCTGTCGATCTTAACTTCCTCTCTGTATTACTGTTTTGAGTCCTCAAACTTGTTCTGTCATTCTGAACATAATGGCTATGCGGGTGAATAATGACGTATTCATCGGCTTTTACTGCTGCTTGTTCTGCTATTTCAATACCACGATCAGCCAAATGAACTTTTATATCAGTGCGAATCTTCTCAGTAAAATCCTCCATCAGTATGAGATTATATAGTTTTTCATAATCTTTATTCACATTCTTAGAACGTAACCATCGATCAAGATACTTTTTCTCTAATCTCAGGAAGTCAACATGTGAAACTTCTGATTCCTTCTTGTACTCACGATACAACTTTCGATACTTTTCTGGAGTTAGAACATAACTCAATAGTACTCTGCTCTTTATTAGTTCATAATCATTACATTCCTCTGGAGTCAAATTCAATACAACATCTAGAGCCTTGCCTTTTGTTAGAGCTGAACGTAAAAGTACTGCTTTCTTATCTTCAGGAAATTTATAATCGATCGAGTTTCTTTCAAAGACCATAAAGAACTCATCAATCTCTATGTTCTCCATGCTTGGGACATGCTTTTTAAACTTATATAGTTCTACATTATTTGTTTCCTGAATCGTATGAGTTGACGAACGAGACTTTGCTAATTCAATCCTTTCATTACTAGCGATTCTTTCTTTTTCCAATTCTTTCTCCTTCAATTGTAATTGTAATTGTACTTGTAATTCTAACTTCTTCATTTCTAACTGGAATTTCATGTCCGCACTTAGTTCATTTCCATTCATTTTAAATTCATGGTTATTTATGTCTGTTTTCAGGGTTTCTGATACATTGAAAACCACTGATTCTTCATTATTCATAGTATTTTCTTCAAGCATTCTACCATGTCTTTTCAAACAGTCCTTAATATCTTGAATCAATTTACTCCTTACTGGTGTAACTTCAGTAATGTCTATTCCCAGAGAATTTGCCATCTCTTTTAACTGGGTTAGTGACATGCTATTTAACTGTTCTGACGTGATAGCAAAAATATTCAATTGCTCCAACGTAAGATTAGCTTCCGCCATGTTTTATATTAATGACGTAAATAGAAGATTAAAAAAATTTCAACTTTACCTTTCATAAAGTCCTTTGAAATATTTTTACACCACTTAATATTTGTAGAAGATAAATTTTAAAGATGATTGTGTACAAAGCTGAAAACAGTATGTCCGAACACAGACAGTGCCTCCCACGTAGACAGAATTTGAATAAATATTTGTTGTAAATCGTTTTCACTAAAACAGTTGTATATTCTCAATTTCTTATACATACAAACTTTAGATCCAGGACGCTAGCCCCCAATCTTTTGTCACGTGCGAAATCAGCTACTGACGTATGATGATATTTTTTAGTAATGTATTATTATATATTCTTTTGATTCACATCCATCTTGGATCTCACAAGGTTGTATAAGAATTTGTATTGATGTTATTGAATTAGATTTGATGTTTATTTGACTCGTATGATGTGAATCTTTTGTGTATAAAGTGATTTAGATAAACTGTACCTTAATATAGATGGAATCCACAATCCTGTTTGAATGATTAAACACAATTTTATTCCAACAAGTTGAGATGATAAAATATAACAGTAACACAGAATACATGTACCAATATTATAGGATGAAACTTAATCAGTTGAGATTCCTCTATCACGTACTAAGCCGTAATCCTAACTTTAAGAAAGTGGTCAAAAACAGTCCTCACACATTAGCGCCCAAGCTAGAACTCACTAACGATCTTCAACCCTCGTGCATATGAGGTATTTAATGCTATGACGTAGTGTCTAGACATATACATGTTTTATTCCTAACACGGAAACATTTCGGGTTTAAGCTTATTTCTTTTTAACTTTAGTTAATAATAATAGAACCAATATAATTATGGAAATAAATCTACTCGTAACACTGTGTTATACACATTCAATTATTTCAATGTCTGTGTAATACACATTCAATTATTTCAATGTTTTATGTCTGTGTAATACACATTCAATAATTTCAATGTTTTATGTAAGTGTATTATACATTCAATTATTTCAATGTATTATGTCTGTGTAATACACAGTCAAATATTTCACATTGTTTATGTCTGTGTAATATACACATTCAATTGTTTCAACGTGTTTATGTTTGTGTAATACACATTAAATTATTCCAACGTGTTTATGTCTGTGTAATACACATTCAATTATTTCAACGTGTTTCTGTCTGTGTAATACAGATTCAATATTTGAACGTATTTATGTCTGTGTAATACACATTAAATTTTTTCAATGTTTTATGTCTGTGTCATCATCATCATCTGTCCTTTGGGTTCCTTGTGGAACATAGGGCCTCTGTCAAAGCACGCCACTCTTCACGGTCTCTTGCTAGTCGCTTCAATTCTTCCCAGCTCTTTCCAGTTCTTTCAGTTTCATCCAGTATGCTTCGTCTCCATGTTCGCTTGGGTCTTCCTCTAAGCCGTTTACCCTGGGGATTCCACTCTAAGGCCTGTCTAGCTCTGTTGTTGTTGTCTTTCCTGAGGGTGTGTCCAATCCATCTCCACTTCCTTTCCATGATTTGTTGTTCTACTGTTCTTTGTCCACACCTCTCCCACAGCTTGGAGTTTTCTACCTTGTCGAACCATTTTATTTTGAGTATATTTCTTAGGCATCTGTTAACAAAGGTCTGGAGTCTATTTTTAGTTTTCTCTGTCGTTCGCCATGTTTCGGACCCATAAATTAGGATCGTTTTAATGTTTGTGTTAAAGATCCTTACTTTAGTTTTGACAGAGATGTATGTAGATCTCCAGACCTGTTTCAAGTTGGCAAAGGCTTGTCGCGCCAGGTTTATTCGACGTTCGATGTCCTCGTCTGCTCCTCCTGATGCACTGACCACACTTCCAAGGTATACAAAGTGATTCACTTGGTCTAAGCTTTGGTTTTCTACTTGTATGTCGCCATCTTGTTGGTGGTTTATTTTCAACACTTTGGTTTTTTGATGGTTTATACAGAGTACTACTCTTTTTCCGGTCTCACTCAAAGCTGTGGTCTTCTCTTGCATATCCTGTAATCTGTGGGACAGAATGGCCAGGTCATCTGCAAACTCTAAGTCTTCTAGTTTTTGCATTAGGGTCCATTGTATTCCTTTTCCTGAATTAGCATAAGCTTCTTTAGTGACCCAGTCTAGTACTAGAAGGAACAGAAGTGGTGAGAGGAGACATCCTTGCTTGACTCCAGTTGTAACATGGAATTCATCTGACATCTTACCATTATGTACTATTAGGCAGGTAAAGTTTTCATAGAGACTTTTGATGATGGCTATTATTTGATTAGGTATTCCATAGTGCCTCATGATTGACCATATTGTCTCTCTATTAATGCTATCAAAAGCCTTTTCAAAGTCCACAAATGTAGCATAGAGTGGAGATTGCCATTCAATAGATTGTTCTATAATGATCCGGAGTGTTGCTATCTGATCAATGCATGATCTTCCTCTTCTGAACCCAGCCTGTTCTTCTCTTAGGAGATCATCGCAGGCTTCTTTAATTCTGTTGAGTATTGTTCTGCTGAAGACCTTGCTTGGTACTGAGAGTAGAGTAATTCCTCGCCATTTATCACATCTTGACAGATCCCCATTCTTTGGAATTTTAATCAGTAGGCCTTTTTTCCATTCTGCAGGAGGGGTTTCGGTTGACCAAATTTTATTAAAGATATTATGGAGTTGGTTAACAATTTCAGCTCCTCCTTCTTTTAGTACCTCAGGTGGTATATTGTCTATGCCTGCTGCTTTGCCTGTCTTCATTTGATTGATGGCCTTCCAAATTTCTTCTTTGGATATTTCTTCCATATTTATGTCCAGTGTTTCTCCTGTGGTCAGATCGGGTGGATTTAGAGGGGTTGGTCTGTTTAGCACTTCCTGGAAGTATTCTTTCCATCTTCTGAGCTGGTCATCTATGGAAGAGAGGAGTTTACCTTGTTTGTCTCGGACTGGCACATTGTAGTTAGCTTTCTTGCCACTCAAGAGTTTAGTAATTTTATATAACTGTTTTAGGTCTCCTTTCCCTGCTGCTTCTTCTGCTTGCTCAGCTAGTTTATTATAAAATGTTCTTTTATCATGTCTAAGCATTTTTGAGACCTCTTTTGAAATTGTATAATACTCTTGTTGTGTTAGTTGTTTATGTTTTCTTGTTTTAGCTTGGTTTACTGTTTGTTTTGCATGTTTCCTGTCTTCAATTCTTTGCCATGTCTCGTCGCTAATCCAATGTTTTTTGTTTTTTGGGGCAGGTCTTAGTACTTCATTACAAGTTCCTATAATAATTTCCTTGAAGTTATCTCAGGTTTTGTCTATGCTTTCCTCAGTATCATCTGGTTGTAGTGCAGAGAATCGGTTTTTAAGGGTTAATTGTAATTCACACTTCCTCTGTGAATGTCTGTGTAGTACACATTAAATTATTTTAATGGTTTATGTCTGTGTAATACACAATCAAATTTTTCAATAGCTGTGTAATACACATTGAATTATTTCAATGTTTTATGTCTTTGTAATAGACATTAAATAATTTCAATGTCTGTGTAATACACATACAATCATTTCAATGTTTTATGTCTGTGTAATACACATTCAATTATTTCAATGTTTTATGTCTGTATAATACACATTCAATTATTTCAATGTTGTAAGTCTGTGTAATACACATTTAATTATTTCAATGTTTTATGTCTGTGTAATACACATTCAATTATTTCAACGTGTTTATGTCGATATATTACACATTCATTTATTTCAAGGTTTTATGTCTGGGTAATACACATTCAATTATGTCAATGTTTTATGTCTGTGTAATACACATTCAATTATTTCAATGTTTTATGTGTGTGTAATACACATCCAGATATTTCAAGGTTTTATGTCTGTATAATACACATTCAATTATTTCAATGTTTTATGTCTGTGTAATACACATTTGTTACGAATATCGGTCATAAATGAATGACGTAGTAAGGCATTGACCTCTTAACAAGTGCGTATTAGAGTCCAAGGTTTGACCTTTATGCCCTGAGGGCAGTTTAAATAAAATAATTCGTCCAACCCCGTGGAAATTGGAGGATTCTGGATCGCAGTATTTTATAGAGAAAGAGGTTAAAATGCGTATTAAGACCCTGTAGAATCTTCGATGATAGTTTTCTTTGTAAAGTCCCCACCTCCTTAAAGTTAGTTCAGTTTGAAAGTTTGTAGAGTGAAGTCGCTATATTATTACTTGTATATTTCATGTCATTTTATTGAAACACTTATGTTGCCATCAGTTGATGAAGTTATTTAAAGTTTATATTGAGTCTACAATTTAAATAAAATTGTTTATTCAACAACTGGAGTTGTTTGATCTATCATTGTTGAGAAAGGTGTTAAAGATAATTTTCACGAATATAACTACATTACTGCATAGACCTGTCAGTCAAGGAACCCCTAGCTTGGGCTACAGATTAGCAGAATCTAGAGACTTCTAATAAAGATACAACTATATTCATTGAATCCGATTTAACGAGTCGTAATAATAGTCATCATAGAGACGTCCATAACAATTTGGGGGCTCGTCCGGGATAGTTGTATAGTGAAGCATATATTCAAGTTGTGCTGTGTTGTGTGTAAAGCCGTGACCTACTGAGCAAGCCTAATAACGCTGAATTCATTCTTCCGATTGGAAAAACGTAAGTTGGAAAAATTTACTACTTTAAAAATCTCTTAACTAAAGAATGGAATTTATTGAAAATCCAGAAGATGAAGTTCTGAAAACTTTATCAATAAAGAAGTTAAAAGAGATCGCTGAGATCTTGAAGATAGAAGTTACTGAGACTACACCATCCAGAACTGTGTTGACACTGCAAATAAAAGAGAACTTGATTGCGAGTGGCAAGTTGAAAGTAGAATCAAGCGCGGACGGATATCAAGTTGAAGGTCAGACGTCGAAATCTTCAATGTCCGAACAGTTCCGATTTCAACTAGAAATGAAACGGATGGAAATAGAAGAAAAACGTCTTGAAATGGAAGATAAGAAAAGTCAAAGAGAAAGTCAGGAAAGAATAGAGCTAGCGAAGATAGGAGCTACTAAAAAAGAATCTCATAATGATGTAGAGATGGCCAGATGGAAAAAGCTAGTCCATACCTACATTGATAAAGAAAGTGAAATAGCTAATTTCTTCCAGACCTTTGAGATTTCTTGCAGAGATTTTAAGTTCCCAGAAGATAAATGGGGAATATTAGTTAGAACAGCTTTTACTCAGGGAAGGGCAAGAGATTGTGTTCTATTGTTAAAACAGGAGCAATTAAATGATTACGAAGTCATTAAAGACACTGTACTTAAAGCCTATAACCAGATACCGGAAAGTTATCAGAAAAGGTTCCGTCAGTACAAAATGTCCCCTTACCAAACACACTTAGACTTCCTTCGAGCAGAAGAAAAGTTGATGGATCAGTGGATAAAATCCAGAAATATCTCCACATTAAAAGAAATGAAAGATATCATTCTTTTAGAAGATTTTATTAACAAAGTGAGGCCGGATGTAAGAATGTATTTATCCGAGCGTGACATCACTGACCCACATAAAGCTGCTGATTTAGCGGAGCAATATACACTGTGTCATAGAACAGCTGGTGAAAAGAATTTTAATAAGTCACAACGGCCAGCAGAAAACACACCACAAACACATCGTGAAAAAGAGCATTTTGTGAAACAAAATGATGTTAATAAAAAACCTGTCAACAAAAACGTCCAATGTACTTTTTGTAAGAGAACAGGACATAACATAGAAGACTGTTGGAGCATAAGGAAAGATAAAGGAACTAATAAAGTGGTCATGTGTGCAAGTCATGCACCAATACAGAATGTACAAGAAAGCGAAAATACAAACGAACTGAATTCGAAGAAAGATTCTTCTAAACCAGAAACACTGAGGGTGGATTTGCCTGAGAGCAAAAGTCAGAAGGTAGAGAAATCTACAACTGAAGAAAATGAGGATAAATATCCTGATTATAAATACAGAATGACTACTATTGGATTGATTGTCCAGGTCCACCGAGACGAAAAAGTAGACCAAAGTATTTTTGACTCGGAAAAGAGTCTGAAGTCCTCGAAAGATGAAAAAACACCCGAAAGTCATGGTCAAGGGAAGAAAAAAATTGACACAGAGACCCTGTGCAGTTTTCAACCGTTCATTAGTGAAGGTTGTGTGGCCTTACAAAAGGAAGGACCACTGAAGTCCGTAAACATATTACGAGACACAGGGGCATCATTAACCCTGCTGCTTAAAGAGGTATTACCATTGAATGATAATACATTGACAGGACAGACTGTCCTATTGAGAGGTTTTGAATGGAAAGAAGAAATACCTCTACATAGGATATACCTCTCATCTAACTTGGTGACAGGATATGTGACAGTGGGAGTAATATCAAAACTTCCTGTTGAGGGCATATCTGTTATCCTAGCAAATGATTTGGCGAAAGGGAGGGTGAGACCTGAACTGATTGTGAAGGAGAATCCAGACCCTAGTCCTATGGTGGAGACAGGAAAAGAAAAAGAACTTTATCATGTAGGTGATGTCATAAAGGGTATGACACCACAGAAAAAGAAAGAAGAAATTCTCTCACAAGAAAAGAAAAAGAAAGAAGAAATTCTCCCACGAGAAAAGAAAGAGGAAGAAGAAGTGGAACTTGATACTACTATTTTCTCCAAGATTGATGATTGTCCGAAAGGAAATGAACAATCAAAGAAGTCATCACAAAATGAATTGATTGCTGAGCAGAAAGTAGACCCAGAGTTGCTACAGTTGCATGAGAAAGCTGTCGACGAGAAAGAAAATCCTACTACTGATGTCTATGAACAGATAGACCACAGCATGCTCAAACAACAAAGCGAACCTGCAGTTTCCGGTACAGATGAAGATTTGAGGATCATCACTGAAGAAACGAGTGCTGAGAGCTGGACCGAAACTACCAAAAGCTATGGGTTACCACAATCCATACCGACAGATCGAGGGACCAACTTCGCCCCGGAACTCTTCAATCCAGTCCTAACGAACTTATGCCTGGAGCATGAGATGTCAACTGAATCCTATCCGGAAAGTCGAGGAGCCAATGGACCAATCTTTGGACCCACTGTCCGAGGACCACTCAATTTGCTTCAAGAGGAATGGCAGACCGAAATGGATCTCCTTGGGCTGATCAAGTACCTAGATAAGTACACACATTTTTTGTCTGATATAACTGTATTTGTTAGAAAAAAACTGTCCACTGCTCACATGCAGATGCCATTGTTGTGTGATGAAAGCAAGGCAAAGAAAGTATATCATTTGAAAATGATAAAGCCTTACCTTCTGAAAACAATTGGAATAAGCTTGATGTTGTTAACATTGTTACTCTTATTTGTAAAATTCATGCCTGGAGTACAGGATGAATTGAAAGACAAATTCACTGATAGTTAGTTACCAAACTTACTATTTTAAAACTAAATCCCTTACTTGTGAAGAAAAAGGACTGAGTAAAAGTATTGTTAGAGTAGATATCATTATATTGTGATATTTCTAAACAAACTTGTTAGATTGAGCATTAAAATAATTGCTATAAGAGAAAAAGAACAGTTTTATCCGCATAATTGGTTTCTAAATCAGAGGACATTATAAATGTGAACTGATTATAAGACATGTTTGAGAATCTCTGGAAATGATAATTGAAACATTTGGCAGAGAGGATAATTTGATTGAAAAAGATGTAAATGGTTTTAAGAAAAGAGAATTTTCAATCACTAAAGTTTTGAGAAATGTTTTATGATTGTACTATGGAAATTTATTTTATCATGTACTGTTGTTGAAATAATTGCACTGAGTCAAGATGCAAATTTCTTCTATGTGAATTTATTCATTTGTAATATTATCATTGAATGTATGATAATGTGGGGTAAAAATAGTTGCTGCAAGACAGAACTATGACTAACAAGAATTCCAAGAAATGTATTATATATGATTTTTCACTTTTAGGATACTGTTACATGAAAAGCAGACCAGAAGTGAAACTAATGTAAACTTTATTATCCTTGTTTTGTATAAATTTATGATGTGCCACTGACTTGACACTGTAAACCAGAATGGTTGAGAATTTCATGGTTGAGAATTTATAATGTTGACATACCAATGTTCAACAAATGTATTATTAATTAAGGATTTCATGTCAAGCTTGTAAAACTAATCTATTTTTTTTTCTGTATTAGTTAAAATAGATTGAATGAATTGTACTGACAATCAAAAGACTGGGTAGACCTGAACACTGTGAGGAACAGGAGAACCTAGAATCTATGAATAATGAATAAAACCTTTTGTGGAAAATGGAAAAGAGCAATGTACACCACTGAAAAGATTGGAAATGGAATGTTTTACCACACCAGTCAAACCAGCAGTTTGTTTTGTACATAAATTGCTAAATTGATTTCTGTCTGAAAAAATATAGTCTATGCTCTTTAAAATTGTGTACGTCAATAATATTGTATTTGAAATGTCTTTAATGTAATCTAAAGAAAATAAGTACTTACTGGTTAGTACTAAGATTGTATGAAGATAATATAATTTGCTTTGATTGATAGTTAATTAAGGAAATTAACCAATTTGTTTTAAGTAAATCCATGTCTGAATGAAAAATAGAATGTTTCAATTTAAAACTTCTGTGAACTATTCTAAACAAACTTATGACCTAGGAATGTCAGGGTTATATGAAAGATTGAAATATTTTCAATGAAATTGTCTATAAACTATTATAATTCTGGAAATTTTCTTAAAATAACATAAATAAATGTAATTTTGAGATAATAGTGGTTAAATAATGCTCATTTAGTCAAGATAACTTTTTGATCGCGTAGCAATTTTGACCTAAGCGGTAATTGGGTACATTTGCATAGCGATGTCAACATTGTTAGAATCAATTGGGAATGAGAGAGTGAAAAAAAAGAGAGAGAGAGAGAAAGAAAAAAGAATACTGACCTAGAAATCTTTTGTCCCGTCACAGACAGTTGTCTAATGTTGTCCAGGCCTACAAGCTTGAAAAAAATACTGTCGAGACAATGTGTTGTTGTTGTGTAAGTAGGTCAGGCCTAGTAGTGTTTTTTTTTCATCAATAACGAGTTAATCTCCCTATGAAAAATAAGTCGTGTCTGAATAGAGATTAAGTGATTTTTTTCTTTTGTTGTTTAAAAGATATTAGTTTATAATTAAATGGACGAGAGAGTTTTTATTAACGTGAAATGTTAATGGAATGGAAATTATTAAATTGTATAATATTTATCCCTATGTATTTTTCTTGTATACAAGAATTAGATAAACAATTTAATTGTCCATTATTTTGAATTAAAATTGAATGATTGAATGACTGTAGTAAAGCCATTTGATAAGATTAACTTATATTGCATATATTATATGTTAGTGTTATCAGTTCGATTGAATTAGTGGAATAGCCTATTGAACTGTATGTATGTATGTATGTATTGTTTTCCCCGTAATATATTCTTTTATAATTATTCCTTAAAATTAACATTTTTAGTATTGTTAAAATGTAAAAGAAATAATTATAAAACTTTTGAAGGGTGGTGGTGTTACGAATATCGGTCATAAATGAATGACGTAGTAAGGCATTGACCTCTTAACAAGTGCGTATTTGAGTCCAAGGTTTGACCTTTATGCCCTGAGGGCAGTTTAAATAAAATAATTCGTCCAACCCCGTGGAAATTGGAGGATTCTGGATCGCAGTATTTTATAGAGAAATAGGTTAAAATGCGTATTAAGACCCTGTAGAATCTTCGATGATAGTTTTCTTTGTAAAGTCCCCACCTCCTTAAAGTTAGTTCAGTTTGAAAGTTTGTAGAGTGAAGTCGCTATATTATTACTTGTATATTTCATGTCATTTTATTGAAACACTTATGTTGCCATCAGTTGATGAAGTTATTTAAAGTTTATATTGAGTCTACAATTTAAATAAAATTGTTTATTCAACAACTGGAGTTGTTTAATCTATCATTGTTGAGAAAGGTGTTAAAGATAATTTTCACGAATATAACTACATTACTGCATAGACCTGTCAGTCAAGGTACCCCTAGCTTGTGCTACAGATTAGCAGAATCTAGAGACTTCTAATAAAGATACAACTATATTCATTGAATCCGATTTAACGAGTCGTAATAATAGTCATCATAGAGACGTCCATAACACATTCAATTATTTCAATGTTTTAAGTCTGTGTAATACACATTTAATTATTTCAAATTTTTATGTCTGTATAATACACATTCAATTATTTCAATGTTTTATGTCTGTGTAATAGACATTCAATTATTTCAACGTGTTTATGTCTGTATATTACACATTCAATTATTGCAAGGTTTTATGTCTGGGTAATACACATTCAATTATGTCAATGTTTTATGTCTGTGTAATACACATTCAATTATTTCAATGTTTTAAGTCTGTGTAATACAAATTTAATTATTTCAAATTTTTATGTCTGTATAATACACATTCAATTATTTCAATCTTTTATGTCTGTGTAATACACATTCAATTATTTCAACGTGTTTATGTCTGTATATTACACATTCAATTATTTCAAGGTTTTATGTCTGGGTAATACACATTCAATTATTTCAAGGTTTTATGTCTGTGTAATACACATTCAATTATTTCAATGTTTTATGTCTGTGTAATACACATTCAATTATTTCAATGTCTGTGTAATACACATTCAATTATTTCAATGTTTTATGTCTGTGTAATACAGATTCAGATATTTCAAGGTTTTATGTCTGTATAATACACATTCAATTATTTCAATGTTTTATGTCTGTGTAATACACATTCAATTTTTTCAATGTTTTATGTCTGTGTAATACACATTAAATTATTTCAATTTTTATGTCTGTGTAATACACATTCAATTATTTCAATGTTTTATGTCTGTGTAATACACATTCAATTATTTCAACGTGTTTTTGTCTGTGTAATACACATTCAATTATTTCAAGGTTTTATGTCTTTGTAATACACATTCAATTATTTCAATGTTTTATGTCTGTGTAATACACAGTCAATTATTTCATCGTGCTTGTGTCTGTGTAAAACACATTCAATTATTTCAACGTATTTATGTTTGTGTAATACACATTCAATTATTTCAACGTGTTTATGTCTGTGTAATATACATTCAATTATTTCAACGTGTTTATGTCTGTGTAATATACATTCAATTATTTCAACGTGTTTATGTCGATATATTACACATTCATTTATTTCAAGGTTTTATGTCTGGGTAATACACATTCAATTATGTCAATGTTTTATGTCTGTGTAATACACATTAAATTATTTCAATGTTTTATGTGTGTGTAATACACATTCAGATATTGCAAGGTTTTATGTCTGTATAATACACATTCAATTATTTCAATGTTTTATGTCTGTGTAATACACATTCAATTTTTTCAATGTTTTATGTCTGTGTAATACACATTAAATTATTTCAATTTTTATGTCTGTATAATACACATTCAATTATTTCAAGGTTTTATGTCTGGGTAATACAAATTCAATTATGTCAATGTTTTATGTCTGTGTAATACACATTCATTTATTTCAATGTCTGTGTAATACACATTCAATTATTTCAATGTTTTATGTCTGTGTAATACACATTCAGATAATTCAAGGTTTTATGTCTGTATAATACACATTCAATTATTTCAATGTTTTATGTCTGTGTAATACACATTCAATTTTTTCAATGTTTTATGTCTGTGTAATACACATTCAATTATTTCAATTTTTATGTCTGTATAATACACATTCAATTATTTCAACGTGTTTTTGTCTGTGTAATACACATTCTATTATTTCAAGGTTTTATGTCTCTGTAATACACATTCAATTATTTCAATGTTTTATGTCTGTGTTATACACATTCAATTATTTCAATTTCTGTGTAATACACATTCAATTATTTCAATGTTTTATGTCTGTGTAATGTACAATAAATTATTTCAATGTATTATGTCTGTGTATTACACATTCAGTTATTTCAATGTTTTATGTCTGTGTAATACACATTCAATTATGTCAATGTTTTCAGTCTGTATAATACACATTCAATTATTTCAATGTTTTATGTCTGTTAAATACACAGTCAATTATTTCAACGTGTTTATGTCTGTGTAATATACACATTCAATTGTATCAACGTGTTCATGTTTATGTAATACACATTAAATTATTCCAACGTGTTTATGTCTGTGTAATACACATTCAATTATTTCAACGTGTTTCTGTCTGTGTAATACACATTCAATATTTGAACGTGTTTATGTCTGTGTTATACACATTCAATTATTTCAATGTCTGTGTAATACACATTCAATTATTTCAATGTTTTATGTCTGTGTAATACACATTCAATAATTTTAATGTTTTATGTCAGTGTATTATACATTCAATTATTTCAATGTATTATGTCTGTGTAATACACAGTCAATTATTTCACATTGTTTATGTCTGTGTAATATACACATTCAATTGTTTCAACGTGTTTATGTTTATGTAATACACATTAAATTATTCCAACGTGTTTATGTCTGTGTAATACACATTCAATTATTTCAACGTGTTTCTGTCTGTGTAATACAGATTCAATATTTGAACATATTTATGTCTGTGTAATACACATTCAATTATTTCAATGTTTTATGTCTGTGTAGTACACATTAAATTATTTTAATGGTTTATGTCTGTGTAATACACATTCAATTTTTTCAATAGCTGTCTGGCTCCTATTCTTAAGACCACAACCACTTATCTGCCTTTGTTGGCATATAAGCGCTGAAGCTTTAAGAGGATCATAGGAGCGTTGTAGCTGTCACCCCACGTCAAGGTTGTGCACCTTGGTAACAGTGGCCCCCTAGTGGGGGGGGGGGACTTGCCATTGACTTTTGCAAGTCAAATTACATGGATGACAAACACAAGCTAGCGAGTAGTCCACTTTCGAAAAGAATACCACTATGTCGCTTACAATAAACTTAGTTTTCCTCACTGTTTTCAAGAATGAGTCTTTATTTACACAATTCTAAGTAGGCTTACTCTTTTAAATATATTGGAAAATTTGACGCTCATTATAACATAATATTAACCTTTACGTAAAAAAAAACAATTTTCTGTAAAAATCAGTTTCTCTTGTCTTAGCGCCTTTTGCAAGTGGATTTAGCCTACTCTAGTGTTAAACACACAGGCTTGTGAGCATACCAAGTTTACAAAGGCTTGATAATTGCCCAAGCAGCACATTAAGTCAGCCCCAGCCTTGGCGCCTTATGTTGGGTCGAAAAATGTGATTGCTAAGGTCTACACTTGAACCGCAACGTCCAGCTACTAGTGAATTTTACCAGACCCTAACAAAGGTCGATTTCTTGACACTAGCGGACGAGTAAAATTGTCGAAAACGTACATCTTATTTCACAGCTGAAAACGACGTCCAGGAAATACATATTTTTTTTATTTACACCTGGCCACAACGTCCAGGAAGTACAATTTCAATTCACACGTGGCCACAACTTCCAAGAATGCTTTTAACGAATAGGTGGTCACATAAGCTTGTAAATAGTATATGTTCTAAAATTAAAGCTATGAAATATCAACTAAGTAAACGGCCGGATGTTATATTTGCCAATAGCCAGCGGATGTATTAGAATCACAAACCCTGTTTGTATTTTTTATATACCGTAAAATCTGGAGTATAGCCTAAGCTGCTTGTTTGTTGCAAACTTTTTGGCAGACACTTTATATTAACATAGATTTACTGTAGATCAGCGTTTTCCAAAACTGTTTTTTTGTTCGTAACTCGGTTATGTCCGACAAAGTCACCATTTTGACAGTTTGTATTTTACGTCCAGGCCTAACGACTTACGGGTTCAAATTATGAGTTGTTGTTTTGTTTTGGGTAAAAAAAAAAGGATAAAATATCAAAACAGCATAATAATATTCACTTATATTTGAACGAATGTGTTATGACTTTATTTGTAATAAAGTATCAACTTTTATCAACCATGTGTGTTTCTGTGCTATTTTGTTATAGTTTTGTAACATTGAGACTATATTTTACGATCTTTGAATTCTAAATTTTAAAATATTGGGAAGTCAGCTTACTTAATAGTTTTCTTATTAGAATCTTTGATTTTCAGGCTTTAAAATGACTTCTAATAAAGAATAGGCCAATTAAATAGCTAAGATTTGATATTCTATGTTGTTAAGAATAAGTTATATTTTTTTCTAATGTGGGAAGGGTAAGGCGTGATATCGTTGTCACACCATGCTTGGAGATTCACGGTTTCTATTAATCTAACAAGTAATCATGGGCCCCGAAATCCCCGTGAAGTTGTTTCACGTAGGTTCGTAAGGACCAATAGAAACCAACCCCTTTTAAGACCCCGTGGTTTCGATACCATGCTGGGGCAGTCCATCATAAGAGTCGTACCGACCGGTCACTTATTTTTATCTCTATCATTGTGTTATATTTTATCTGTGCAAAAGTTATTTACCTGTTTGGATTAAACCTATTATTATTATTATTATATTACTCGAGAGTTTTGAATTATTTAGTTGAAAGTTAGGTTGTGATTGAAAGGTATCCAGCAGTACTCAAGCAATAACAAAGTGGATATACCCCCCCCCCCCCCCCCTAGATAAATCGAACCTTATGTGCTGCGGCATGTAACAATGTGGCAAATAAATAAAAAATCACAAACAGCCACAGTGAAAAACTGGTTAATTGGAAGACACGCAAACTTATTCCATCATATTATTTTAATTTGCAATCTCGCTTTCTCCATGTGTCCTCCCTAGATGAGTGATTAGCATCCCGAACTGGCATGTGGGTGACCTAGGGTTCTATTCCCCACGGATGACTTTTTTTATCTTTTACTTTTAGTCTACTTTTTTTTTTCTACATTACCATTAATATTTTTATTTTTTTAAAGATTGTAAAGAAAGTCAGGACTTAAGCTTTCCTAAAATATTTCTAGCGAGTAAAATCTAACATGTACTTATAAAAAAAAAGGTTGTTGCGATCTAGGGTTATTTATTGCAGTGTTAGTGGTGGTCTAGCAGTGGGGTAGAAGTGGGGAAGTAGCAGTGGATTAGAAGCGGTTTTGCGACAGTGGTCTAGATGTGGACTAGTAGAAGTGGGTAGACTAGAAGTGGGCTAGTAGCAGTGGTCTAAAAGTGGACTAGTAGCAGTAGATTGGACTAAAAGTGGGTTAGTAGAAGTGGGCTAGAAGTGGGGACGTAGCAGTGGATTGGGCTAGAAATGGGGTAGTAGGAGTGGATTGGGCTAGTAGCAGTGGTCTAGAAGTCGACTAGTATCAGTGGGTGGACTAGAAGTGGGCTAGTAGCAGTGGTCTAGAAGTGGGGTAGTAGCAGTGTACATGAAGTGAACTAGTAGCAATGGGTGGTCTAGAAGTGGGGTAGTTGCAGTGTACTGGATTTGGACTAGAAGCAGTGGGTGGACTTGAAGTGGGCTAGTAGCAGTGGGTGGTCTAGAATTGGACTAGTAGCAGTCGGTGGACTTGAAGTGGGCTAGTAGCAGTGGGTGGTCTAGAATTGGACTAGTAGCAGTGGGTGGACAAGAAGTGGGCTAGTAGCATTGTAAGGTCTAGAAGTAGGGTAGTAGAAGAGGTCTAGAAGTGGACTAGTAGCAGTTTTCTAGAAGTGGACTAGTAGCAGTGGATGGACTAGAGGTGGGGTAGTAGCAGTGGGTGGTCTAGAATCGGACTAGTAGCAGTGGGTGGACAAGAAGTGGGCTAGTAGCAGTGGGTGGTCTAGAAGTAGTCTAGTAGCATTGGGTGGTCTAGAAGTGGACTAGTAGCAAATTTCTAGAAGTGGACTAGTAGCAGTGGGTGGTCTAGAAGAGGGGTAGTAGAAGTGGTCTAGAAGTGGACTAGTAGCAGTATACTAGAAGTGGACTAGTAGCAGTGGGTGGTCTAGAAGTGAGGTAGTAGCAGTGGGTGGACAAGAAGTGAGCTAGTAGTAGTGGGTGGACAAGAAGTGGGCTAGTACCCGTGGTCTAGAAATGGACTAGTAGCAGTGGTCTAGAAGTGGACTAGTATCAGTGGGTGGACAAGAAGTTGGCTAGTACCAGAGGGTGGACAAGAAGTGGACTAATAGCAGTGGGTGGTCTAGAAGTTGACAAGTAGCAGTGGATGGACAAGAAGTGGGCTAGAAGCAGTGGGTGGACATGAAGTGGGCTAGTAGCAGTGGGTGGTCTAGAAGTGGACTATTAGCAGTGGGAGGACAAGAAAAGGACTAGAAGCAGTGGCTAGACATGAAGTGGGCTAGAAGCAGTGGGTGGACATGAAGTGGACTAGTATCAGTGGGTGGACAAGAAGTTGGCTAGTACCAGAGGGTGGACAAGAAGTGGGCTAGTACCAGAGGGTGGACAAGAAGTGGGCTAGTATCAGTGGGTGGTCTAGAAGATAACTAATAGCAGTGGGTGGTCTAGAAGTTGACAAGTAGCAGTGGATGGACAAGAAGTGGACTAGAAGCAGTGGGTGGACATGAAGTGGGCTAGTAGCAGTGGGTGGTCTAGAAGTGGACTATTAGCAGTGGGTGGACAAGAAGTGGGCTAGTAGCAGTGGGTGGTCTAGAAGTGGACTAGTAGCAGTGGGTGGACAAGACGTGGACTAGTAGCAGTGGGTGGTCTAGAAGTGGACTACTAGCAGTGGGTGGTCTAGAAGTTGACTAGTAGCAGTGGATGGACAAGAAGTGGACTAGAAGCAGTGGCTAGACATGAAGTGGGCTAGTAGCAGTGGGTGGTCTAGAAGTGGACTATTAGCAGTGGGTGGACAAGAAGTGGGCTAGTAGCAGTGGGTGGTCTAGAAGTGGACTAGTAGCAGTGGGTGGACAAGAAGTGGACTAGTAGCAGTGGGTGGTCTAGAAGTGGACTAGTAGCAGTGGGTGGACAAGAAGTGGGCTAGTAGCAGTGGTCTAGAAGTGGACTAGTAGCAGTGGATTGGGCTAGTATCAGTGGAATGGGCTAGAAGTGGGGTAGTAGTAGGTAGCAGTGGGCTAGAAAGAGTGGGCTAGTAGTGGGCTAGTAGTAGGCTAGTAGAAGTAGGCTAGAAACAGTGGGCTAGTAATGGGCTAGGAGTGGGCTAGTTTAAAATAAAATTTACATTAATAAATCAAATGTTTAAAAATAGGGATGTTAGGCCAAATTATATCTTTGTACAAAATCGATTATCGTTTATAGAATTTAGTGGTTAAAAACAGATAAGTGAACATGAAAAGGATGCACTGAAGACTCGCAATATAACATTCATTTGGAACAATAAACGTTTTTCTAAAAAGAAGGAAAAAACAAACTTTTCAGCCCAAATGATAAAGAAAACCGGTAAGAGTTATGTTTATTGTATGCCTACCTGTAGGGCCGGTAAATCAGCATTCACTACTTTCTGTGGTCATGGTATGCTAGAGGTGTGTGGCAAGCATAATGCCAAGCTGCTTTTACTTTACCCTGACTAATGTCAGGTACTCGTCAGAGCTGGGTAGACTCCGGGGAAAAATCCAAGTCTTCACCAGGATTCGAACCTTGAACCTTAGGTACGCCAGCCGACTGCGCTTCCGCTCGGCCACCAAGTAGCAAATCTAAGTACAGATGAATGTATATTTTACATTATAGTATGTAGATATTGACATTCAAGTTTGTAGATATTGACATTAAAGTATAAAGATATTGACATTAAATTATGTAAATATTGACATTAAAGTCAATTTATTACATTCGGTATGGTTTCGTTTTCGTCTGAAACAAAAACTTTGGTTTCGGTCGGTCTCTAATATAGAGGGATATCTACATTACTCTAAGTGTAAATAGATCTACTGGATATTCACAATAGTATAGAGAGAGGACAATTATACAATTTTGTAAATAGACCATAAGCATGCTAACTGTTTTAGCATAGGACCTATACGTGCATACATAGGGCCTATACGTGCTATACATAGGGTCTATACGTGCATACATAGGGCCTATACGTGCTATACATAGGGTCTATACGTGCTATACATAGGGCCTATACGTGCTATACATAGGGTCTATACGTGCTATACATAGGGCCTATGCGTGCTATACATACTATACGTGCTTTACACGTCCATCGTCGTCATAGTCGTATTTTTTATGTAGATTTTGTTTTGAATATCTATTTTATGAATTTGTTCACTTTAGCGTATTTGGCTACCTTGTCAGGTTTCTCCTATCCAATCGCTAAAACATAAATACATGACGAAGGGGTGCACCATTAGTCTGGCTCCTATTCTTAAGACCACAACCACTTATCTGCCTTTGTCGGCATATAAGCGCTGAAGCTTTAAGAGGATCATATGAGCGTTGTAGCTGTCACACCACGTCAAGGTTGTGCACCTTGGTGACAGTGGCCCCCTAGTAGGGAGGCTTGCCATTGACTTTTGCAAGTCAAATTACATGGATGACAAACACAAGCTAGCGAGTAGTCCACTTTCAAAAAGAATACCACTATGTCGCTTACAATAAACTTAGTTTTCCTCACTGTTTTCAAGAATGAGTCTTTATTTATATGCTGATCTTTAGTTCAACCTTCACACAATTCTAAGTAGGCCTACACTTTTAGATCTATTGGAAAATTTGACGCTCAATATAACATAATATTAACCTTTACGTAAAAAAAAACAACAATTTTCTGTAAAAATCAGTTTCTCTTGTCTTAGCCCCTTTTGCAAGTGGATTTAGCCTACTCTAGGGGGACGTCCATTAATTACGTCAACAATTTTTTGGCGATTTTTACCTCCCCCCCTCCCGCTTGTCAACAACTGTCAAACTTTCAGAGACCCCCCCTATATAATTACGTCAACAATTCGTTACCCCCCCCCCCCCTATAACAATTAAAAAAAAAAATTAAACGCTGGCTTTTATGTTTAAAATAGATTTGAAACGGAAAGGTCTTTACTATAATTAATTGTAATACATTTTAAAACTTGTTTTAAAGATTTCATATTGGCTAGATAGAACTATTATAGGCGTTTGCCACGAAAGGGGGGTAACATGCTTACTACCCCCATCGCCCCTCCTAATTTTTTTTTCCAATCCGAGGATTTTAACAATATTTCTTTCCTTTTTTTTTCATATAGAAATATTGAATACTTTCTGATTGTACGTTTCACTAATGAGCTTTTGGTACAATGTTAATTGTTAAATAGCTTAGGGGGAAATTGTGCACCAGTTGTAAATTAACCTTCTATTTTGACCATATGCTCACTATTCCTTCTTGCATTATTGCCCCCTCCCCCCCCCCCACACACACACACATTAGCCTATACACACGGTAGTTGGCTTCCTTGCCCCTACCGCTCCTACCTTGCACTATTTGCCACCCACACCTTGCAATCTGGCTACGCCACTATAGGCCTACTAATACATTTTTATCTCATACATTATTTTCCAGAAAATAAGAAATTAAAACTAAAAAATTACTATATTTAGCTTAATCACCAAATTTTAATGTTTCACTTATTATAACGTAGTCAGCAAAAATATATTAGTTTATATATCAGAATTAGGGATGTTAAAAGGAAAGGTAGGCTAAGTATTTCGGACTTCATGGGCCACGAATTATTTTTCTGAAGGAAATATTTTAAAATAACCATGTTGGATTCACACAATACACTTCATTCAATGCAATTCAAACATAGTCTCAGAGAGGGCCTATTGTTGTTTTTAGTTCTATTGCCAATCCCAGCTATCGCTTACATGGTATATATAACGAACGCCAGTCTCTGGCGCCTAATTTCCCTTTTGTACCTATGAGCCCCAAAACTGTCGAAGTGTGTAAACCGCCGATACGTTCCCATTAAGAATACACCAGTGGGCAAACGCATGGAGGAGAGCTCCCGCAGAGGGTCCGGACAGAGCTGAGCTCAACCCTAAACGTTACGCCCTGGACACAAGACGGGTTCGTCTGGTTTTTTTTTTTTGAGACCTCTTAACTTGGTTCCCCGAGTCTGACCAGTGAGCTAATGCATGGGACAAGCGGTTGCCGAGCTACTTCCACTCCCATCTCTGTAAGTGACGGATAGAGGCGTGGTATCCCGAGCTGCAAGTCTGGAGATTAATCGGATTGTTCTGTCCATTTGAGGGGGCCTGTGAGGTACCCCACTGTCCGATTTCTGGCGTCTCCGGGGTGGGGGGCTGATGCGACGTACGGAAAGGCATACAAAACGTCCTGTAAAAACGGCTGCTTTCAAAGGTGGCCTTGAGGGGATGACATCTCCGTGTCAGACAAAATCCGCTCGGCCAACACACCGTCAGCCCACATTACAGGAATACGAGGCAAGCCATGGAAGGCTCGAGCAAATGCACGTTCGTAAATGGGGAATCCGAACAGAGCAAGCCGACCCAACAAGCGACCGCCCTGTAGGACAAAGCCTGCCTACTCATATCTTTCCATGTCAGAGTGCATGGCCTGCTAACGCTGATCCAAACATGGTTTCAAGGGTTGGAACTTGGAAAAGACTCAACCGTGTATTCAACCATGTTGAATTAAAGCAGTCGACTCTCGGACGGTGTTCATAGTCCTTTCAGGACTCAATAGGCCTAACAGAACGGCGCCTAATTTAGATGTAGGCCTACTGAGCGGCAAAAAACTGGGTTTCTGTTTCTGAACGTACTCTGCAGAATGTTTGTTGGTGTGTGAATGTTCTTTTGTTATTCCAGTCACAATGGCTCGCTAGACTACAGAGAAGGTGAAGTTTTTTTACAATTGGTCGGTCACTTTGCCGTGCTAACAATTGCATTAGTTTCCACTTTCCACTCATACATAGATCTACAAACTAACAAGATGAACACAAAAAGGACATGTCAAATGTAGCGTCCGTAATTTTAATTAATATATTTATATTAACGTAAAACCATGTTTATATATTATGTCTGCTTTGTAAGTGGCACATGACAAATGTAGCCTAGAATTTTGTAATAAATTTGTATCATTTTTTATTTTAAAAAAGTAACATTGTTGACGTCAACTTTTCTTGACCTCCCCCCCTCCCCCTTGTCAACAATTGTCAAACTTTTTCAGACCCCCCCTCCCCCCTATTTTGTTGACGTAATTAATGGACGTCCCCTAGTGTTAAACACACAAGCTTGTGAGCATACCAAGTTTACAAAGGCTTGATAATTGCCCAAGCAGCACATTAAGTCAGCCCCAGCTTTGGCGCCTTATGTTGGGTCGAAAAATGTGGTTGCTAAGGTCTACACTTGAACCGCAACGTCCAGCTACTAGTGAATTTTACCAGACCCTAACAAAGGTCGATTTCTTGACACTAGCGGACGAGTAAAGTTGTCGAAAACGTACATCTTATTTCACAGCTGAAAACGACGTCCAGGAAATACATTTTTTTAATTCACACCTGGCCACAACGTCCAGGAAGTACAATTTCAATTCACACGTGACCACAACTTCCAAGAAAGCTTTTAACGAATAGGTGGTCACATAAGCTTGTAAATAGTATATGTTCTAGAATTAAAGCTATGAAATATCAACTAAGTAAACGGCCGGATGTTAAATTTTTCAATAGCTAGCGGATGTATTAGAATCACAAACCCTGTTTGTATTTTTTATATACCGTAAAATCTGGAGTATAGCCTAAGCTGCATGTTTGTTGCCAATTTTTTGGCAGACACTTGATATCAACATAGATCTACTGTAGATCAGCGTTTTCCAAAACTGTTTTTTTTTGTTCGTAACTCGGTTAAGTCCGACAAAGTCACCATTTTGTCAGTTTGTATTTTACGCCCAGGCCTAACGACTTACGTGTTCAAATTATGAGTTGTTGTTTTGTTTTGGGTAAAAAAAAAGGATAAAATATCAAAACAGCATAATAATATTCACTTATATTTGAACGAATGTGTTATGACTTTATTTGTAATAAAGTATCAACTTTTATCAACATTGTGTGTTTCTGTGCTATTTTGTTATAGTTTGATAACATAGAGACTGTATATATTGACATTAAAGTCTGTAGATATTGACATTAACGTATGTAGATATTGACATTAACGTTTGTAGATATTGACATTAAAGTTCGTAGATATTGACATTAAAGTCTGTAGATAGTGACATTAAAGTATGTAGATAATGACATTAAAGTATGTAGATACTAACATTAAAGTCTGTAGATATTGGCATTAAAGTCTTTAGATATTGACATTAAAGTCAGTAGACATTGACATTAAAGTATGTAGATGTTGGCAATAAAGTATGTAGGAATTAACATTAAAGTATGTAGATATTGACATCAAGGTATGTAGATATTGACATTTAAGTCTGTAGATATTGACATTAAAGTCTTTACATAATGTCATTAAAGTCTTTAGATATTGACATTAATGTCTGTAGCTATTGAAATTAAAATTAGTAGATATTAACATTAAAGTCTGTAGATATTGGCATTAAAGTCTGTAGATATTGACATTGAAGTATGTAAATATTGACATTAAAGTATGTAGATATTGACTTTAAAGTCTGTAGATATTGACATTAAAGTATGAAGGTATTAAAATTAAAAGTCTGTAGATATTGCCAATAAAATTGGTATGTATTGACATTAAAGTATTTAGATATTAACATTAACGTATGTAGATGTTGACATTAAAGTATGTAGATATTGACTTTAAAGTCTGTAGATATTGACAATAAAGTCTGTAGATATTGAAATGAAAGTATGTAGATATTGACTTTAAAGTATGTAGATATTGACATTAAAGTATGTAGATAGTGAAATTAAAGTATGTAGATATTAACATTGAATTATGTAGATATTGACATTAAGGTATGTAGATATTGACATTAATGTCTGTAGATATTGACATTAATGTCTGTAGATATTGACATCAAAGTATGTAGATATTGACATTAAAGTATGTAAATATTGACATTAAAGTCAATTTATTACATTCGGTATGGTTTCGTTTTCGTCTGAAACAAAAACTTTGGTTTCGGTCGGTCTCTACTATAGAGGGATATCTACATTACTCTACGAGTAAATAGATCTACTGGATATTCACAATTGTAGAGAGAGAGGACAATTATACAATTTTGTAAATAGACCATAAGCATGCTAACTGTTTTAGCATAGGACCTATACGTGCATACATAGGGCCTATACGTGCTATACATAGGGTCTATACGTGCTATACATAGGGCCTATACGTGCTATACATAGGGTCTATACGTGCTATACATAGGGCCTATGCGTGCTATACATACTATACGTGCTTTACACGTCCATCGTCGTCATAGTCGTATTTTTTATGTAGATTTTGTTTTGAATCTCTATTTTATGATTTTGTTCACTTTAGCGTATTTTGGCTACCTTGTCAGGTTTCTCCTATCCAATCGCTAAAACATACATACATGACGAAGGGGTGCACCATTAGTCTGGCTCCAATTCTTAAGACCACAACCACTTATCTGCCTTTGTCGGCATATAAGCGCTGAAGCTTTAAGAGGATCATAGGAGCGTTGTAGCTGTCACACCACGTCAAGGTTGTGCACCTTGGTGACAGTGGCCCCCTTGTAGGGGGGGGGGGGGCTTGCCATTGACTTTTGCAAGTCAAATTACATGGATGACAAACACAAGCTAGCGAGTAGTCCACTTTCAAAAAGAATACCACTATGTCGCTTACAATAAACTTAGTTTTCCTCACTGTTTTCAAGAATGAGTCTTTATTTATATGCTGATCTTTAGTTCAACCTTCACACAATTCTAAGTAGGCCTACACTTTTAGATCTATTGGAAAATTTGACGCTCAATATAACATAATATTAACCTTTACGTAAAAAAAAAAAAACAATTTTCTGTAAAAATCAGTTTCTCTTGTCTTAGCCCCTTTTGCACATGGATTTAGCCTACTCTAGTGTTAAACACACAGGCTTGTGAGCATACCAAGTTTACAAAGGCTTGATAATTGCCCAAGCAGCACATTAAGTCAGCCCCAGCCTTGGCGCCTTATGTTGGGTCGAAAAATGTGATTGCTAAGGTCTACACTTGAACCGCAACGTCCAGCTACTAGTGAATTTTACCAGACCCTAACAAAGGTCGATTTCTTGACACTAGCGGACGAGTAAAGTTGTCGAAAACGTACATCTTATTTCACAGCTGAAAACGACGTCCAGGAAATACATTTTTTAATTCACACCTGGCCACAACGTCCAGGAAGTACAATTTCAATTCACACGTGACCACAACTTCCAAGAAAGCTTTTAACGAATAGGTGGTCACATAAGCTTGTAAATAGTATATGTTCTAGAATTAAAGCTATGAAATATCAACTAAGTAAACGGCCGGATGTTATATTTGTCAATAGCTAGCGGATGTATTAGAATCACAAACCCTGTTTGTATTTTTTATATACCGTAAAATCTGGAGTATAGCCTAAGCTGCATGTTTGTTGCCAATTTTTTGGCAGACACTTGATATCAACATAGATCTACTGTAGATCAGCGTTTTCCAAAACTGTTTTTTTGTTCGTAACTCGGTTAAGTCCGACAAAGTCACCATTTTGTCAGTTTGTATTTTACGTCCAGGCCTAACGACTTACGTGTTCAAATTATGAGTTGTTGTTTTGTTTTGGGTTAAAAAAAAAAAAAGGATAAAATATCAAAACAGCATAATAATATTCACTTATATTTGAACGAATGTGTTATGACTTTATTTGTAATAAAGTATCAACTTTTATCAACATTGTGTGTTTCTGTGCTATTTTGTTATAGTTTGATAACATAGAGACTGTATATATTGACATTAAAGTCTGTAGATATTGACATTAACGTATGTAGATATTGACATTAACGTTTGTAGATATTGACATTAAAGTTCGTAGATATTGACATTAAAGTCTGTAGATAGTGACATTAAAGTATGTAGATAATGACATTAAAGTATGTAGATACTAACATTAAAGTCTGTAGATATTGGCATTAAAGTCTTTAGATATTGACATTAAAGTCAGTAGACATTGACATTAAAGTATGTAGATGTTGACAATAAAGTATGTAGGAATTAACATTAAAGTATGTAGATATTGACATCAAGGTATGTAGATATTGACATTTAAGTCTGTAGATATTGACATTAAAGTCTTTACATAATGTCATTAAAGTCTTTAGATATTGACATTAATGTCTGTAGCTATTGAAATTAAAATTAGTAGATATTAACATTAAAGTCTGTAGATATTGGCATTAAAGTCTGTAGATATTGACATTGAAGTATGTAAATATTGACATTAAAGTATGTAGATATTGACTTTAAAGTCTGTAGATATTGACATTAAAGTATGAAGGTATTAAAATTAAAAGTCTGTAGATAATGCCAATAAAATTGGTATGTATTGACATTAAAGTATTTAGATATTAACATTAACGTATGTAGATGTTGACATTAAAGTATGTAGATATTGACTTTAAAGTCTGTAGATATTGACAATAAAGTCTGTAGATATTGAAATGAAAGTATGTAGATATTGACTTTAAAGTATGTAGATATTGACATTAAAGTATGTAGATAGTGAAATTAAAGTATGTAGATATTAACATTGAATTATGTAGATATTGACATTAAGGTATGTAGATATAGACATTAATGTCTGTAGATATTGACATTAATGTCTGTAGATATTGACATCAAAGTATGTAGATATTGACATTAAAGTATGTAAATATTGACATTAAAGTCAATTTATTACATTCGGTATGGTTTCGTTTTCGTCTGAAACAAAAACTTTGGTTTCGGTCGGTCTCTACTATAGAGGGATATCTACATTACTCTACGAGTAAATAGATCTACTGGATATTCACAATTGTAGAGAGAGAGGACAATTATACAATTTTGTAAATAGACCATAAGCATGCTAACTGTTTTAGCATAGGACCTATACGTGCATACATAGGGCCTATACGTGCTATACATAGGGTCTATACGTGCTATACATAGGGCCTATACGTGCTATACATAGGGTCTATACGTGCTATACATAGGGCCTATGCGTGCTATACATACTATACGTGCTTTACACGTCCATCGTCGTCATAGTCGTATTTTTTATGTAGATTTTGTTTTGAATCTCTATTTTATGATTTTGTTCACTTTAGCGTATTTTGGCTACCTTGTCAGGTTTCTCCTATCCAATCGCTAAGACATACATACATGACGAAGGGGTGCACCATTAGTCTGGCTCCTATTCTTAAGACCACAACCACTTATCTGCCTTTGTCGGCATATAAGCGCTGAAGCTTTAAGAGGATCATAGGAGCGTTGTAGCTGTCACACCACGTCAAGGTTGTGCACCTTGGTGACTGTGGCCCCCTTGTAGGGGGGGGGGGGCTTGCCTTTGACTTTTGCAAGTCAAATTACATGGATGACAAACACAAGCTAGCGAGTAGTCCACTTTCAAAAAGAATACCACTATGTCGCTTACAATAAACTTAGTTTTCCTCACTGTTTTCAAGAATGAGTCTTTATTTATATGCTGATCTTTAGTTCAACCTTCACACAATTCTAAGTAGGCCTACACTTTAAGATCTATTGGAAAATTTGACGCTCAATATAACATAATATTAACCTTTACGTAAAAAAAAACAACAATTTTCTGTAAAAATCAGTTTCTCTTGTCTTAGCCCCTTTTGCAAGTGGATTTAGCCTACTCTAGTGTTAAACACACAGGCTTGTGAGCATACCAAGTTTACAAAGGCTTGATAATTGCCCAAGCAGCACATTAAGTCAGCCCCAGCCTTGGCGCCTTATGTTGGGTCGAAAAATGTGATTGCTAAGGTCTACACTTGAACCACAACGTCCAGCTACTAGTGAATTTTACCAGACCCTAACAAAGGTCGATTTCTTGACACTAGCGGACGAGTAAAGTTGTCGAAAACGTACATCTTATTTCACAGCTGAAAACGACGTCCAGGAAATACATTTTTTAATTCACACCTGGCCACAACGTCCAGGAAGTACAATTTCAATTCACACGTGACCACAACTTCCAAGAAAGCTTTTAACGAATAGGTGGTCACATAAGCTTGTAAATAGTATATGTTCTAGAATTAAAGCTATGAAATATCAACTAAGTAAACGGCCGGATGTTATATTTGTCAATAGCTAGCGGATGTATTAGAATCACAAACCCTGTTTGCATTTTTTATATACCGTAAAATCTGGAGTATAGCCTAAGCTGCATGTTTGTTGCCAATTTTTTGGCAGACACTTGATATCAACATAGATCTACTGTAGATCAGCGTTTTCCAAAACTGTTTTTTTGTTCGTAACTCGGTTAAGTCCGACAAAGTCACCATTTTGTCAGTTTGTATTTTACGTCCAGGCCTAACGACTTACGTGTTCAAATTATGAGTTGTTGTTTTGTTTTGGGTAAAAAAAAAGGATAAAATATCAACACAGCATAATAATATTCACTTATATTTGAACGAATGTGTTATGACTTTATTTGTAATAAAGTATCAACTTTTATCAACATTGTGTGTTTCTGTGCTATTTTGTTATAGTTTGATAACATAGAGACTGTATATATTGACATTAAAGTCTGTAGATATTGACATTAACGTATGTAGATATTGACATTAACGTTTGTAGATATTGACATTAAAGTTCGTAGATATTGACATTAAAGTCTGTAGATAATGACATTAAAGTATGTAGATACTAACATTAAAGTCTGTAGATATTGGCATTAAAGTCTTTAGATATTGACATTAAAGTCAGTAGACATTGACATTAAAGTATGTAGATGTTGACAATAAAGTATGTAGGAATTAACATTAAAGTATGTAGATATTGACATCAAGGTATGTAGATATTGACATTTAAGTCTGTAGATATTGACATTAATGTCTTTACATAATGTCATTAAAGTCTTTAGATATTGACATTAATGTCTGTAGCTATTGAAATTAAAATTAGTAGATATTAACATTAAAGTCTGTAGATATTGGCATTAAAGTCTGTAGATATTGACATTGAAGTATGTAAATATTGACATTAAAGTATGTAGATATTGACTTTAAAGTCTGTAGATATTGACATTAAAGTATGAAGGTATTAAAATTAAAAGTCTGTAGATATTACCAATAAAATTGGTATGTATTTACATTAAAGTATTTAGATATTAACATTAACGTATGTAGATGTTGACATTAAAGTATGTAGATATTGACTTTAAAGTCTGTAGATATTGACAATAAAGTCTGTAGATATTGAAATGAAAGTATGTAGATATTGACTTTAAAGTATGTAGATATTGACATTAAAGTATGTAGATAGTGAAATTAAAGTATGTAGATATTAACATTGAATTATGTAGATATTGACATTAAGGTATGTAGATATAGACATTAATGTCTGTAGATATTGACATTAATGTCTGTAGATATTGACATTAATGTCTGTAGATATTGACATCAAAGTATGTAGATATTGACATTAAAGTATGTAAATATTGACATTAAAGTCAATTTATTACATTCGGTATGGTTTCGTTTTCGTCTGAAACAAAAACTTTGGTTTCGGTCGGTCTCTACTATAGAGGGATATCTACATTACTCTACGAGTAAATAGATCTACTGGATATTCACAATTGTAGAGAGAGAGGACAATTATACAATTTTGTAAATAAACCATAAGCATGCTAACTGTTTTAGCATAGGACCTATACGTGCATACATAGGGCCTATACGTGCTATACATAGGGTCTATACGTGCTATACATAGGGCCTATACGTGCTATACATAGGGTCTATACGTGCTATACATAGGGCCTATGCGTGCTATACATACTATACGTGCTTTACACGTCCATCGTCGTCATAGTCGTATTTTTTATGTAGATTTTGTTTTGAATCTCTATTTTATGATTTTGTTCATTTTAGCGTATTTTGGCTACCTTGTCAGGTTTCTCCTATCCAATCGCTAAAACATACATACATGACGAAGGGGTGCACCATTAGTCTGGCTCCTATTCTTAAGACCACAACCACTTATCTGCCTTTGTCGGCATATAAGCGCTGAAGCTTTAAGAGGATCATAGGAGCGTTGTAGCTGTCACACCACGTCAAGGTTGTGCACCTTGGTGACAGTGGCCCCCTTGTAGGGGGGGGGCTTGCCATTGACTTTTGCAAGTCAAATTACATGGATGACAAACACAAGCTAGCGAGTAGTCCACTTTCAAAAAGAATACCACTATGTCGCTTACAATATACTTAGTTTTCCTCACTGTTTTCAAGAATGAGTCTTTATTTATATGCTGATCTTTAGTTCAACCTTCACACAATTCTAAGTAGGCCTACACTTTTAGATCTATTGGAAAATTTGACGCTCAATATAACATAATATTAACCTTTACGTAAAAAAAAAAAACAATTTTCTGTAAAAATCAGTTTCTCTTGTCTTAGCCCCTTTTGCAAGTGGCTTTAGCCTACTCTAGTGTTAAACACACAGGCTTGTGAGCATACCAAGTTTACAAAGGCTTGATAATTGCCCAAGCAGCACATTAAGTCAGCCCCAGCCTTGGCGCCTTATGTTGGGTCGAAAAATGTGATTGCTAAGGTCTACACTTGAACCGCAACGTCCAGCTACTAGTGAATTTTACCAGACCCTAACAAAGGTCGATTTCTTGACACTAGCGGACGAGTAAAGTTGTCGAAAACGTACATCTTATTTCACAGCTGAAAACGACGTCCAGGAAATACATTTTTTAATTCACACCTGGCCACAACGTCCAGGAAGTACAATTTCAATTCACACGTGACCACAACTTCCAAGAAAGCTTTTAACGAATAGGTGGTCACATAAGCTTGTAAATAGTATATGTTCTAGAATTAAAGCTATGAAATATCAACTAAGTAAACGGCCGGATGTTATATTTGTCAATAGCTAGCGGATGTATTAGAATCACAAACCCTGTTTGTATTTTTTATATACCGTAAAATCTGGAGTATAGCCTAAGCTGCATGTTTGTTGCCAATTTTTTGGCAGACACTTGATATCAACATAGATCTACTGTAGATCAGCGTTTTCCAAAACTGTTTTTTTGTTCGTAACTCGGTTAAGTCCGACAAAGTCACCATTTTGTCAGTTTGTATTTTACGTCCAGGCCTAACGACTTACGTGTTCAAATTATGAGTTGTTGTTTTGTTTTGGGTAAAAAAAAAGGATAAAATATCAAAACAGCATAATAATATTCACTTATATTTGAACGAATGTGTTATGACTTTATTTGTAATAAAGTATCAACTTTTATCAACATTGTGTGTTTCTGTGCTATTTTGTTATAGTTTGGTAACATTGAGACTGTAGATATTGACATTAAAGTCTGTAGATATTGACATTAACGTATGTAGATATTGACATTAACGTTTGTAGATATTGACATTAAAGTTCGTAGATATTGACATTAAAGTCTGTAGATAGTGACATTAAAGTATGTAGATAATGACATTAAAGTATGTAGATACTAACATTAAAGTCTGTAGATATTGGCATTAAAGTCTTTAGATATTGACATTAAAGTCAGTAGACATTGACATTAAAGTATGTAGATGTTGACAATAAAGTATGTAGGAATTAACATTAAAGTATGTAGATATTGACATCAAGGTATGTAGATATTGACATTTAAGTCTGTAGATATTGACATTAAAGTCTTTACATAATGTCATTAAAGTCTTTAGATATTGACATTAATGTCTGTAGATATTGAAATTAAAGTTAGTAGATATTAACATTAAAGTCTGTAGATATTGGCATTAAAGTCTGTAGATATTGACATTGAAGTATGTAGATATTGACATTAAAGTATGTAGATATTGATTTTAAAGTCTGTAGATATTGACATTAAAGTATGAAGGTATTAAAATTAAAAGTCTGTAGATATTGCCAATAAAATCGCTATGTATTGACATTAAAGTATTTAGATATTAACATTAACGTTTGTAGATGTTGACATTAAAGTAAGTAGATATTGACTTTAAAGTCTGTAGATATTGACAATAAAGTCTGTAGATATTGAAATGAAAGTATGTAGATATTGACTTTAAAGTATGTAGATATTGACATTAAAGTATGTAGATAGTGAAATTAAAGTATGTAGATATTAACATTGAATTATGTAGATATTGACATTAAGGTATGTAGATATTGACATTAATGTCTGTAGATATTGACATTAATGTCTGTAGATATTGACATCAAAGTATGTAGATATTGACATTAAAGTATGTAGATATTGACATTAATGTTTGAAGATATTGACATTAAAGTCTCTACATGTTGACATTAAAGTCAGCAGATATTGATATTAAAGTCTGTAGATATTGATATTAAAAGTCTGTATATATTGATATTACAGTCTGTAGATATTGACATTAAAAACTGTAGATATTGACATTAAAGTCTGTAGATATTGACATTAAAGTCTGTAGACATTGACATTAAAGTATGTAGATGTTGACAATAAAGTATGTAGGTATTAACATTAAATTATGTAGATACTGACATTAAAGTATTTAGACATTGTCATTAAAGTCTGTAGATATTGACATTAAAGTTAGTAGATATTTACATTATAGTATGTAGTTATTGACATTCAAGTCTGTAGATATTGACATTAAAGTATGAAGATATTGACATTAAAGTATGCAAACATTTTTACATTAAAGTATGTAGATATTTACATTATAGTATATAGATATTGACATTAAAGTCTGAAGACATTGACATTAAAGTATGTAGATGTTGACAATAAAGTATGTAGGTATTAACATTAAATTATGTAGGGGAAACTGGGGTAAAATGGGATAGCGGGGTAAAACGAGACACACGAATTACTGAAAAACAGAAAGTCGGAGCGCTTTAGAAATGAGTCTATTAAAGAGATCACGTGATACTGCATTGCCGGCAAAATCCATTTAGTTTGGCTGAGCTGCGTGCGTCAGTGAGAGGCAATTAAGAAAAAAAATACAGATTTGTCAAACAAGAATTAACATTCTGATAGATATTTATGTGGGCAATGGTAATAGATATCTAAATTTGACCTACTTAAGCAGGGCAGTGTGTGGTTTGGAGGCTTTGTGAACAAGGTTATGTTGGGGTAAAACAGGACAAAACAATGGGGCAAAATGGGAAAATACGGTTAACTCAATAAATCATTTGTGTTTCTTTTGAAACAAACAAATCTCATCTTTTTTTTGTGTTGTGTCATTATTGTCCACCACTAGCTTATTCTGTACACAGAATGTCGTTTACATGTCAATGTTATCTTTGATACGACAGGGTTTTTTCCCTTAAGTATCTCGTTTTACCCAAGGTTCCCCTACTCTGAGAGTGCAGAAAACTGGGTACTCTGTCATGGTGACTGTACTTGTAACAGACGGGCACACTACAGCTGTGCAGGTCTGGATAAAAGAAACATAGCCCCAGTTTTCGTTTGTGAACTCTGCGACGACTGACATTTGATTTAGCATACCCCCAGCGTATGTCTCGTTTACCCCAGGCATGGGGCAAAACGGGAAAATACGGTTAGCCCAACAAATCATTTGTGTCTCTGTTGAAACTAACAAATCTCATCTTTTTTTGTTGTGACATTGTTGTCCACTACTTGCTTGTTCAGTACACAGAATGTCGTTTACATGTCAATGTTATCTTTGATACGACAGGGTTTTTTCCCTTAAGTATCTCGTTTTACCCCAGGTTCCCCTAGATATAAACATTAAAGTATGTAGCTATTAACATTAAAGTATGTAGATATTGCCATTAAAGAATGTAGATATTGAAATGAAAGTATGTAGATATTGACATTAAAGAATGTAGATATTGAAATTAAAGTATGTAGATATTGAGATTAAAGTATATAGATATTGACATTAAAGTATTTAGATATTGACATTAAAGTATGTAGATATTGACATTAACGTCTGTAGCTATTGATATTAAAGTCTGTAAATATTAACATTTAAGTCTGTAGATATTGAAATTAAAGTCTGTATATTTGACACTAATGTATGTAGATATTGACATTGAAATATGTAGAAATGTCGCAGTACTATTAATCAATCCAAAAGGCATTACATTCCATTCATATAATCCTTGATCTGTTGTAAACGCAGGGTATTGTTTAGATTGTTTCCTGCATAGGATTTTGCCAAAACCCTCTTGTTAAATCTAAGGTAGAAACTATTTTTCCTTTCCCTATCTCATTAACAATGTCTTTTATATAAGCTAAACCTTCCGGATATATTTTTGTAACTGCATTTAGTTTACTATAATCACAGCATAATCTAATGCTATTATCCTTTTTCTTTACTATTACCATAGGTGACGAAAATTGTGATACCGATTTGCGTATTAGTTCTTCATTTAACAATGTATCTAACTCTTTCTCAACATTTGCTTTCTGCATTTGGGGTTCCTGATATACTTTGGATCTAAAATGTGTTTCATCACTTAATTCTATACAGTGTTCTATTGTCTCTGTATGACCAGGTTTGTCAGAAATTACTTTGTCAAATTTCTTTGATATTTCCTTCACTTCTGTGATTTGTAATTCTTTTAAATGAGCTAAAGAAATGTCTTTGTAGCCTTGTTTAGTATTGATATTTTGTAGTACAATACAATTCTGCACTTGTGAAACATTTGTGTCATCATTCAGTTTTATCACTACATAATCTTCACTACTATTTTCAGATGTCACATTATGTTCAATTTTGTTAATGTTTTCAGCTGTCACTGAATATTTTTTAAGATCATTGATATGCAATTTTCTTATATATTCTTTTACAGATATTTCATATGAAACTGTATTAATTATTTTCTTAACAGTATATGGTCCATGCCATTCTTTATTACTATTTGTTGGTATTGGTGAAAAAACCAATACTAGATCATTAGGTTTCAAGGTTCTCAAATACCTATGTTTTTTTTTTTCTCTTTGCTTTTGTCCTGACATTTCTAAATTTTCATTAGCTATTTTATTTACATAACCAAGTTGAGATTTTAAATCGTCAATATACTCTTCTGTATTATACTCAATATCATCATTATCAAGTATTGTATTTTTGAAATAGTCCAAAGGAGTATTGGCTTTTTTTCCAAACATTAATTCAAATGGTGAATAAATAGTTGGCTGGTGTTTAGCATTACGATATGCGAACAAAAGCATAGGTAAATAAACATCCCATTCCTGAGGTTTATCTATACATCATTTTTGTATCATTATTTTAATGGTCGGGTTAAATCTCTTCACACATCCATTGGATTGTCGATGATATCGAGTGGAAAAATCTGGGTTATTTCTAGCAATTCATGGAATGCTTTAGTTAAATTAGAAACAAACTGTGTTCCAATGTCACTTAATATGTCTCTAGGAAAACCAAACTTTGTAAATACCGACAATAAAGCCGTACAAATGCGTTCAGATGTTATGTCTTTCAGTGGAATAACTTCCACCCATTTTGTGGCTAAGTCAACAATAACTAGAGCAAATCTGTTTTTATTATTTTTAGTCATAGTCATCGGACCTATTATGTCTATCGCAACCTTATGAAATGGTATTCCTATCACATTAAATTCTTGAATGGGAGCTATGTGATTAGAGGTGTTCTTATTTTTTTTGAAATAACTATTACAACATTCTTTTATGGAATGTTGAATGTCTCTTTTCATTCCCTTCCACCAAAAATTTCTTTTTACTGTATGGTAGGCCTACGTCTTATCGGTACCTAAATGTCCACTTAGTGGTTTACTATGTCAATATCTACATACTTTAATGTCAATATCTACAGACTTTAATGTAAATATCTACATACTTTAATGTCAATATCTACATACTTTAATGTCAATATCTATATACTTTAATGTTAATATTTACATACTTTAATGTCAATATCTACATAATTTAATGTCAATATCCACAAACTTTAATGTCAACATGTACAGACTTTAGTGTCAATTTCTTCATATTTTAATGTCAATATATACATACTTTAATATCAATATCTACAGACTATATGCCAATATCTACATACTTTAATGTCAATATCTATATACCTTAATGTCAATATCTACATAATTTAATGTCAATATCTATAGATTTTAATGTCAATATCTACCGAATATAATGTATATACAGACTTTAATGTCAATATCTACATACTTTAATGTCAATATCTACATATTTTAATGTCAATATCTACATACTTTAATGTCCTTATCTATATACTGAAATGTCAATATTTACAGACTTTAATGTCAATAGCTACATACTTCAATGTCAATATCTACATACTTTAATGTCAATGTCTATATACTTTAATGTAAATATCTACATACTTCAATGTCCATATCTACATTCTTTAATGTCAATATCTACATATATTAAAGTCAATATCTATATACTTTATTGTCAATATCTACATACTTTAATGTCAATATCTACATACTTTTATATCAATATCTACATACATTAATGTCAATATCTATATACCTTAATATCAATAATAATTATGAAATTTTTAGGAAAGATAGGTCAGACAAGCATGGAGGAGTCTTACTAGCCATAAAATCTACCCTAATAGCTGAAGAAATTAAATTAGAACCTCAAAATAACATAGAGTCAGTATTTTGTAAAATAAGCAGACCTAATTCCAAACCACTAATTGTAGGCAGTGTTTACAGACCACCAAACTCAACATCAGAGTACATGTCTGATCTGTGTAATCAGCTGACAAGTATTGAAACTAAATATAAAAATGCTATAATTTGGGTAATGGGGGACTTCAACCTCCCTGATATAAATTGGAATAGCTACTCTAGAAAAGCACCAAAACACAAAAGAAATAAATGAAATGTTTATCAATACCATCCAAAATCTAAACTTAGACCAAATTAATAAAAAAACCAACAAGAAACCATAATATACTAGATTTATTTTTAACGAACAGACCAGGACTAGTATTAGATTATGAAATAATCCCTGGACTTTCAGATCATGATATTGTCAGAGTAAATAACAAAATAAAAATCCAAATTAGCAAGAAACCTAAAAGAATAATTTATCTCTGGAATAAATGTAACACAACAGAACTACATCAAGCAGCAATAAAATTCCAAACCAATTTTCTTACTAAATACAATATAGATAGTCCAGTTGAAGATATTTGGCAATTTATAAAAACCAACTTAAAAGCAATAATGGCTGACTCTGTGCCAACAAAACAAACATCAAATAAAATTAACAAATGTTGGTTTAACACTAAACTAAAGAAACTGTGTAAACAAAAAGAAAATCTATTCAAAAAGTTTAAGGCAACTAATTCAATTAGACTACATAAAAAATACCTAAAAATTAAACATTTAACTCAGAAACTAAGCAGACAGCTGCAGAATGAATATGTAAACAATGTAATTTCTAAAGATAATAATAAAAACTTATGGTCCTACATTAAATCAAGAAAAATGGACACTACAGTCATAGCTCCACTAAAAGGCCAAAACAACAAAACTTGTAATGATAATGAAACTAAAGCTAATATCCTAAACACTCACTTCGCATCATCTTTTTCAAATCCAGGTGACAAAGAAATATTCATAAATTTAAACAAACTAGAAGACATAGGAAATATAAATGTAGATGAAAAAGGCATTAAACAACTCCTAACAAACTTAAAAGTAAACAAAGCTTCTGGTCCAGATGAAATACCAGCAAGACTGCTTAAAGAACTAACTAATGAAATATCTCCAATCTTTAAAATACTTTTTCAGGCCTCTCTAAACCAGGGCAAAGTGCCCAAAGATTGGAAATTAGCCAATGTAACCCCCCTTTTCAAAAAAGGAGATAAATCTGACCCCGGAAATTATAGACCTGTTTCTCTAACAAGCATAACATGTAAATTACTTGAACATATAATATATAGTAGTATAGTAAACCATCTAGACAAACTAAATGCACTGTGCCCACACCAACATGGCTTCAGGAAAAATAGATCATGTGAGACTCAATTGATAGGCTTAATAGATGACTTGTCTAAGGGATTAGATAATAACAACCAAATTGATGCTATATTACTAGATTTTTCAAAAGCATTTGATAAAGTTCATCATTCTAGTCTTCTTAAAAAACTTAAATACTTTGGCATCTCTGGTCCCTTACATCAGTGGATTCAGGACTTTCTTATAGGCAGAGAACAAACAGTGATAATAAATGGCTCTAAGTCATCACCAATAACAGTAAACTCAGGAGTTCCACAAGGAACTGTTCTAGGGCCCCTACTATTTCTAATTTACATTAATGATCTGCCAAATTGCATCAACACAGGCACAAAAGTAAGATTATTTGCTGATGATTGCATAATTTATAGAATAATAAAGACAGGAAAAGATAGTGAACTCTTACAAAAAGACCTAGATGAACTACAAAAATGGGAATCAAACTGGAGTATGTCTTTTCACCCAGAAAAATGCCAACTAATAAGGGTATCCAAGAAAAAGAAACAAATAATAACAAACTACTTCATTCATGGTAAAGAACTAACTCAAACTAGCAATGCTAAGTATCTAGGAGTAATAATAAATGATAAGTTATCTTGGAACCCTCACATTGATGAAGTAATTAAAAAATCAAACAAAACATTAGGATTCATAAAAAGGAACTTTTACAAATGTAATAAGAACATAAAACTAAAATGCTATCTCACATTAGTTAGGCCTATACTAGAATATGCAGGATCTGTATGGGACCCATCAACTAAAGAAAACATTAAAAAATTAGAACAAATTCAAAAAAGAGCTGCAAGGTTTATAACTAGTGAATATTCCCAATTGACAAGAGTAACACCATTAGTAAAATCACTAAACCTAGAAACACTAGAGGACAGAAGGGCAAAGAGTAAAGTAGTAATAATACATAAGGCATTAAACTCTAATTTAGAAATACAACCCAATAACAATCTGTTGCAAAGCTCAGATAAACATAAAGACAAAAACACCTTCCTTGTCCCTTATGCGAGAACAAATGCATATAAGTACTCTTTCTTCCCGAGTGGCATTCGGGCATGGAATGGGTTGCCTGAACAAACCAGGAAAACCAATAACCTAACATCATTTAAAACATTAATAAAAATGCAAGACTAGACTCGGACCACGGATGAGCGTAGGACGCAATAATCTTCTTTATAGAAGGAGCGTCTGTAATGTATAAGATAAGATAAGATCAATATCTACAGACTATAATGTAAATATCTACAAATTTTAATGTCAATATCTACAGACTTTAATGTCAATATCTACATACTTTAAAGTCAATGTCTACATACTTTAATGTAAATATCTACATACTTCAATGTCCATATCTACATTCTTTAATGTCAATATCTACATATATTAAAGTCAATATCTATATACTTTATTGTCAATATCTACATACTTTAATGTCAATATCTACATACTTTTATATCAATATCTACATACATTACTGTCAATATCTATATACCTTAATATCAATATCTACAGACTATAATGTAAATATCTACAAATTTTAATGTCAATATCTACAGACTTTAAAGTCAATATCTACATACTTTAATGTCAATATGTATATACCTTAATATCAATATCTTCAGACTTTAATGTCAATATCTACAGACTATATATATTGATATTGACATTAAAGTTTGTAAATATAGACATTGAAGTATGTAGATATTAACATTAAAGACTGTAGATATTGACATTAAAGTATGCAGATATAGACATTAAAGTATGTAGATATTGATATTAAAGACTGTAGATATTTATTTTATAGTCTGTAGGTATTGACATTAAAGTCTGAAGATATTGATATTAAGGTATATAGATATTGACATTAAAGTATGTAGATATTGTCCTTAAAGTATGTATATATTGACATTAAAGTATGTAGATATTGACATGAAAGTGTTTATAAATTGACATTAAAACCTATAGATATTGACACTAAAGTCTGTACATGTTGACATTAAAGTCTGTAGATATTGACATATTGACATTAAAGTATATAGATATTGACATTGACGTATGTAGATATTGACACTAATGTATGTAGATATTAACATTAAAGACTGTAAATATTGACATTAAAGTATGTAGATATTGACAACTAAAGTATATAGATAATGACATTAAAGTATGTAGATATTGACATTAAATAATGTAGATATTATCATTAAAGTATGTAGATATTGACTTAAAAGTCTGTATAAATTGACTATAAAATCTGTAGATATAGACATTGAAGTATGCAGATATTGTCATTGAAGTATATAGTTATTTACATTAAAGTCTGTAGATATTGACATTAACGTAAATAGATATTGACAATAAAGTATGTAGATATTGACATTAAGGTATGTAAATATTGACATTGAAGTGTGTAGAAATTGACATTAAAGTATGTAGATATTGACATTAAAGTCTGTAGATATTTACATTAAAGTATGTAGATATTGACATTAAAGTTTATTGTTATCGAACGTCTGTAGAAATTGACAATAAAGTATGTAGATATTGACGTTAAAATATGTAGATATTGACATTAAAGTATGTAGATATTGACATTTAAGTATGTAGATATTGACATTAATGTCTGTAGATATTGACATTAGTATATATATAGATATTGACATTAATGTCTGTAGATATTGACATTAGTATATATAGATATTGACATTAATGTTTGTAGATATTGACATTAAAGTATTTAGATATTGACATTAAAGTATGTAGATATTGACATTAAAGTATGTAGATATTGACATTGATGTATGTAGATATTAACTTTAAAGTCTGTAGATATTGGCATAAAGTCTATAGAAATTGACATTAAAGTAAGTAGATATTGACATTAAAGTATGTAAATATTGACATTGAAGTATGTATATATTGACATTAAAGTATGAAGATATTAACATTAAAATCTGTACATATTGACATTGAAGTCTGTTGAGATTGACAATTGAAATATGTAGATATTGACATTGAAATATGTAGATTTTGACATTAAAGTCTATAGATATTGACATTAAAGTATGTAGATATTGACATTTAAGTCTGTAGATATAAACATTAAAATGTGTATATATTAACATTAAAGAATGTAGATATTCACATTGAAGTCTGTAGATATTGACATTAAAGTCTGTAGATATTAACATTAAAGTATGTAGATATTAACATTAAAGTCTGTAGATATTGACATTGAATTCTGTAGAGATTGACGATTGAATTATGTAGATATTAATAATAAATTATGTAAATATTGACATTAACGTACGTAGATATTGACATTAAAGTCTGCAGATATTGACAATAAAGTATGCAGATATTGACAATAAAGTCTGTAGATAGTGACATTAAAGTTTGTAGTTATTGACATTAAAGTATGTAGATATTAACATTAAAGTATGTAGATATACACATTGAAGTATGTAGATATTTACATTAAAGTCTGTAGATAGTGACATTAAAGTTTGTAGATGTACACATTGAATTATGTAGTTATAGGCATTAAAGTATGTAGATAATGACATTTAAGTATTTAGTTATTGACATTAAAATATGTAGATATTAACATTAAAGTATGTAGATATACACATTGAAGTATGTAGATATTGACATTAAAGTATGTAGATATTGACATTAAATTATGTAGTTATTGACATTTAAGTCTGTAGATATTGACATTAGAGTATGTTGATATTGACTTTAAAGTCTGTAGAGATTGACAATAAGTTATGTAGATATTGACATTAAAGTCTGCAGATATTGACAATAAATTCTGTAGATATTGACAATAAAGTATGTAGATATTTAAATTAAAGTCTGCAGAAAGTGACATTAAAGTTTGTAGATATAGACATTGAAGTATGTAGATATTGACATTTATTTATGTAGTTATTGACATTAAAGTATGTAGATATTGACAATAAAGTCTGTAGATATTCACATTAAAGTCTTTAGATATTGACATTAAAGTATGTAGATATTGACATTAAAGTATGTAGATATTGACATTAAAGTATGTAGATATTGACATTAAAGTTTGTAGATAATGATATTAAAGTCTGCAGATATTGACATTTGAAGTATGTAGATATTCACATTGAAGACTGTAGATATTGACATTAAAGTATGTAGATATTGACATTAAGGTATGAATATATTGCTATTAAAGTAAGTAGATATTGACCTTAAATTATGTAGATATTGACAATAAAGTATGTAGATATTGACATTAAAGTATGTAGATATTGACATTAAAATATGTAGATATTGACAATAAAGTATGTAGATATTTACATTAGAGTCTGTAGATAGAAAGTATTAAAGTTTGTAGATATAGACATTGAAGTATGTAGATATTGTCATTTAAGTATATAGTTATTAACATTAAAGTATGTGGATAATAACATTAAAGTATGTGGATATTGACAATAAAGTATGTAGATATTGACATTGAAGTCTGTAGATATTGATATTAAAGTATGTAGATATTGACATTAAAGTCTGTAGATATTGACAATAAAGTATGTAGATATTTACATAAAAGTCTGTAGATAGTGACAATAAAGTTTGTAGATATAGACATTGAAGTATGTAAATATTGACATTTAAGTATGTAGTTTATTGACATTAAAGTATGTATATATTAACTTTAAAGTATTTAGATATACACATTGAAGTATGTAGGTATTGACATTAAAGTATGTAGTTATTGGCTTTAAAGTCTGTAGATATTCACATTAATTTATGTATATATTGACATTAAAGTATATAGATATTGACAATAAAGTATTTAGATATTGACATTAAAGTATGTAGATATTGACATTTAAGTCTGTAGATATTGACATTAAAGTATGTAGATATTGACAATAAAGTATGTAGATATTTACATTAAAGTCTGTAGATAGGGACATTAAAGTTTGTAGATATAGACATTGAAGTATGTAGATATTGGAATTGAAGTATGTAGTTATTGACATTAAAGTATGTAGATATTAACATTAACGCATGCAGATATTGACATTGAAGTCTGAAGAGATTGACATTTGAAGTATGTATATATTTACATTAAAGTTTGTAGATAATGACAATACAGTCTGTAGATATTGTCACTAAAGTCTGTCGATATTGACATTAAATTCTGTAGATATTGACATTAAAGTTTTTAGATAATGATTTTAAAGTCTGCAGATATTGACATTTAAATATGTAGATATTCACATTGAAGTATGTAGATATTGACATTGAAATATGTAGATATTGGCACCAAATTCTGTAGATATTGACACTAAAGTATGTAGAAATTGACAATAAAGTATGTAGATATTAACGTTTAAGTATGTAGATATTGACATTAAAATAGGTAGATATCGACATATAAGTATGTAGATATTTACATTGAGATATTTAGATATTGACATTAACTTATGTAGATATTGATTTTAAAATCTGTAGATATTGACATTAAAGTATGTAGTTATTGACATTAAAGTATGTAGATATTGACATTAAAGTATGTAGATGTTAACATTAAAGTTTGTAGATATTGAAATTGAAGTATGTAGATATTGACATTAAAGTATGTAAATATTGACATTAAATTAAGTAGATATTAACATTAAAATCTGTTGATATTGACATTAAAGTCTGTAGATATTGACATTAAAGTCTGTAGATATTGACATTAAAATTGGTAGATATTAAAATTTAAGTATGTAGATATTGACATTGAACTATGTAGATATTGACATTATAGTATGTAGATATTGACATTAAAGAATGTAGATATTAACATTAAAGTATGTAGATATACACATTTAAGTATGAAGGTATTGACATTAAAGTATGTAGATATTGGCACTAAAGTCTGTAGATATTCACATTAATTTATGTAGATATTGACAATAAAGTATGTAGATATTGACAATAAAGTATGTGGATTTTGACGTTAAAGTATGTAGATATTGACACTTAAGTCTGTAGATATTGACAATAAAATATGTAGATATTGACAATAAAGTATGTAGATATTTACATTTAAGTATGTAGTTATTGACATTAAAGTATGTAGATAATAACATTAAAGTATGTAGATATACACATTGAAGTATGTAGATATTGGCACTAAAGTCTGTAGATATTCACATTAATTTCTGTAGATATTGACATTAAAGTATGTAGATATTGACATTAAAGTATGTAGATATTGACATTAAAGTATGTAGATATTGACTTTAAAGTCTGTAGATATTGACATTAAAGTATGTAGATATTTACATTATAGTATGTAGATATTGACTTTAAAGTCTGTAGATATTGACATTAAAGTATGTAGATATTGATATTAAAGTATGTAGATATTGACAATAAAGTATGTAGATATTTAAATTTAAGTATGTAGATATTGACAATAAAGTATGTAGATATTTACATTAAAGTCTGTAGATAGGGACATTAAAGTTTGTAGATATTGACAATAAAGTATTTAGATATTTACATAAAAATCTGCAGATAGTGACATTAAAGTATGTAGATATTCACATTGAAGTATGTAGATATTGACAATAAAGTATGTAGATATTGGCACTAATGTCTGTAGATATTCAGATTAATTTATTTAGATATGGACATTAAAGTATGTAGATATTGACATTAAAGTATGTAGATATTGACATTGAAGTATGTAGATATTGACTTTAAAGTCTGTAGATATTGACAATAAAGTATGTAGAAATTGACATTGAAGTATGTAGATATTGACATTTAAGTATGTAGATATTAACATTAAAGTATGTAGATATACACATTGAAGTATGTAGATATTGACTTAAAAGTTTGTAGATATAGACATTAAAGTATGTAGATATTAAAATTAAAGTCTGTAAATATTGACATTAAAGCCTGTAGATATTGACGATAAAGTCTGTAGATATTGACGAAAAAGTATGTAGATATTGACTTTAAAGTCTGTAGATTTTGACACTAAAGTCTGTAGATATTGACAATAAAGTATGTAGATATTTACATTATAGTCTGTAGATAGTGACATTAAAGTTTGTAGATATAGACATTGAAGTATGTAGATATTGACATTTAAGTATGTAGATATTCACATTAAAGTATGTAGATATTAACATTAAAGTATGTAGATATACACATTGAAGTATGTAGATATTGACTTAAAAGTTTGTAGATATAGACATTAAAGTATGTAGATATTAAAATTAAAGTCTGTAAATATTGACATTAAAGTCTGTAGATATTGACGATAAAGTATGTAGATATTGACATAAAAGTCTGTAAATTTTGACACTAAAGTCTGTAGATATTGACAATAAAGTATGTAGATATTTACATTAAAGTCTTTAGATAGTGACATTGAAGTGTGTAGATATAGACATTGAAGTATGTAGATATTGACATTTAAGTATGTAGATAATAACAATAAACTATGTAGATATACACATTGAAGTATATAGATATTGGAACTAAAGTCTGTAGATATTCACATTAATTTATGTAGATATTGACATTAAAGTATGTAGATATTGACATTAAAGTATGTAGATATTGACATTAAAGTATGTAGATATTGACTTTAACGGCTGGTCCAGCGGTTAGTTCACCTGACTGTCAACCAAAAACCAACTGACACGTCGCGGGTTCTAGCCCGGCCATCGGCGGATCCCTGTCGCCCTGCAGGAGTTTTGGGCCTGTAAACATATTTGCGCCAGCAGGCAGCATTGTGTTTACAGAGCGCACTGAGCATGCTAAAATAGCATGGATAGAAGCGCTATATAAGTAACCAATTTTTTTTTTTAGATATTGAAATTAATGTATGTAGATATTAACTTTAAAGTCTGTAGATATTGACAATAAAGTATGTAGACATGTACATTAAAGTCTGTAGATATTGACACTAAAGTATGTAGATATTGACAATAAAGTATGTAAATATTAACATTAAAGTCTTCAGATTGTGACATTAAAGTTTGTAGATATAGACAATGAAGTATGTAAATATTTACATTTAAGTATGTAGTTATTGACATTAAAGTATGTATATGTTAACTTTAAAGTATGTAGATATACACATTGAAGTATGTAGATATTGACAATAAAGTATGTAGATATTGACAATAAAGTATGTAGATATTTAAATTTAAGTATGTAGATATTGACAATAAAGTATGTAGATATTTACATTAAAGTCTGTAGATAGGGACATTAAAGTTTGTAGATATTGACAATAAAGTATTTAGATATTTACATAAAAATCTGCAGATAGTGACATTAAAGTTTGTAGATATAGACATTGAATTATGTAGATATTGACATTTAAGTATGTAGTTATTGACATTAAAGTATGTAGATATTAACGTTAAAGTATGTAGATATTCACATTGAAGTATGTAGATATTGACAATAAAGTATGTAGATATTGGCACTAAAGTCTGTAGATATTCAGATTAATTTATTTAGATATGGACATTAAAGTATGTAGATATTGACATTAAAGTATGTAGATATTGACATTGAAGTATGTAGATATTGACTTTAAAGTCTGTAGATATTGACAATAAAGTATGTAGAAATTGACATTAAAGTATGTAGATATTGACTTTAAAGTCTGTAGATATTGACGAAAAAGTATGTAGATATTGACTTTAAAGTCTGTAGATTTTGACACTAAAGTCTGTAGATATTGACAATAAAGTATGTAGATATTTACATAAAAGTCTGTAGATAGTGACATTAAAGTTTGTAGATATAAACATTGAAGTATGTAGATATTGGCATTTAAGTATGTAGATATTCACATTAAAGTATGTAGATATTAACATTAAAGTATGTAGATATACACATTGAAGTATGTAGATATTGACTTAAAAGTTTGTAGATATAGACATTAAAGTATGTAGATATTAAAATTAAAGTCTGTAAATATTGACATTAAAGTCTGTAGATATTGACATGAAAGTATGTAGATATTTACATTAAAGTCTGTAGATGGTGACATTAAAGTGTGTAGATATAGACATTGAAGTATGTAAATATTAACATTTAAGTATGTAGTTATTAATATTAAAGTATGTAGATAATAACATTAAAGTATGTAGATATACACATTGAAGTATGTAGATATTGACATTAAAGTATGTAGATATTCACATTAAAGTATGTAGATATTGGCACTAAAGTCTGTAGATATTCAGATTAATTTATGTAGATATGGACATTAAAGTATGTAGATATTGACATTAAAGTATGTAGATATTGACATTAATGTATGTAGATATTTACATTAAAGTCTGTAGATATTGACTTTAAAGTCTGTAGATATTGACATTAAAGTATGTAGGTATTGATATTAAAGTATGTAGATATTGACATTAAAGTCTGTAGATATTGACGATAAAGTATGTAGATATTGACATTAAAAACTGTAGATTTTGACACTAAAGTCTGTAGATATTGACAATAAAGTATGTAGATATTTACATTAAAGTCTTTAGATAGTGACATTGAAGTGTGTAGATATAGACATTGAAGTATGTAGATATTGACATTTAAGTATGTAGATAATAACAATAAACTATGTAGATATACACATTGAAGTATGTAGATATTGAAATTAATGTATGTAGATATTAACTTTAAAGTCTGTAGATATTGACAATAAAGTATGTAGACATGTACATTAAAGTCTGTAGATATTGACACTAAAGTCTGTAGATATTGACAATAAAGTATGTTAATATTAACATTAAAGTCTTCAGATTGTGACATTAAAGTTTGTAGGTATAGACATTCAAGTATGTAGATATTGACATTTAAGTATGTAGTTATTGACAATAAAGAATGTAGATATTAACGTTATAGTATGTAGAAATTTACATTGAAGTATGTAGATATTGACATTAAAGTATGTAGATATTGACATTAAAATATGTAGATACTGACATTAAAGTTTGTAGATAATGAAATTAAAGTCTGCAGATATTGACATTTGAAGTATGTAGATATTTACATTGAAGTCTGTAGATATTGACATTAAAGTATGTAGATATTTACGTCAAAGTCTGTTAATAGTGACATTAAAGTATGTAGATATTGACATTAGGGTATGAATATATTGACATTAAAGTAAATAGATATTAACCTAAAAGTATGTAGATATTGACAATAAAGTATAAAGTTATTGACATTAAAGTATGTAGATAATGACAGTAAAATATGTAGATATTGACAATAAAGTATGTAGATATTTACATTAGAGTCTGTAGATAGTAACATTAAAGTTTGTAGATATAGACATTGAAGTATGTAGATATTGACATTTAAGTATGTAGTTATTAACATTAAAGTATGTGTATAACAACATTAAAGTATTTGGATATTGACAATAAAGTATGTAGATATTGACATTGAAGTCTGTAGATATTGATATTGAAGTATGTAGATATTGACAATAAAGTATGTAGATATTGGCACTAAAGTCTGTAGATATTCAGATTAATTTATTTAGATATGGACATTAAAGTATGTAGATATTGACATTAAAGTATGTAGATATTGACATTGAAGTATGTAGATATTGACTTTAAAGTCTGTAGATATTGACGAAAAAGTATGTAGATATTGACTTTAAAGTCTGTAGATTTTGACACTAAAGTCTGTAGATATTGACAATAAAGTATGTAGATATTTACATTAAAGTCTGTAGATGGTGACATTAAAGTGTGTAGATATAGACATTGAAGTATGTAAATATTGACATTTAAGTATGTAGTTATTAATATTAAAGTATGTAGATAATAACATTAAAGTATGTAGATATACACATTGAAGTATGTAGATTTTGGCACTAAAGTCTTTAGATATTGACATGAAAGTATGTAGATATTTACATTAAAGTCTGTAGATATTGACTTTAAAATCTGTAGATATTGACATTAAAGTATGTAGATATTGATATTAAAGTATGTAGATATTGACATTAAAGTCTGTAGATATTGACGATAAGGTATGTAGATATTGACATTAAAGTCTGTAGATTTTGACACTAAAGTCTGTAGATATTGACAATAAAGTATGTAGATATTTACATTAAAGTCTTTAGATAGTGACATTGAAGTGTGTAGATATAGACATTGAAGTATGTAGATATTGACATTTAAGTATGTAGTTATTAACATTAAAGTATGTAGATAATAACAATAAAGTATGTAGAACACATTGAAGTATGTAGATGTTGGAACTAAAGTCTGTAGATATTCACATTAATTTATGTAGATATTGACATTAAAGTATGTAGATATTGACATTAAAGTATGTAGATATTGACATTTAAGTATGTAGATATTGAAATTAATGTATGTAGATATTGACATTAAAGTCTGTAGATATTGACAATAAAGTATGTAGATATTTACATTTAAGTATGTAGTTATTGACATTAAAATATGTAGATATTAACGTTAAAGTATGTAGATATTCACATTTAAGTATGTAGATATTGACAATAAAGTATGTAGATATTTACATTAAAGTCTGTAGATAGGGACATTAAAGTTTGTAGATATTGACAATATAGTATTTAGATATTTACATAAAAATCTGCAGATAGTGACATTAAAGTTTGTAGATATAGACATTGAATTATGTAGATATTGACATTTAAGTATGTAGTTATTGACATTAAAGTATGTAGATATTAACGTTAAAGTATGTAGATATTCACATTGAAGTATGTAGATATTGACAATAAAGTATGTAGATATTGGCACTAAAGTCTGTAGATATTCAGATTAATTTATTTAGATATGGACATTAAAGTATGTAGATATTGACATTAAAGTATGTAGATATTGACATTGAAGTATGTAGATATTGACTTTAAAGTCTGTAGATATTGACAATAAAGTATGTAGAAATTGACATTAAAGTATGTAGATATGATATTGACTTTAAAGTCTGTAGATATTGACGAAAAAGTATGTAGATATTAACTTTAAAGTCTGTAGATTTTGACACTAAAGTCTGTAGATATTGACAATAAAGTATGTAGATATTTACATTAAAGTCTGTAGATAGTGACATTAAAGTTTGTAGATATAAACATTGAAGTATGTAGATATTGGCATTTAAGTATGTAGATATTCACATTAAAGTATGTAGATATTAACATTAAAGTATGTAGATATACACATTGAAGTATGTAGATATTGACTTAAAAGTTTGTAGATATAGACATTAAAGTATGTAGATATTAAAATTAAAGTCTGTAAATATTGACATTAAAGTCTGTAGATATTGACGATAAAGTATATAGATATTGACATAAAAGTCTGTAAATTTTGACACTAAAGTCTTTAGATATTGACATGAAAGTATGTAGATATTTACATTAAAGTCTGTAGATGGTGACATTAAAGTATGTAGATATTGACATTAATGTATGTAGATATTTACATTAAAGTCTGTAGATATTGACTTTAAAGTCTGTAGATATTGACATTAAAGTATGTAGATATTGATATTAAGGTATGTAGATATTGACATTAAAGTCTGTAGATATTGACGATAAAGTATGTAGATATTGACATTAAAAACTGTAGATTTTGACACTAAAGTCTGTAGATATTGACAATAAAGTATGTAGATATTTACATTAAAGTCTTTAGATAGTGACATTGAAGTGTGTAGATATAGACATTAAAGTATGTAGATATTGACATTTAAGTATGTAGATAATAACAATAAACTATGTAGATATACACATTGAAGTATATAGATATTGGAACTAAAGTCTGTAGATATTCACATTAATTTATGTAGATATTGACATTAAAGTATGTAGATATTGACATTAAAGTATGTAGATATTGACATTTAAGTATGTAGATATTGAAATTAATGTATGTAGATATTAACTTTAAAGTCTGTAGATATTGACAATAAAGTATGTAGACATGTACATTAAAGTCTGTAGATATTGACACTAAAGTCTGTAGATATTGACAATAAAGTATGTAAATATTAACATTAAAGTCTTCAGATTGTGACATTAAAGTTTGTAGGTATAGACATTCAAGTATGTAGATATTGACATTTAAGTATGTAGTTATTGACAATAAAGAATGTAGATATTAACGTTATAGTATGTAGAAATTGACATTGAAGTATGTAGATATTGACATTAAAGTATGTAGATATTGGCATTAAAGTCTTTAGATATTCACAATAATTTATGTATATATTGACATTAAAGTATGCAGATATTGACATTAAAATATGTAGATACTGACATTAAAGTTTGTAGATAATGATATTAAAGTCTGCAGATATTGACATTTGAAGTATGTAGATATTCACATTGAAGTCTGTAGATATTGACATTAAAGTATGTAGATATTTACGTCAAAGTCTGTTGATAGTGACATTAAAGTATGTAGATATTGACATTAGGGTATGAATATATTGACATTAAAGTAAATAGATATTGACCTAAAAGTATGTAGATATTGACAATAAAGTATAAAGTTATTGACATTAAAGTATGTAGATAATGACAGTAAAATATGTAGATATTGACAATAAAGTATGTAGATATTTACATTAGAGTCTGTAGATAGTAACATTAAAGTTTGTAGATATAGACATTGAAGTATGTAGATATTGACATTTAAGTATGTAGTTATTAACATTAAAGTATGTGTATAATAACATTAAAGTATTTGGATATTGACAATAAAGTATGTAGATATTGACATTGAAGTCTGTAGATATTGATATTGAAGTATGTAGATATTGACAATAAAGAATGTAGATATTGGCACTAAAGTCTGTAGATATTCAGATTAATTTATTTAGATATGGACATTAAAGTATGTAGATATTGACATTAAAGTATGTAGATATTGACATTGAAGTATGTAGATATTGACTTTAAAGTCTGTAGATATTGACAATAAAGTATGTAGATATTTACATTAAAGTATGTAGATATTGACTTTAAAGTCTGTAGATATTGACGAAAAAGTATGTAGATATTGACTTTAAAGTCTGTAGATTTTGACACTAAAGTCTGTAGATATTGACAATAAAGTATGTAGATATTTACATTAAAGTCAGTAGATGGTGACATTAAAGTGTGTAGATATAGACATTGAAGTATGTAAATATTGACATTTAAGTATGTAGTTATTAAAATTAAAGTATGTAGATAATAACAATAAAGTATGTAGATATACACATTGAAGTATGTAGATTTTGGCACTAAAGTCTTTAGATATTGACATGAAAGTATGTAGATATTTACATTAAAGTCTGTAGATATTGACTTTAAAGTCTGTAGATATTGACATTAAAGTATGTAGATATTGATATTAAAGTATGTAGATAATGACATTAATGTCTGTAGATATTGACGATAAAGTATGTAGATATTGACATTAAAGTCTGTAGATTTTGACACTAAAGTCTGTAGATATTGACAATAAAGTATGTAGATATTTACATTAAAGTCTATAGATAGTGACATTGAAGTGTGTAGATATAGACATTGAAGTATGTAGAAATTGACATTTAAGTATGTAGTTATTAACATTAAAGTAGGTAGATAATAACAATAAAGTATGTAGATATACACATTGAAGTATGTAGATGTTGGAACTAAAGTCTGTAGATATTCACATTAATTTATGTAGATATTGACATTAAAGTATGTAGATATTGACATTAAAGTATGTAGATATTGACATTTAAGTATGTAGATATTGAAATTAATGTATGTAGATATTGACATTAAAGTCTGTAGATATTGACAATAAAGTATGTAGATATTGACAATAAAGTATGTAGATATTTACATTTAAGTATGTAGTTATTGACATTAAAATATGTAGATATTAACGTTAAAGTATGTAGATATTCACATTAAAGTATGTAGATATTGGCACTAAAGTCTGTAGATATTCAGATTAATTTATGTAGATATGGACATTAAAGTATGTAGATATTGACATTAAAGTATGTAGATATTGACATTAAAGTATGTAGATATTGACTTTAAAGTCTGTAGATATTGACATTAAAGTATGTAGATATTTACATTAAAGTCTGTAGATATTGACTTTAAAGTCTGTAGATATTGACATTAAAGTATGTAGATATTGATATTAAAGTATGTAGATATTGACTTAAAGTCTGTAGATATTGACGATAAAGTATGTAGATATTGACATTAAAAACTGTAGATTTTGACACTAAAGTCTGTAGATATTGACAATAACGTATGTAGATATTTACATTAAAGTCTTTAGATAGTGACATTGAAGTGTGTAGATATAGACATTGAAGTATGTAGATATTGACATTTAAGTATGTAGTTATTAACATTAAAGTATGTAGATAATAACAATAAACTATGTAGATATACACATTGAAGTATATAGATATTGGAACTAAAGTCTGTAGATATTCACATTAATTTATGTAGATATTGACATTAAAGTATGTAGATATTGATATTGAAGTATGTAGATATTGACAATAAAGTATGTAGATATTGGCACTAAAGTCTGTAGATATTCATATTAATTTATTTAGATATGGACATTAAAGTATGTAGATATTGACATTAAAGTATGTAGATATTGACATTGAAGTATTTAGATATTGACTTTAAAGTCTGTAGATATTGACAATAAAGTATGTAGATAATTACATTAAAGTAAGTAGATATTGACTTTAAAGTCTGTAGATATTGACGAAAAAGTATGTAGATATTGACTTTAAAGTCTGTAGATTTTGACACTAAAGTCTGTAGATATTGACAATAAAGTATGTAGATATTTACATTTAAGTCTGTAGATGGTAACATTAAAGTGTGTAGATATAGACATTGAAGTATGTAAATATTGACATTTAAGTATGTAGTTATTAATATTAAAGTATGTAGATAATAACATTAAAGTATGTAGATATACACATTGAAGTATGTAGATTTTGGCACTAAAGTCTTTAGATATTGACATGAAAGTATGTCGATATTTACATTAAAGTCTGTAGATATTGACTTTAAAGTCTGTAGATATTGACATTAAAGTATGTAGATATTGATATTAAAGTATGTAGATATTGACATTAAAGTCTGTATATATTGACGATAAAGTATGTAGATATTGACATTAAAGTCTGTAGATTTTGACACTAAAGTCTGTAGATATTGACAATAAAGTATGTAGATATTTACATTAAAGTCTTTAGATAGTGACATTAAGGTGTGTAGATATAGACATTGAAGTATGTAGATATTGACATTTAAGTATGTAGTTATTAACATTAAAGTATGTAGATAATAACAATAAAGTATGTAGATATACACATTGAAGTATGTAGATGTTGGAACTAAAGTCTGTAGATATTCACATTAATTTATGTAGATCTTGACATTAAAGTATGTAGATATTGACATTAAAGTATGTAGATATTGACATTTAAGTATGTAGATATTGAAATTAATGTATGTAGATATTGACATTAAAGTCTGTAGATATTGACAATAAAGTATGTAGATATTTACATTTAAGTATGTAGTTATTGACATTAAAATATGTAGATATTAACGTTAAAGTATGTAGATATTCACATTAAAGTATGTAGATATTGGCACTAAAGTCTGTAGATATTCAGATTAATTTATGTAGATATGGACATTAAAGTATGTAGATATTGACATTAAAGTCTGTAGATATTGACAATAAAGTATGTAGATATTTACATTTAAGTATGTAGTTATTGACATTAAAGTATGTAGATATTTACGTCAAAGTCTGTTGATAGTGACATTAAAGTATGTAGATATTGACATTAGGGTATGAATATATTGACATTAAAGTAAATAGATATTGACCTAAAAGTATGTAGATATTGACAATAAAGTATAAAGTTATTGACATTAAAGTATGTAGATAATGACAGTAAAATATGTAGATATTGACAATAAAGTATGTAGATATTTACATTAGAGTCTGTAGATAGTAACATTAAAGTTTGTAGATATAGACATTGAAGTATGTAGATATTGACATTTAAGTATGTAGTTATTAACATTAAAGTATGTGTATAATAACATTAAAGTATTTGGATATTGACAATAAAGTATGTAGATATTGACATTGAAGTCTGTAGATATTGATATTGAAGTATGTAGATATTGACAATAAAGTATGTAGATATTGGCACTAAAGTCTGTAGATATTCAGATTAATTTATTTAGATATGGACATTAAAGTATGTAGATATTGACATTAAAGTATGTAGATATTGACATTAAAGTCTGTAGATTTTGACACTAAAGTCTGTAGATATTGACAATAAAGTATGTAGATATTTACATTAAAGTCTTTAGATAGTGACATTGAAGTGTGTAGATATAGACATTGAAGTATGTAGATATTGACATTTAAGTATGTAGTTATTAACATTAAAGTATGTAGATAATAACAATAATGTATGTAGATATACACATTGAAGTATGTAGATGTTGGAACTAAAGTCTGTAGATATTCACATTAATTTATGTAGATATTGACATTAAAGTATGTAGATATTGACATTAAAGTATGTAGATATTGACATTTAAGTATGTAGATATTGAAATTAATGTATGTAGATATTGACATTTAAGTCTGTAGATATTGACAATAAAGTATGTAGATATTTACATTTAAGTATGTAGTTATTGACATTAAAGTATGTAGATATTTACGTCAAAGTCTGTTGATAGTGACATTAAAGTATGTAGATATTGACATTAGGGTATGAATATATTGACATTAAAGTAAATAGATATTGACCTAAAAGTATGTAGATATTGACAATAAAGTATAAAGTTATTGACATTAAAGTATGTAGATAATGACAGTAAAATATGTAGATATTGACAATAAAGTATGTAGATATTTACATTAGAGTCTGTAGATAGTAACATTAAAGTTTGTAGATATAGACATTGAAGTATGTAGATATTGACATTTAAGTATGTAGTTATTAACATTAAAGTTTGTGTATAAAAACATTAAAGTATTTGGATATTGACAATAAAGTATGTAGATATTGACATTGAAGTCTGTAGATATTGATATTGAAGTATGTAGATATTGACAATAAAGTATGTAGATATTGGCACTAAAGTCTGTAGATATTCAGATTAATTTATTTAGATATGGACATTAAAGTATGTAGATATTGACATTAAAGTATGTAGATATTGACATTGAAGTATGTAGATATTGACTTTAAAGTCTGTAGATATTGACAATAAAGTATGTAGATATTTACATTAAAGTATGTAGATATTGACTTTAAAGTCTGTAGATATTGACGAAAAAGTATGTAGATATTGACTTTAAAGTCTGTAGATTTTGACACTAAAGTCTGTAGATATTGACATAAAAGTATGTAGATATTTACATTAAAGTCTGTAGATATTGACTTTAAAGTCTGTAGATATTGACATTAAAGTATGTAGATATTGATATTAAAGTATGTAGATATTGACATTAAAGTCTGTAGATATTGACGATAAAGTATGTAGATATTGACATTAAAGTCTGTAGATTTTGACACTAAAGTCTGTAGATATTGACAATAAAGTATGTAGATATTTACATTAAAGTCTTTAGATAGTGACATTGAAGTGTGTAGATATAGACATTGAAGTATGTAGATATTGACATTTAAGTATGTAGTTATTAACATTAAAGTATGTAGATAATAACAATAAAGTATGTAGATATACACATTGAAGTATGTAGATGTTGGAACAAAAGTCTGTAGATATTCACATCAATTTATGTAGATATTGACATTAAAGTATGTAGATATTGACATTAAAGTATGTAGATATTGAAATTAATGTATGTAGATATTGACATTAAAGTCTGTAGATATTGACAATAAAGTATGTAGATATTTACATTTAAGTATGTAGTTATTGACATTAAAATATGTAGATATTAACGTTAAAGTATGTAGATATTCACATTAAAGTATGTAGATATTGGCACTAAAGTCTGTAGATATTCAGATTAATTTATGTAGATATGGACATTAAAGTATGTAGATATTGACATTAAAGTATGTAGATATTGACATTAAAGTATGTAGATATTGACTTTAAAGTCTGTAGATATTGACATTAAAGTATGTAGATATTGATATTAAAGTATGTAGATATTGACATTAAAGTCTGTAGATATTGACGATAAAGTATGTAGATATTGACATTAAAGTCTGTAGATTTTGACACTAAAGTCTGTAGATATTGACAATAAAGTATGTAGATATTTACATTAAAGTCTTTAGATAGTGACATTGAAGTGTGTAGATATAGACATTGAAGTATGTAGATATTGACATTTAAGTATGTAGTTATTAACATTAAAGTATGTAGATAATAACAATAAAGTATGTAGATATACACATTGAAGTATGTAGATGTTGGAACTAAAGTCTGTAGATATTCACATTAATTTATGTAGATATTGACATTAAAGTATGTAGATATTGACATTAAAGTATGTAGATATTGACATTTAAGTATGTAGATATTGAAATTAATGTATGTAGATATTGACATTAAAGTCTGTAGATATTGACAATAAAGTATGTAGATATTTACATTTAAGTATGTAGTTATTGACATTAAAATATGTAGATATTAACGTTAAAGTATGTAGATATTGACATTAAAGTCTGTAGATTTTGACACTAAAGTCTGTAGATATTGACAATAAAGTATGTAGATATTTACATTAAAGTCTTTAGATAGTGACATTAAGGTGTGTAGATATAGACATTGAAGTATGTAGATATTGACATTTAAGTATGTAGTTATTAACATTAAAGTATGTAGATAATAACAATAAAGTATGTAGATATACACATTGAAGTATGTAGATGTTGGAACTAATATCTGTAGATATTCACATTAATTTATGTAGATATTGACATTAAAGTATGTAGATATTGACATTAAAGTATGTAGATATTGACATTTAAGTATGTAGATATTGAAATTAATGTATGTAGATATTGACATTAAAGTCTGTAGATATTGACAATAAAGTATGTAGATATTTACATTTAAGTATGTAGTTATTGACATTAAAATATGTAGATATTAACGTTAAAGTATGTAGATATTCACATTAAAGTATGTAGATATTGGCACTAAAGTCTGTAGATATTCAGATTAATTTATGTAGATATGGACATTAAAGTATGTAGATATTGACATTAAAGTATGTAGATATTGACATTAAAGTATGTAGATATTGACTTTAAAGTCTGTAGATATTGACATTAAAGTATGTAGATATTGATATTAAAGTATGTAGATATTGACATTAAAGTCTGTAGATATTGACGATAAAGTATGTAGATATTGACATTAAAGTCTGTAGATTTTGACACTAAAGTCTGTAAATATTGACAATAAAGTATGTAGATATTTACATTAAAGTCTTTAGATAGTGACATTAAGGTGTGTAGATATAGACATTGAAGTATGTAGATATTGACATTTAAGTATGTAGTTATTAACATTAAAGTATGTAGATAATAACAATAAAGTATGTAGATATACACATTGAAGTATGTAGATGTTGGAACTAAAGTCTGTAGATATTCACATTAATTTATGTAGATATTGACATTAAAGTATGTAGATATTGACATTAAAGTATGTAGATATTGACATTTAAGTATGTAGGTATTGAAATTAATGTATGTAGATATTGACATTAAAGTCTGTAGATATTGACAATAAAGTATGTAGATATTTACATTTAAGTATGTAGTTATTGACATTAAAATATGTAGATATTAACGTTAAAGTATGTAGATATTCACATTAAAGTATGTAGATATTGGCACTAAAGTCTGTAGATATTCAGATTAATTTATGTAGATATGGACATTAAAGTATGTAGATATTGACATTAAAGTATGTAGATATTGACATTAAAGTATGTAGATATTGACTTTAAAGTCTGTAGATATTGACATTAAAGTATGTAGATATTTACATTAAAGTCTGTAGATATTGACTTTAAAGTCTGTAGATATTGACATTAAAGTATGTAGATATTGATATTAAAGTATGTAGATATTGACATTAAAGTCTGTAGATATTGACGATAAAGTATGTAGATATTGACATTAAAAACTGTAGATTTTGACACTAAAGTCTGTAGATATTGACAATAAAGTATGTAGATATTTACATTAAAGTCTTTAGATAGTGACATTGAAGTGTGTAGATATAGACATTGAAGTATGTAGATATTGACATTTAAGTATGTAGTTATTAACATTAAAGTATGTAGATAATAACAATAAACTATGTAGATATACACATTGAAGTATAAAGATATTGGAACTAAAGTCTGTAGATATTCACATTAATTTATGTAGATATTGACATTAAAGTATGTAGATATTGATATTGAAGTATGTAGATATTGACAATAAAGTATGTAGATATTGGCACTAAAGTCTGTAGATATTCAGATTAATTTATTTAGATATGGACATTAAAGTATGTAGATATTGACATTAAAGTATGTAGATATTGACATTGAAGTATGTAGATATTGACTTTAAAGTCTGTAGATATTGACAATAAAGTATGTAGATATTTACATTAAAGTATGTAGATATTGACTTTAAAGTCTGTAGATATTGACGAAAAAGTATGTAGATATTGACTTTAAAGTCTGTAGATTTTGACACTAAAGTCTGTAGATATTGACAATAAAGTATGTAGATATTTACATTAAAGTCTGTAGATGGTGACATTAAAGTGTGTAGATATAGACATTGAAGTATGTAAATATTGACATTTAAGTATGTAGTTATTAATAATAAGTATGTAGATAATAACATTAAAGTATGTACATATACACATTGAAGTATGTAGATTTTGGCACTAAAGTCTTTAGATATTGACATGAAAGTATGTAGATATTTACATTAAAGTCTGTAGATATTGACTTTAAAGTCTGTAGATATTGAAATTAAAGTATGTAGATATTGATATTAAAGTATGTAGATATTGACATTAAAGTCTGTAGATATTGACGATAAAGTATGTAGATATTGACATTAAAAACTGTAGATTTTGACACTAAAGTCTGTAGATATTGACAATAAAGTATGTAGATATTTACATTAAAGTCTTTAGATAGTGACATTGAAGTGTGTAGATATAGACATTAAAGTATGTAGATATTGACATTTAAGTATGTAGTTATTAACATTAAAGTATGTAGATAATAACAATAATGTATGTAGATATACACATTGAAGTATGTAGATGTTGGAACTAAAGTCTGTAGATATTCACATTAATTTATGTAGATATTGACATTAAAGTATGTAGATATTGACATTAAAGTATGTAGATATTGGCATTTAAGTATGTAGATATTGAAATTAATGTATGTAGATATTGACATTTAAGTCTGTAGATATTGACAATAAAGTATGTAGATATTTACATTTAAGTATGTAGTTATTGACATTAAAGTATGTAGATATTTACGTCAAAGTCTGTTGATAGTGACATTAAATTATGTAGATATTGACATTAGGGTATGAATATATTGACATTAAAGTAAATAGATATTGACCTAAAAGTATGTAGATATTGACAATAAAGTATAAAGTTATTGACATTAAAGTATGTAGATAATGACAGTAAAATATGTAGATATTGACAATAAAGTATGTAGATATTTACATTAGAGTCTGTAGATAGTAACATTAAAGTTTGTAGATATAGACATTGAAGTATGTAGATATTGACATTTAAGTATGTAGTTATTAACATTAAAGTTTGTGTATAAAAACATTAAAGTATTTGGATATTGACAATAAAGTATGTAGATATTGACATTGAAGTCTGTAGATATTGATATTGAAGTATGTAGATATTGACAATAAAGTATGTAGATATTGGCACTAAAGTCTGTAGATATTCAGATTAATTTATTTAGATATGGACATTAAAGTATGTAGATATTGACATTAAAGTATGTAGATATTGACATTGAAGTATGTAGATATTGACTTTAAAGTCTGTAGATATTGACAATAAAGTATGTAGATATTTACATTAAAGTATGTAGATATTGACTTTAAAGTCTGTAGATATTGACGAAAAAGTATGTAGATATTGACTTTAAAGTCTGTAGATTTTGACACTAAAGTCTGTAGATATTGACAATAAAGTATGTAGATATTTACATTAAAGTCTGTAGATGGTGACATTAAAGTGTGTAGATATAGACATTGAAGTATGTAAATATTGACATTTAAGTATGTAGTTATTAATATTAAAGTATGTAGATAATAACATTAAAGTATGTAGATATACACATTGAAGTATGTAGATTTTGGCACTCTAAAGTCTTTAGATATTGACATGAAAGTATGTAGATATTTACATTAAAGTCTGTAGATATTGACTTTAAAGTCTGTAGATATTGACATTAAAGTATGTAGATATTGATATTAAAGTATGTAGATATTGACATTAAAGTCTGTAGATATTGACGATAAAGTATGTAGATATTGACATTAAAGTCTGTAGATTTTGACACTAAAGTCTGTAGATATTGACAATAAAGTATGTAGATATTTACATTAAAGTCTTTAGATAGTGACATTGAAGTGTGTAGATATAGACATTGAAGTATGTAGATATTGACATTTAAGTATGTAGTTATTAACATTAAAGTATGTAGATAATAACAATAAAGTATGTAGATATACACATTGAAGTATGTAGATGTTGGAACTAAAGTCTGTAGATATTCACATCAATTTATGTAGATATTGACATTAAAGTATGTAGATATTGACATTAAAGTATGTAGATATTGAAATTAATGTATGTAGATATTGACATTAAAGTCTGTAGATATTGACAATAAAGTATGTAGATATTTACATTTAAGTATGTAGTTATTGACATTAAAATATGTAGATATTAACGTTAAAGTATGTAGATATTCACATTAAAGTATGTAGATATTGGCACTAAAGTCTGTAGATATTCAGATTAATTTATGTAGATATGGACATTAAAGTATGTAGATATTGACATTAAAGTATGTAGATATTGACATTAAAGTATGTAGATATTGACTTTAAAGTCTGTAGATATTGACATTAAAGTATGTAGATATTTACATTAAAGTCTGTAGATATTGACTTTAAAGTCTGTAGATATTGACATTAAAGTATGTAGATATTGATATTAAAGTATGTAGATATTGACATTAAAGTCTGTAGATATTGACGATAAAGTATGTAGATATTGACATTAAAAACTGTAGATTTTGACACTAAAGTCTGTAGATATTGACAATAAAGTATGTAGATATTTACATTAAAGTCTTTAGATAGTGACATTGAAGTGTGTAGATATAGACATTGAAGTATGTAGATATTGACATTTAAGTATGTAGTTATTAACATTAAAGTATGTAGATAATTACAATAAACTATGTAGATATACACATTGAAGTATATAGATATTGGAACTAAAGTCTGTAGATATTCACATTAATTTATGTAGATATTGATATTAAAGTATGTAGATATTGATATTGAAGTATGTAGATATTGACAATAAAGTATGTAGATATTGGCACTAAAGTCTGTAGATATTCAGATTAATTTATTTAGATATGGACATTAAAGTATGTAGATATTGACATTAAAGTATGTAGATATTGACATTGAAGTATGTAGATATTGACTTTAAAGTCTGTAGATATTGACAATAAAGTATGTAGATATTTACATTAAAGTATGTAGATATTGACTTTAAAGTCTGTAGATATTGACGAAAAAGTATGTAGATATTGACTTTAAAGTCTGTAGATTTTGACACTAAAGTCTGTAGATATTGACAATAAAGTATGTAGATATTTACATTAAAGTCTGTAGATGGTGACATTAAAGTGTGTAGATATAGACATTGAAGTATGTAAATATTGACATTTAAGTATGTAGTTATTAATATTAAAGTATGTAGATAATAACATTAAAGTATGTAGATATACACATTGAAGTATGTAGATTTTGGCACTAAAGTCTTTAGATATTGACATGAAAGTATGTAGATATTTACATTAAAGTCTGTAGATATTGACTTTAAAGTCTGTAGATATTGACATTAAAGTATGTAGATATTGATATTAAAGTATGTAGATATTGACATTAAAGTCTGTAGATATTGACGATAAAGTATGTAGATATTGACATTAAAGTCTGTAGATTTTGACACTAAAGTCTGTAGATATTGACAATAAAGTATGTAGATATTTACATTAAAGTCTTTAGATAGTGACATTGAAGTGTGTAGATATAGACATTGTAGTATGTAGATATTGATATTTAAGTATGTAGTTATTAACATTAAAGTATGTAGATAATAACAATAAAGTATGTAGATATACACATTGAAGTATGTAGATGTTGGAACTAAAGTCTGTAGATATTCACATTAATTTATGTAGATATTGACATTAAAGTATGTAGATATTGACATTAAAGTATGTAGATATTGACATTTAAGTATGTGAGATATTGAAATTAATGTATGTAGATATTGACATTAAAGTCTGTAGATATTGACAATAAAGTATGTAGATATTGACATTTAAGTATGTAGTTATTGACATTAAAGTATGTAGATATTTACGTCAAAGTCTGTTGATAGTGACATTAAAGTATGTAGATATTGAAATTAGGGTATGAATATATTGACATTAAAGTAAATAGATATTGACCTAAAAGTATGTAGATATTGACAATAAAGTATAAAGTTATTGACATTAAAGTATGTAGATAATGACAGTAAAATATGTAGATATTGACAATAAAGTATGTAGATATTTACATTAGAGTCTGTAGATAGTAACATTAAAGTTTGTAGATATAGACATTGAAGTATGTAGATATTGACATTTAAGTATGTAGTTATTAACATTAAAGTATGTGTATAATAACATTAAAGTATTTGGATATTGACAATAAAGTATGTAGATATTGACATTGAAGTCTGTAGATATTGATATTGAAGTATGTAGATATTGACAATAAAGTATGTAGATATTGGCACTAAAGTCTGTAGATATTTAGATTAATTTATTTAGATATGGACATTAAAGTATGTAGATATTGACATTAAAGTATGTAGATATTGACATTAAAGTCTGTAGATTTTGACACTAAAGTCTGTAGATATTGACATGAAAGTATGTAGATATTTACATTAAAGTCTTTAGATAGTGACATTGAAGTGTGTAGATATAGACATTGAAGTATGTAGATATTGACATTAAAGTCTGTAGATATTGACGATAAAGTATGTAGATATTGACATTAAAGTCTGTAGATTTTGACACTAAAGTCTGTAGATATTGACAATAAAGTATGTAGATATTTACATTAAAGTCTTTAGATAGTGACATTGAAGTGTGTAGATATAGACATTGAAGTATGTAGATATTGACATTTAAGTATGTAGTTATTAACATTAAAGTATGTAGATAATAACAATAAAGTATGTAGATATACACATTGAAGTATGTAGATGTTGGAACTAAAGTCTGTAGATATTCACATCAATTTATGTAGATATTGACATTAAAGTATGTAGATATTGACATTAAAGTATGTAGATATTGAAATTAATGTATGTAGATATTGACATTAAAGTCTGTAGATATTGACAATAAAGTATGTAGATATTTACATTTAAGTATGTAGTTATTGACATTAAAATATGTAGATATTAACGTTAAAGTATGTAGATATTCACATTAAAGTATGTAGATATTGGCACTAAAGTCTGTAGATATTCAGATTAATTTATGTAGATATGGACATTAAAGTATGTAGATATTGACATTAAAGTATGTAGATATTGACATTAAAGTATGTAGATATTGACTTTAAAGTCTGTAGATATTGACATTAAAGTATGTAGATATTTACATTAAAGTCTGTAGATATTGACTTTAAAGTCTGTAGATATTGACATTAAAGTATGTAGATATTGATATTAAAGTATGTAGATATTGACATTAAAGTCTGTAGATATTGACGATAAAGTATGTAGATATTGACATTAAAAACTGTAGATTTTGACACTAAAGTCTGTAGATATTGACAATAAAGTATGTAGATATTTACATTAAAGTCTTTAGATAGTGACATTGAAGTGTGTAGATATAGACATTGAAGTATGTAGATATTGACATTTAAGTATGTAGTTATTAACATTAAAGTATGTAGATAATTACAATAAACTATGTAGATATACACATTGAAGTATATAGATATTGGAACTAAAGTCTGTAGATATTCACATTAATTTATGTAGATATTGATATTAAAGTATGTAGATATTGATATTGAAGTATGTAGATATTGACAATAAAGTATGTAGATATTGGCACTAAAGTCTGTAGATATTCAGATTAATTTATTTAGATATGGACATTAAAGTATGTAGATATTGACATTAAAGTATGTAGATATTGACATTGAAGTATGTAGATATTGACTTTAAAGTCTGTAGATATTGACAATAAAGTATGTAGATATTTACATTAAAGTATGTAGATATTGACTTTAAAGTCTGTAGATATTGACGAAAAAGTATGTAGATATTGACTTTAAAGTCTGTAGATTTTGACACTAAAGTCTGTAGATATTGACAATAAAGTATGTAGATATTTACATTAAAGTCTGTAGATGGTGACATTAAAGTGTGTAGATATAGACATTGAAGTATGTAAATATTGACATTTAAGTATGTAGTTATTAATATTAAAGTATGTAGATAATAACATTAAAGTATGTAGATATACACATTGAAGTATGTAGATTTTGGCACTAAAGTCTTTAGATATTGACATGAAAGTATGTAGATATTTACATTAAAGTCTGTAGATATTGACTTTAAAGTCTGTAGATATTGACATTAAAGTATGTAGATATTGATATTAAAGTATGTAGATATTGACATTAAAGTCTGTAGATATTGACGATAAAGTATGTAGATATTGACATTAAAGTCTGTAGATTTTGACACTAAAGTCTGTAGATATTGACAATAAAGTATGTAGATATTTACATTAAAGTCTTTAGATAGTGACATTGAAGTGTGTAGATATAGACATTGTAGTATGTAGATATTGATATTTAAGTATGTAGTTATTAACATTAAAGTATGTAGATAATAACAATAAAGTATGTAGATATACACATTGAAGTATGTAGATGTTGGAACTAAAGTCTGTAGATATTCACATTAATTTATGTAGATATTGACATTAAAGTATGTAGATATTGACATTAAAGTATGTAGATATTGACATTTAAGTATGTGAGATATTGAAATTAATGTATGTAGATATTGACATTAAAGTCTGTAGATATTGACAATAAAGTATGTAGATATTGACATTTAAGTATGTAGTTATTGACATTAAAGTATGTAGATATTTACGTCAAAGTCTGTTGATAGTGACATTAAAGTATGTAGATATTGAAATTAGGGTATGAATATATTGACATTAAAGTAAATAGATATTGACCTAAAAGTATGTAGATATTGACAATAAAGTATAAAGTTATTGACATTAAAGTATGTAGATAATGACAGTAAAATATGTAGATATTGACAATAAAGTATGTAGATATTTACATTAGAGTCTGTAGATAGTAACATTAAAGTTTGTAGATATAGACATTGAAGTATGTAGATATTGACATTTAAGTATGTAGTTATTAACATTAAAGTATGTGTATAATAACATTAAAGTATTTGGATATTGACAATAAAGTATGTAGATATTGACATTGAAGTCTGTAGATATTGATATTGAAGTATGTAGATATTGACAATAAAGTATGTAGATATTGGCACTAAAGTCTGTAGATATTTAGATTAATTTATTTAGATATGGACATTAAAGTATGTAGATATTGACATTAAAGTATGTAGATATTGACATTAAAGTCTGTAGATTTTGACACTAAAGTCTGTAGATATTGACATGAAAGTATGTAGATATTTACATTAAAGTCTTTAGATAGTGACATTGAAGTGTGTAGATATAGACATTGAAGTATGTAGATATTGACATTTAAGTATGTAGTTATTAACATTAAAGTATGTAGATAATAACAATAATGTATGTAGATATACACATTGAAGTATGTAGATGTTGGAACTAAAGTCTGTAGATATTCACATTAATTTATGTAGATATTGACATTAAAGTATGTAGATATTGACATTAAAGTATGTAGATATTGACATTTAAGTATGTAGATATTGAAATTAATGTATGTAGATATTGACATTTAAGTCTGTAGATATTGACAATAAAGTATGTAGATATTTACATTTAAGTATGTAGTTATTGACATTAAAGTATGTAGATATTTACGTCAAAGTCTGTTGATAGTGACATTAAAGTATGTAGATATTGACATTAGGGTATGAATATATTGACATTAAAGTAAATAGATATTGACCTAAAAGTATGTAGATATTGACAATAAAGTATAAAGTTATTGACATTAAAGTATGTAGATAATGACAGTAAAATATGTAGATATTGACAATAAAGTATGTAGATATTTACATTAGAGTCTGTAGATAGTAACATTAAAGTTTGTAGATATAGACATTGAAGTATGTAGATATTGACATTTAAGTATGTAGTTATTAACATTAAAGTTTGTGTATAAAAACATTAAAGTATTTGGATATTGACAATAAAGTATGTAGTTATTAACATTAAAGTTTGTGTATAAAAACATTAAAGTATTTGGATATTGCCAATAAAGTATGTAGATATTGGCACTAAAGTCTGTAGATATTCAGATTAATTTATTTAGATATGGACATTAAAGTATGTAGATATTGACATTAAAGTATGTAGATATTGACATTGAAGTATGTAGATATTGACTTTAAAGTCTGTAGATATTGACAATAAAGTATGTAGATATTTACATTAAAGTATGTAGATATTGACTTTAAAGTCTGTAGATATTGACGAAAAAGTATGTAGATATTGACTTTAAAGTCTGTAGATTTTGACACTAAAGTCTGTAGATATTGACAATAAAGTATGTAGATATTTACATTAAAGTCTGTAGATGGTGACATTAAAGTGTGTAGATATAGACATTGAAGTATGTAAATATTGACATTTAAGTATGTAGTTATTAATATTAAAGTATGTAGATAATAACATTAAAGTATGTAGATATACACATTGAAGTATGTAGATTTTGGCACTAAAGTCTTTAGATATTGACATGAAAGTATGTAGATATTTACATTAAAGTCTGTAGATATTGACTTTAAAGTCTGTAGATATTGACATTAAAGTATGTAGATATTGATATTAAAGTATGTAGATATTGACATTAAAGTCTGTAGATATTGACGATAAAGTATGTAGATATTGACATTAAAGTCTGTAGATTTTGACACTAAAGTCTGTAGATATTGACAATAAAGTATGTAGATATTTACATTAAAGTCTTTAGATAGTGACATTGAAGTGTGTAGATATAGACATTGAAGTATGTAGATATTGACATTTAAGTATGTAGTTATTAACATTAAAGTATGTAGATAATAACAATAAAGTATGTAGATATTCACATTGAAGTATGTAGATGTTGGAACTAAAGTCTGTAGATATTCACATCAATTTATGTAGATATTGACATTAAAGTATGTAGATATTGACATTAAAGTATGTAGATATTGAAATTAATGTATGTAGATATTGACATTAAAGTCTGTAGATATTGACAATAAAGTATGTAGATATTTACATTTAAGTATGTAGTTATTGACATTAAAATATGTAGATATTAACGTTAAAGTATGTAGATATTCACATTAAAGTATGTAGATATTGGCACTAAAGTCTGTAGATATTCAGATTAATTTATGTAGATATGGACATTAAAGTATGTAGATATTGACATTAAAGTATGTAGATAATAACAATAAACTATGTAGATATACACATTGAAGTATATAGATATTGGAACTAAAGTCTGTAGATATTCACATTAATTTATGTAGATATTGACATTAAAGTATGTAGATATTGATATTGAAGTATGTAGATATTGACAATAAAGTATGTAGATATTGGCACTAAAGTCTGTAGATATTCAGATTAATTTATTTAGATATGGACATTAAAGTATGTAGATATTGACATTAAAGTATGTAGATATTGACATTGAAGTATGTAGATATTGACTTTAAAGTCTGCAGATATTGACAATAAAGTATGTAGATATTTACATTAAAGTATGTAGATATTGACTTTAAAGTCTGTAGATATTGACGAAAAAGTATGTAGATATTGACTTTAAAGTCTGTAGATTTTGACACTAAAGTCTGTAGATATTGACAATAAAGTATGTAGATATTTACATTAAAGTCTGTAGATGGTGACATTAAAGTGTGTAGATATAGACATTGAAGTATGTAAATATTGACATTTAAGTATGTAGTTATTAATATTAAAGTATGTAGATAATAACATTAAAGTATGTAGATATACACATTGAAGTATGTAGATTTTGGCACTAAAGTCTTTAGATATTGACATGAAAGTATGTAGATATTTACATTAAAGTCTGTAGATATTGACTTTAAAGTCTGTAGATATTGACATTAAAGTATGTAGATATTGATATTAAAGTATGTAGATATTGACATTAAAGTCTGTAGATATTGACGATAAAGTATGAAGATATTGACATTAAAGTCTGTAGATTTTGACACTAAAGTCTGTAGATATTGACAATAAAGTATGTAGATATTTACATTAAAGTCTTTAGATAGTGACATTGAAGTGTGTAGATATAGACAATGAAGTATGTAGATATTGACATTTAAGTATGTAGTTATTAACATTAAAGAATGTAGATAATAACAATAAAGTATGTAGATATACACATTGAAGTATGTAGATGTTGGAACTAAAGTCTGTAGATATTCACATTAATTTATGTAGATATTGACATTAAAGTATGTAGATATTGACATTAAAGTATGTAGATATTGACATTTAAGTATGTAGATATTGAAATTAATGTATGTAGATATTGACATTAAAGTCTGTAGATATTGACAATAAAGTATGTAGATATTTACATTTAAGTATGTAGTTATTGACATTAAAATATGTAGATATTAACGTTAAAGTATGTAGATATTCACATTAAAGTATGTACATATTGGCACTAAAGTCTGTAGATATTCAGATTAATTTATGTAGATATGGACATTAAAGTATGTAGATATTGACATTAAAGTATGTAGATATTGACATTAAAGTATGTAGATATTGACTTTAAAGTCTGTAGATATTGACATTAAAGTATGTAGATATTTACATTAAAGTCTGTAGATATTGACTTTAAAGTCTGTAGATATTGACATTAAAGTATGTAGATATTGATATTAAAGTATGTAGATATTGACATTAAAGTCTGTAGATATTGACGATAAAGTATGTAGATATTGACATTAAAAACTGTAGATTTTGACACTAAAGTCTGTAGATATTGACAATAAAGTATGTAGATATTTACATTAAAGTCTTTAGATAGTGACATTGAAGTCTGTAGATATTGACGATAAAGTATGTAGATATTGACATTAAAGTCTGTAGATTTTGACAATAAAGTATGTAGATATTTACATTAAAGTCTTTAGATAGTGACATTGAAGTGTGTAGATATAGACATTGTAGTATGTAGATATTGATATTTAAGTATGTAGTTATTAACATTAAAGTATGTAGATATTAACGTTATAGTATGTAGATATTGACATTGAAGTATGTAGATATTGACATTAAAGTTTGTAGATATTGACATTAAAGTATGTAGATATTGACATTAAAAGATGTAGATATTGACAATAAAGTTTGTAGATAATGATATTAAAGTATGTAGATATTTACATCAAAGTCTGTTGATAGTCACATTAAAGTATGTGGATATTGACATTAAGGTATGAATATATTGACATTAAAGTAAGTAGATCTTGACCTTAAAGTATGTAGATATTGACAATAAAGTATATAGATATTTACATTAAAGTATGTAGATATTGACAGTAAAATATGTAGATATTGACAATAAAGTATGTAGATATTTACATTAGAGTCTGTAGATAGAAACATTAAAGTTTGTAGATATAGACATTGAAGTATGTAGATATTGACATTTAAGTATATAGTTATTAACATTAAAGTATGTGGATAATAACATTAAAGTATGTGGATAATGACAATAAAGTATGTAGATATTGACATTGAAATCTGTAGATATTGATATTAAAGTATGTAGATATTGACATTAAAGTCTGTAGATATTGACAATAAAGTATGTAGATATTTACATAAAAGTCTGTAGATAGTGACATTAAAGTTTGTAGATATAGACATTAAAGTATGTAAATATTGACATTTAAGTATGTAGTTATTGACATTAAAGTATGTATATATTAACTTTAAAGTATGTAGATATACTCATTGAAGTATGTAGGTATTGACATTAAAGTCTGTAGATATTCACAATAATTTATGTAGATATTGACATTAAAGTATGTATATATTGACAATAAAGTATGTAGATATTGACATTAAAGTATGTAGATATTGACATTTAAGTCTGTAGATAAAGTATGTAGATATTGACAATAAAGTATGTAGATATTTACATTTAAGTATGTAGTTATTGACATTAAAGTATGTATATATTGACAATAAAGTATGTAGATATTTACATTAAAGTCTGTAGATAGGGACATTAAAGTTTGTAGATATTGACATTTATGTATGTAGATATTGAAATTAAAGTATGTAGATATTGACTTTAAAGTCTGTAGATATTGACAATAAAGTATGTAGACATTTACATTAAAGTCTGTAAATATTGACAATAAAGTCTGTAGATATTGACATGAAAGTATGTAGATATTTACATTAAAGTCTGTAGATAGTGACATTAAAGTGTGTAGATATAGACATTGAAGTATGTAAATATTGACATTTAAGTATGTAGTTATTAATATTAAAGTATGTAGATAATAACATTAAAGTATGTAGATATACACATTGAAGTATGTAGATTTTGGCACTAAAGTCTGTAGATATTCAAATTAATTTATGTATATATTGACATTAAAGTATGAAGATATTAACATTAAAGTATGTAGATATTGACATTTAAGTATTTAGATATTGAATTTAAAGTATGTAGATATTGACACTAAAGTCTGTAGTTATTCACATTAAAGAATGTAGATATTTACGTTATAGTATGTAGATATTGACATTGAAGTATGTAGATATTGACATTAAAGTTTGTAGATATTGACATTAAAGTATGTAGATATTGACATTAAAAGATGTAGATATTGACAATAAAGTTTGTAGATAATGATATTAAAGTATGTAGATATTTACATCAAAGTCTGTTGATAGTTACATTAAAGTATGTGGATATTGACATTAAGGTATGAATATATTGACATTAAAGTAAGTAGATCTTGACCTTAAAGTATGTAGATATTGACAATAAAGTATGTTGATATTGACAAGAAAGTATGTAGATATTTACATTTAAGTATGTAGTTATTGACATTAAAGTATGTATATATTGACAATAAAGTATGTAGATATTTACATTAAAGTCTGTAGATAGGGACATTAAAGTTTGTAGATATTGACATTTAAGTATGTAGATATTGAAATTAAAGTATGTAGATATTGACTTTAAAGTCTGTAGATATTGACAATAAAGTATGTAGACATTTACATTAAAGTCTGTAAATATTGACAATAAAGTCTGTAGATATTGACCATAAAGTATGTTGATATTTACATTAAAGTCTGCAGATTGTGACATTAAGGTTTGTAGATATAGACATTGAAATATGTAGATATTGACATTTAAGTATGTAGTTATTGACATTAAAGTATGTAGATATTAACGTTATAGTATGTAGATATTGACATTGAAGTATGTAAACATTGACATTAAAGTATGTAGATATTGGCATTAAAGTCTTTAGATATTCAAATTAATTTATGTAGATATTGACATTAAAGTATGAAGATATTGGCATTAAAGTCTTTAGATATTCAAATTAATTTATGTAGATATTGACATTAAAGTATGTAGATATTGACATTAAAAGGTGTAGATATTGACAATAAAGTTTGTAGATAATGATATTAAAGTATGTAGATATTTACATCAAAGTCTGTTGATAGTGACATTAAAGTATGTAGATATTGACATTAAGGTATGAATATATTGACATTAAAGTAAGTAAATATTGACATTAAAGTATGTAGATATTGACAATAAAGTATGTAGATATTTACATTAAAGTGTGTAGATATTGACAGGAAAATATGTAGATATTGACAATAAAGTATGTAGATATTTACATTAAAGTCTGTAGATATAAAGTATGTAGATATTAACGTTATAGTATGTAGATATTGACATTGAATTATGTAGATATTGACATTAAAGTATGTAGATATTGGCATTAAAGTCTTTAGATATTCACATTAATTTATGTATATATTGACATTAAAGTATGTAGATATTGACATTAAAATATGTAGATACTGACATTTAAGTTTGTAGATAATGATACTAAAGTCTGCAGATATTGACATTTGAAGTATGTAGATATTCACATTGAAGTCTGTAGATATTGACATTAAAGTATGTAGATATTTACGTCAAAGTCTGTTGATAGTGACATTAAAGTATGTAGATATTGACATTAGGGTATGAATATATTGACATTAAAGTAAATAGATATTAACCTAAAAGTATGTAGATATTGACAATAAAGTATAAAGTTATTGACATTAAAGTATGTAGATAATGACAGTAAAATATGTAGATATTGACAATAAAGTATGTAGATATTGACATTGAAGTCTGTAGATATTGATATTGAAGTATGTAGATATTGACAATAAAGTATGTAGATATTTACATAAAAGTCTGTAGATAGTGACCTTAAAGTTTGTAGATATAGACAATGAAGTATGTAAATATTGACAATAAAGTATGTAGATATTTAAATTTAAGTATGTAGATATTGACAATAAAGTATGTAGATATTTACATTAAAGTCTGTAGATATTGACGATAAAGTATGTAGATATTGACATTAAAAACTGTAGATTTTGACACTAAAGTCTGTAGATATTGACAATAAAGTATGTAGATATTTACATTAAAGTCTTTAGATAGTGACATTGAAGTGTGTAGATATAGACATTGAAGTATGTAGATATTGACATTTAAGTATGTAGTTATTAACATTAAAGTATGTAGATAATTACAATAAACTATGTAGATATACACATTGAAGTATATAGATATTGGAACTAAAGTCTGTAGATATTCACATTAATTTATGTAGATATTGACATTAAAGTATGTAGATATTGATATTGAAGTATGTAGATATTGACAATAAAGTATGTAGATATTGGCACTAAAGTCTGTAGATATTCAGATTAATTTATTTAGATATGGACATTAAAGTATGTAGATATTGACATTAAAGTATGTAGATATTGACATTGAAGTATGTAGATATTGACTTTAAAGTCTGTAGATATTGACAATAAAGTATGTAGATATTTACATTAAAGTATGTAGATATTGACTTTAAAGTCTGTAGATATTGACGAAAAAGTATGTAGATATTGACTTTAAAGTCTGTAGATTTTGACACTAAAGTCTGTAGATATTGACAATAAAGTATGTAGATATTTACATTAAAGTCTGTAGATGGTGACATTAAAGTGTGTAGATATAGACATTGAAGTATGTAAATATTGACATTTAAGTATGTAGTTATTAATATTAAAGTATGTAGATAATAACATTAAAGTATGTAGATATACACATTGAAGTATGTAGATTTTGGCACTAAAGTCTTTAGATATTGACATGAAAGTATGTAGATATTTACATTAAAGTCTGTAGATATTGACTTTAAAGTCTGTAGATATTGACATTAAAGTATGTAGATATTGATATTAAAGTATGTAGATATTGACATTAAAGTCTGTAGATATTGACGATAAAGTATGTAGATATTGACATTAAAGTCTGTAGATTTTGACACTAAAGTCTGTAGATATTGACAATAAAGTATGTAGATATTTACATTAAAGTCTTTAGATAGTGACATTGAAGTGTGTAGATATAGACATTGTAGTATGTAGATATTGATATTTAAGTATGTAGTTATTAACATTAAAGTATGTAGATAATAACAATAAAGTATGTAGATATACACATTGAAGTATGTAGATGTTGGAACTAAAGTCTGTAGATATTCACATTAATTTATGTAGATATTGACATTAAAGTATGTAGATATTGACATTAAAGTATGTAGATATTGACATTTAAGTATGTGAGATATTGAAATTAATGTATGTAGATATTGACATTAAAGTCTGTAGATATTGACAATAAAGTATGTAGATATTGACATTTAAGTATGTAGTTATTGACATTAAAGTATGTAGATATTTACGTCAAAGTCTGTTGATAGTGACATTAAAGTATGTAGATATTGAAATTAGGGTATGAATATATTGACATTAAAGTAAATAGATATTGACCTAAAAGTATGTAGATATTGACAATAAAGTATAAAGTTATTGACATTAAAGTATGTAGATAATGACAGTAAAATATGTAGATATTGACAATAAAGTATGTAGATATTTACATTAGAGTCTGTAGATAGTAACATTAAAGTTTGTAGATATAGACATTGAAGTATGTAGATATTGACATTTAAGTATGTAGTTATTAACATTAAAGTATGTGTATAATAACATTAAAGTATTTGGATATTGACAATAAAGTATGTAGATATTGACATTGAAGTCTGTAGATATTGATATTGAAGTATGTAGATATTGACAATAAAGTATGTAGATATTGGCACTAAAGTCTGTAGATATTTAGATTAATTTATTTAGATATGGACATTAAAGTATGTAGATATTGACATTAAAGTATGTAGATATTGACATTAAAATCTGTAGATTTTGACACTAAAGTCTGTAGATATTGACATGAAAGTATGTAGATATTTACATTAAAGTCTTTAGATAGTGACATTGAAGTGTGTAGATATAGACATTGAAGTATGTAGATATTGACATTTAAGTATGTAGTTATTAACATTAAAGTATGTAGATAATAACAATAATGTATGTAGATATACACATTGAAGTATGTAGATGTTGGAACTAAAGTCTGTAGATATTCACATTAATTTATGTAGATATTGACATTAAAGTATGTAGATATTGACATTAAAGTATGTAGATATTGACATTTAAGTATGTAGATATTGAAATTAATGTATGTAGATATTGACATTTAAGTCTGTAGATATTGACAATAAAGTATGTAGATATTTACATTTAAGTATGTAGTTATTGACATTAAAGTATGTAGATATTTACGTCAAAGTCTGTTGATAGTGACATTAAAGTATGTAGATATTGACATTAGGGTATGAATATATTGACATTAAAGTAAATAGATATTGACCTAAAAGTATGTAGATATTGACAATAAAGTATAAAGTTATTGACATTAAAGTATGTAGATAATGACAGTAAAATATGTAGATATTGACAATAAAGTATGTAGATATTTACATTAGAGTCTGTAGATAGTAACATTAAAGTTTGTAGATATAGACATTTAAGTATGTAGTTATTAACATTAAAGTTTGTGTATAAAAACATTAAAGTATTTGGATATTGACAATAAAGTATGTAGTTATTAACATTAAAGTTTGTGTATAAAAACATTAAAGTATTTGGATATTGCCAATAAAGTATGTAGATATTGGCACTAAAGTCTGTAGATATTCAGATTAATTTATTTAGATATGGACATTAAAGTATGTAGATATTGACATTAAAGTATGTAGATATTGACATTGAAGTATGTAGATATTGACTTTAAAGTCTGTAGATATTGACAATAAAGTATGTAGATATTTACATTAAAGTATGTAGATATTGACTTTAAAGTCTGTAGATATTGACGAAAAAGTATGTAGATATTGACTTTAAAGTCTGTAGATTTTGACACTAAAGTCTGTAGATATTGACAATAAAGTATGTAGATATTTACATTAAAGTCTGTAGATGGTGACATTAAAGTGTGTAGATATAGACATTGAAGTATGTAAATATTGACATTTAAGTATGTAGTTATTAATATTAAAGTATGTAGATAATAACATTAAAGTATGTAGATATACACATTGAAGTATGTAGATTTTGGCACTAAAGTCTTTAGATATTGACATGAAAGTATGTAGATATTTACATTAAAGTCTGTAGATATTGACGATAAAGTATGTAGATATTGACATTAAAGTCTGTAGATTTTGACACTAAAGTCTGTAGATATTGACAATAAAGTATGTAGATATTTACATTAAAGTCTTTAGATAGTGACATTGAAGTGTGTAGATATAGACATTGAAGTATGTAGATATTGACATTTAAGTATGTAGTTATTAACATTAAAGTATGTAGATAATAACAATAAAGTATGTAGATATTCACATTGAAGTATGTAGATGTTGGAACTAAAGTCTGTAGATATTCACATCAATTTATGTAGATATTGACATTAAAGTATGTAGATATTGACATTAAAGTATGTAGATATTGAAATTAATGTATGTAGATATTGACATTAAAGTCCGTAGATATTGACAATAAAGTATGTAGATATTTACATTTAAGTATGTAGTTATTGACATTAAAATATGTAGATATTAACGTTAAAGTATGTAGATATTCACATTAAAGTATGTAGATATTGGCACTAAAGTCTGTAGATATTCAGATTAATTTATATAGATATGGACATTAAAGTATGTAGATATTGACATTAAAGTATGTAGATAATAACAATAAACTATGTAGATATACACATTGAAGTATATAGATATTGGAACTAAAGTCTGTAGATATTCACATTAATTTATGTAGATATTGACATTAAAGTATGTAGATATTGATATTGAAGTATGTAGATATTGACAATAAAGTATGTAGATATTGGTTTTAAAGTCTGTAGATATTCAGATTAATTTATTTAGATATGGACATTAAAGTATGTAGATATTGACATTAAAGTATGTAGATATTGACATTGAAGTATGTAGATATTGACTTTAAAGTCTGCAGATATTGACAATAAAGTATGTAGATATTTACATTAAAGTATGTAGATATTGACTTTAAAGTCTGTAGATATTGACGAAAAAGTATGTAGATATTGACTTTAAAGTCTGTAGATTTTGACACTAAAGTCTGTAGATATTGACAATAAAGTATGTAGATATTTACATTAAAGTCTGTAGATGGTGACATTAAAGTGTGCAGATATAGACATTGAAGTATGTAAATATTGACATTTAAGTATGTAGTTATTAATATTAAAGTATGTAGATAATAACATTAAAGTATGTAGATATACACATTGAAGTATGTAGATTTTGGCACTAAAGTCTTTAGATATTGACATGAAAGTATGTAGATATTTACATTAAAGTCTGTAGATATTGACTTTAAAGTCTGTAGATATTGACATTAAAGTATGTAGATATTGATATTAAAGTATGTAGATATTGACATTAAAGTCTGTAGATATTGACGATAAAGTATGAAGATATTGACATTAAAGTCTGTAGATTTTGACACTAAAGTCTGTAGATATTGACAATAAAGTATGTAGATATTTACATTAAAGTCTTTAGATAGTGACATTGAAGTGTGTAGATATAGACATTGAAGTATGTAGATATTGACATTTAAGTATGTAGTTATTAACATTAAAGTATGTAGATAATAACAATAAAGTATGTAGATATACACATTGAAGTATGTAGATGTTGGAACTAAAGTCTGTAGATATTCACATTAATTTATGTAGATATTGACATTAAAGTATGTAGATATTGACATTAAAGTATGTAGATATTGACATTTAAGTATGTAGATATTGAAATTAATGTATGTAGATATTGACATTAAAGTCTGTAGATATTGACAATAAAGTATGTAGATATTTACATTTAAGTATGTAGTTATTGACATTAAAATATGTAGATATTAACGTTAAAGTATGTAGATATTCACATTAAAGTATGTAGATATTGGCACTAAAGTCTGTAGATATTCAGATTAATTTATGTAGATATGGACATTAAAGTATGTAGATATTGACATTAAAGTATGTAGATATTGACATTAAAGTATGTAGATATTGACTTTAAAGTCTGTAGATATTGACATTAAAGTATGTAGATATTTACATTAAAGTCTGTAGATATTGACTTTAAAGTCTGTAGATATTGACATTAAAGTATGTAGATATTGATATTAAAGTATGTAGATATTGACATTAAAGTCTGTAGATATTGACGATAAAGTATGTAGATATTGACATTAAAAACTGTAGATTTTGACACTAAAGTCTGTAGATATTGACAATAAAGTATGTAGATATTTACATTAAAGTCTTTAGATAGTGACATTGAAGTCTGTAGATATTGACGATAAAGTATGTAGATATTGACATTAAAGTCTGTAGATTTTGACAAATAAAGTATGTAGATATTTACATTAAAGTCTTTAGATAGTGACATTGAAGTGTGTAGATATAGACATTGTAGTATGTAGATATTGATATTTAAGTATGTAGTTATTAACATTAAAGTATGTAGATATTAACGTTATAGTATGTAGATATTGACATTGAAGTATGTAGATATTGACATTAAAGTTTGTAGATATTGACATTAAAGTATGTAGATATTGACATTAAAAGATGTAGATATTGACAATAAAGTTTGTAGATAATGATATTAAAGTATGTAGATATTTACATCAAAGTCTGTTGATAGTGACATTAAAGTATGTGGATATTGACATTAAGGTATGAATATATTGACATTAAAGTAAGTAGATCTTGACCTTAAAGTATGTAGATATTGACAATAAAGTATATAGATATTTACATTAAAGTATGTAGATATTGACAGTAAAATATGTAGATATTGACAATAAAGTATGTAGATATTTACATTAGAGTCTGTAGATAGAAACATTAAAGTTTGTAGATATAGACATTGAAGTATGTAGATATTGACATTTAAGTATATAGTTATTAACATTAAAGTATGTGGATAATAACATTAAAGTATGTGGATAATGACAATAAAGTATGTAGATATTGACATTGAAATCTGTAGATATTGATATTAAAGTATGTAGATATTGACATTAAAGTCTGTAGATATTGACAATAAAGTATGTAGATATTTACATAAAAGTCTGTAGATAGTGACATTAAAGTTTGTAGATATAGACATTAAAGTATGTAAATATTGACATTTAAGTATGTAGTTATTGACATTAAAGTATGTATATATTAACTTTAAAGTATGTAGATATACTCATTGAAGTATGTAGGTATTGACATTAAAGTCTGTAGATATTCACAATAATTTATGTAGATATTGACATTAAAGTATGTATATATTGACAATAAAGTATGTAGATATTGACATTAAAGTATGTAGATATTGACATTTAAGTCTGTAGATAAAGTATGTAGATATTGACAATAAAGTATGTAGATATTTACATTTAAGTATGTAGTTATTGACATTAAAGTATGTATATATTGACAATAAAGTATGTAGATATTTACATTAAAGTCTGTAGATAGGGACATTAAAGTTTGTAGATATTGACATTTATGTATGTAGATATTGAAATTAAAGTATGTAGATATTGACTTTAAAGTCTGTAGATATTGACAATAAAGTATGTAGACATTTACATTAAAGTCTGTAAATATTGACAATAAAGTCTGTAGATATTGACATGAAAGTATGTAGATATTTACATTAAAGTCTGTAGATAGTGACATTAAAGTGTGTAGATATAGACATTGAAGTATGTAAATATTGACATTTAAGTATGTAGTTATTAATATTAAAGTATGTAGATAATAACATTAAAGTATGTAGATATACACATTGAAGTATGTAGATTTTGGCACTAAAGTCTGTAGATATTCAAATTAATTTATGTATATATTGACATTAAAGTATGAAGATATTAACATTAAAGTATGTAGATATTGACATTTAAGTATTTAGATATTGAATTTAAAGTATGTAGATATTGACACTAAAGTCTGTAGTTATTCACATTAAAGAATGTAGATATTTACGTTATAGTATGTAGATATTGACATTGAAGTATGTAGATATTGACATTAAAGTTTGTAGATATTGACATTAAAGTATGTAGATATTGACATTAAAAGATGTAGATATTGACAATAAAGTTTGTAGATAATGATATTAAAGTATGTAGATATTTACATCAAAGTCTGTTGATAGTGACATTAAAGTATGTGGATATTGACATTAAGGTATGAATATATTGACATTAAAGTAAGTAGATCTTGACCTTAAAGTATGTAGATATTGACAATAAAGTATGTTGATATTGACAAGAAAGTATGTAGATATTTACATTTAAGTATGTAGTTATTGACATTAAAGTATGTATATATTGACAATAAAGTATGTAGATATTTACATTAAAGTCTGTAGATAGGGACATTAAAGTTTGTAGATATTGACATTTAAGTATGTAGATATTGAAATTAAAGTATGTAGATATTGACTTTAAAGTCTGTAGATATTGACAATAAAGTATGTAGACATTTACATTAAAGTCTGTAAATATTGACAATAAAGTCTGTAGATATTGACCATAAAGTATGTTGATATTTACATTAAAGTCTGCAGATTGTGACATTAAGGTTTGTAGATATAGACATTGAAATATGTAGATATTGACATTTAAGTATGTAGTTATTGACATTAAAGTATGTAGATATTAACGTTATAGTATGTAGATATTGACATTGAAGTATGTAAATATTGACATTAAAGTATGTAGATATTGGCATTAAAGTCTTTAGATATTCAAATTAATTTATGTAGATATTGACATTAAAGTATGAAGATATTGGCATTAAAGTCTTTAGATATTCAAATTAATTTATGTAGATATTGACATTAAAGTATGTAGATATTGACATTAAAAGGTGTAGATATTGACAATAAAGTTTGTAGATAATGATATTAAAGTATGTAGATATTTACATCAAAGTCTGTTGATAGTGACATTAAAGTATGTAGATATTGACATTAAGGTATGAATATATTGACATTAAAGTAAGTAGATATTGACATTAAAGTATGTAGATATTGACAATAAAGTATGTAGATATTTACATTAAAGTGTGTAGATATTGACAGGAAAATGTGTAGATATTGACAATAAAGTATGTAGATATTTACATTAAAGTCTGTAGATATAAAGTATGTAGATATTAACGTTATAGTATGTAGATATTGACATTGAATTATGTAGATATTGACATTAAAGTATGTAGATATTGGCATTAAAGTCTTTAGATATTCACATTAATTTATGTATATATTGACATTAAAGTATGTAGATATTGACATTAAAATATGTAGATACTGACATTTAAGTTTGTAGATAATGATACTAAAGTCTGCAGATATTGACATTTGAAGTATGTAGATATTCACATTGAAGTCTGTAGATATTGACATTAAAGTATGTAGATATTTACGTCAAAGTCTGTTGATAGTGACATTAAAGTATGTAGATATTGACATTAGGGTATGAATATATTGACATTAAAGTAAATAGATATTAACCTAAAAGTATGTAGATATTGACAATAAAGTATAAAGTTATTGACATTAAAGTATGTAGATAATGACAGTAAAATATGTAGATATTGACAATAAAGTATGTAGATATTGACATTGAAGTCTGTAGATATTGATATTGAAGTATGTAGATATTGACAATAAAGTATGTAGATATTTACATAAAAGTCTGTAGATAGTGACCCTAAAGTTTGTAGATATAGACAATGAAGTATGTAAATATTGACAATAAAGTATGTAGATATTTAAATTTAAGTATGTAGATATTGACAATAAAGCATGTAGATATTTGAAGACCACAGGGGAAAAAGGGCACATGTCACATTTTCTAATTATTTGAGTTATGTCCCCTACTAGGTAAACATAAGCCTGAAGGTTAGCAAAATAGTAAAATCCAACCCAAAAAAGGCCTATGTAACGCTACAGAAACACTCAAAGAAAAGGCATACAGGGTAAAAAGGGACAAGTCCAGACTGTAAAAGGGAAAAAAGGCCTATGTCACAAACAACAATTCCTAGGCAGGTCATGTGACTAGCTTCAACCAATCCACAACCTCCATTTTGTAAACAACACACCTCCACTAACTCCACTACTCAAAATGGCAGATCAAGACACTCTATGCGTTACTAATAAGCCCAAAAAAACGTCGATCATCTGGCAGAAAAAAAGATCAGTTGAAGAAAGTACGTCTTTCAAGTCATCAAACAGGAGAAGACTGTAAGTGCAAACGATTTAAATCTTTTGAGGCCACAACAAGAGAAGAGAGAGAGACCGCCTCATTACTGCTTTTAATGAGCTTCAAAACAAAGACGATCAAGACGCTTTTCTGTCTACACTAATTGGTGTGCTAAATTTGCAAGAAGAAGACCAAAAACAGATGGCACAGATCCAAAACCAAAAGACAAATTCTACAGTTACAAGATCAAGGTTCAGCGGGATGACAAAGTTGAAGAAGTAGATGTCTGTGTCAAGGGATTTATTGCCGTTTTTGGAATCAGTCACAAGCGAGTTAGGACAATACAGACAGCACTGAAAGAAACTGGTAAGCAATCAAAATTTTTATAATTATTATTAAATTGTCAATTTTGTTGTTGTTCTTCTCATTCTGATTATAATCATGTTTATTATTATTATTATTATAAGTAGTAGTAATAGTAGTAGTAGTAGTAGTAGTAGTAGTAGGAGTAGGAGTAGTATATTATAATGATACAGACAGGCTATTCTTATTATAGCCTATGTTTACACAACCCGCTGGTGAATCTAGGCACCGCGAGATATTATGACAGGCTGACAGCAAGCTACGAGTTGCTGATATTAATGTCCTCTACCCCCCCCCCCTCCCACCCCCAGTAATATCAGTTTGAGCTAGAGGAAAAATAATACACACAACGGTTAAGGGAATTTTAGTGGAGTTTTGCTAATCCCTAATGAATTTCTGTTAGCGCTAACGCTAATCCCTAACAATTTGTAATGGATTAGCGAAAGTTTGTTATGCTAACAGCAGCTAATCCTCATAACCCAAAATAGTAGTATGCTAATGTTAGTGCTTTTTGTAGTTTTACTGTTGTTGGTGCTCTGAATTTTTTGTCTGTGGTCTCACAATTCTGGTCCTGTGTGTTTCTTACAGGATTCCCACCAAAAGACAAGCGAGGGAAGCACAGCAACCATGCCCGAAAGCTGACAGCAGATATGAGAGAGCTTGTGATTGCTCATATTGGCTCTTTCAAGGGGCGTTCATCCCACTACTCACGCAAAAAGTCGAGTCGCCTCTACCTGCCAGAAACACTCAACATTACGAAAATGTTTAATCTTTTCTGTGGGCAGCATCCTGGTGTTACCCTTTCATATGAGTCCTACAGAACCATATTCAACGAGAACTTTAACCACTACCAATATCCCTGGCCAAGTTCGAGGACCTGCAGGTGTTGAAAAGGTTCTGCGACCCAAGGCACCATGCATTCTTTGACAATCTTCCCCATGATAGCAGCATGCCAAACAACCTCCATGAGGAACAATCAGATTCGGACGAGGAGTCGTAGCCTTATTTCATCAAAATATTGTTAAAAAAAAATAAACTCACACACTGTCAATAGTCTATGATTTTTGTTGTAATAAACAAGTTTAAAAAAACTGCTATGGTATGATGTGTCAATATTTGAATAATCAATCGTACAGGCATCAAAAATAACAAAATCATTTTCAGTTCCATCTTAACTAGTAATTTACCACAGCAAAATAGGCATTATAATCCATTTCACATTGACTAAGTACATTGCAATTCAGCTTGTATAAGAATATCTCAAGTGAGGGGTCTGTAAAGGGGAAAAAAGGCACATGTCCATGACCCCCCCTGGTGGTTTAAATGATCCATATTTAATTAAATTATACAATCTGGACAGAGAACTTCTCATGAATACAAAAGAAGTGATATATCTTTAAGACAAAACACTTAGTGTCCCAAGAAATACAGTAAGAACAAACATAGCAACTTTCAAAGACAAAATTTCATTTATCTCAAAAGTGGAAATGTGTGACATGTGCCTTTTTCCCCCTGTAGTCTTCATTTACATTAAAGTCTGTAGATAGGGACATTAAAGTTTGTAGATATTGACAATAAAGTATTTAGATATTTACATAAAAATTTGCAGATAGTGACATTAAAGTTTGTAGATATAGACATTGAATTATGTAGATATTGACATTTAAGTATGTAGTTATTGACATTAAAGTATGTAGATATTAACGTTAAAGTATGTAGATATTCACATTGAAGTATGTAGATATTGACAATAAAGTATGTAGATATTGGCACTAAAGTCTGTAGATATTCAGATTAATTTATTTAGATATGGACATTAAAGTATGTAGATATTGACATTAAAGTATGTAGATATTGACATTGAAGTATGCAGATATTGACATTTAAGTATATAGTTATTAACATTAAAGTATGTGGATTTAAACATTAAAGTATGTGGATATTGACAATAAAGTATGTAGATATTGACATTGAAATCTGTAGATATTGATATTAAAGTATGTAGATATTGACATTAAAGTCTGTAGATATTGACAATAAAGTATGTAGATATTTACATAAAAGTCTGTAGATAGTGACATTAAAGTTTGTAGATATAGACATTAAAGTATGTAAATATTGACATTTAAGTATGTAGTTAATGACATTAAAGTATGTATATATTAACTTTAAAGTATGTAGATATACTCATTGAAGTATGTAGGTATTGACATTAAAGTCTGTAGATATTCACAATAATTTATGTAGATATTGACATTAAAGTATGTATATATTGACAATAAAGTATGTAGATATTGACATTAAAGTATGTAGATATTGACATTTAAGTCTGTAGATAAAGTATGTAGATATTGACAATAAAGTATGTAGATATTTACATTTAAGTATGTAGTTATTGACATTAAAGTATGTATATATTGACAATAAAGTATGTAGATATTTATATTAAAGTCTGTAGATAGGGACATTAAAGTTTGTAGATATTGACAATAAAGTATTTAGATATTTACATAAAAATTTGCAGATAGTGACATTAAAGTTTGTAGATATAGACATTGAATTATGTAGATATTGACATTTAAGTATGTAGTTATTGACATTAAAGTATGTAGATATTGACATAAAAGTCTGTAGATTTTGACACTAAAGTCTTTAGATATTGACATGAAAGTATGTAGATATTTACATTAAAGTCTGTAGATAGTGACATTAAAGTGTGTAGATATAGACATTGAAGTATGTAAATATTGACATTTAAGTATGTAGTTATTAATATTAAAGTATGTAGATAATAACATTAAAGTATGTAGATATACACATTGAAGAATGTAGATTTCGGCACTAAAGTCTGTAGATATTCAAATTAATTTATGTAGATATTGACATTAAAGTATGTAGATATTGACATTAAAGTATGTAGATATTGACATTTAAGTATGTAGATATTGAAATTAATGTATGTAGATATTAACTTTAAAGTCTGTAGATATACTCATTAAAGTATGTAGGTATTGACATTAAAGTCTGTAGATATTCACATTAATTTATGTAGATATTGACATTAAAGTATGTATATATTGACAATAAAGTATGTAGATATTGACATTAAAGTATGTAGATATTGACATTAAAGTATGTAGATATTGACATTTAAGTCTGTAGATAAAGTATGTAGATATTGACAATAAAGTTTATAGATATTTACATTTAAGTATGTAGTTATTGACATTAAAGTATGTATATATCCTATACTATAATACGAGTTAAAATTGTATGTATATATATATATATATATATATATATATATATGTCTGGAAATTTTCTTCAAAAGCGCTCTAACGATTATCTTCATGTTTTAATGCACTACTTGTTTCACCTAAAAAAAAATCTACAGCTTTTCGGCCCCACAAATAAAAATCGGAAATGGACGTTAAACAAAAATACACATTAGATTTATCGTAGATATTGATTTTGGCCGTGAAAACATGCCATTGCTCGACCCACATGTAGTGCGGCTTTCAAGAGCGGTGTTTTGTTGCGTCGCAGTTATGACGTTTCGGGAATACCCGTAGGCTTACTACAGCAGAAAGAAGTTTAATTTCTTGTTTAAACTACTGTTGCGCACCGATGATAGAAATAATTTAAAGCAAGACCAAGTGTAATGTATGTAATGCAGGGGTGTCCAAACTACAGCCAGTGGGTAACGCGCGGGCGAACAAATGATAGTATGCGGCCCTCGCGGCTTATTTAGATCAGAACGTCTTCAATATATTTTAGATTAAACTTCAACTATACTATAATACGAGTTAAAATTGTATGTATATATATATATATATATATATATATATATATATATATATATATGTCTGGAAATTTTCTTCAAAAGCGCTCTAACGATTATCTTCATGTTTTAATGCACTACTTGTTTTACCTAAAAAAAAATCTACAGCTTTTCGGCCCCACAAATAAAAATCGGAAATGGACGTTAAACAAAAATACACATTAGATTTATCGTAGATATTGATTTTGGCCGTGAAAACATGCCATTGCTCGACCCACATGTAGTGCGGCTTTCAAGAGCGGTGTTTTGTTGCGTCGCAGTTATGACGTTTCGGGAATACCCGTAGGCTTACTACAGCAGAAAGAAGTTTAATTTCTTGTTTAAACTACTGTTGCGCACCGATGATAGAAATAATTTAAAGCAAGACCAAGTGTAATGTATGTAATGCAGGGGTGTCCAAACTACAGCCAGTGGGTAACGCGCGGGCGAACAAATGATAGTATGCGGCCCTCGCGGCTTATTTAGATCAGAACGTCTTCAATATATTTTAGATTAAACTTCAACTATACTATAATACGAGTTAAAATTGTATGTATATATATATATATATATATATATATATATATATATGTCTGGAAATTTTCTTCAAAAGCGCTCTAACGATTATCTTCATGTTTTAATGCACTACTTGTTTCACCTAAAAAAAAATCTACAGCTTTTCGGCCCCACAAATAAAAATCGGAAATGGACGTTAAACAAAAATACACATTAGATTTATCGTAGATATTGATTTTGGCCGTGAAAACATGCCATTGCTCGACCCACATGTAGTGCGGCTTTCAAGAGCGGTGTTTTGTTGCGTCGCAGTTATGACGTTTCGGGAATACCCGTAGGCTTACTACAGCAGAAAGAAGTTTAATTTCTTGTTTAAACTACTGTTGCGCACCGATGATAGAAATAATTTAAAGCAAGACCAAGTGTAATGTATGTAATGCAGGGGTGTCCAAACTACAGCCAGTGGGTAACGCGCGGGCGAACAAATGATAGTATGCGGCCCTCGCGGCTTATTTAGATCAGAACGTCTTCAATATATTTTAGATTAAACTTCAATATATTTTAGATTAAATTTAAAAAAAAAGAAAAACAAATAAATATTTACGAATTATCTAATAGTCAGATAATAGTTTGCCGTTTAAATAATAACAGAATTAGATGAAGTTTAACCAAACTAAAGTTCTATTTTTAACTTTCTTTTATCTGACATTTTTTGAAAAAAAAAACACCTCTAAAACTTTTTTTGTGTTTAAACAATGAATAGCTGTATATAGTGTACACTGTAGCAGATTACACTGCACTGTATATAGTGTTCACTGTAGCAGTATACACTACGCTGTATATAGCATACAATGTAGCAGTATACTCTACACTGTAAATAATAAACACTGTATTAGTATCCACTTTTTTTAAAATTCAATGAATGTTTCATTAAAAATATGTATGATTTGCTTATAAAGGCCTACCAGAGTAAGATATATTAGAATATGTTAACATTGTCAATTCGAAATCTGGTAAACTAGAAAAGATGTAAATTCAGTATATTCGTATTTGCCTTATAACAATAGTCAGAAGTGTAATATACTGTTAGTTTTACTGAGGGGCGGGGGGGGGGGAGAAATTAAACACATCATCTAACGAAGCCTATATATATTATGATCTTTTCATTTGCAGTCTTTTCAATGAATAACATAATTTCACCTTTAATTATTTAGTATTTAAGTTTAATGTTCAAAATTTAGAAAAAAAAAAATGTTTATCATACGATTGTTTTAATTAATCAATATTATATTTTGCCGCGATAGTTTATTATAATAGTAACACAAATGGAGGATATTAGATAATGTTAACACCAAACTATATTTTTTTACTTTTTTTGTCAAACAATGTTTGGAATAATACATTGAAAACATTGAAAATCTCTATATATAAAAAGATCGTGTTTGTGTCCCCACGGAGCCCTATTGTGTCACTGACCTATTTAGGCCTAGTCCTATATACTGTCTAATAGCTTTTCACATCTGACATGTGCCTACTCTAGCTAAGTTGTTAACGTAGAGGACTGCTGTGCGTGCGAGCGGGTTCGATTCTCCAGTTAGACTATGCCTATTTTTTTTACCCGATTTACATTTATTCGTAGACCTTTTTAATTCCTATCAAACATATTTGCCGGCCGTAACTCATTGTTAGCTTGAATGGGTTGAGGGAGGGAGTTGAAAAAATTGACATAATGTTATAGGAAAGTTTGACAGTTGTTAAAGTTAATTAATTAATTAATTAATTGGTCATTTATATAGCACCTCACTCCATGCTAATAAAAGCATGCTCAGCGCGCTCACAAAATCGAAACGACAATAACACTCTAAAATAGTTTTAAACAAGGTTTCGGCCGATGGAGGCACGAAACTACAATAACATTTTAAAATAGTTTCAAACAAGTTTATTTGCTGATGGATGTGTATTTGATCAATTTAGTTGAAAAGAAAAGTCTTCAAATTCTTCTTGAATGCCTTTTTTGACACAGAGTTTTTCAGTGTCTCAGGTAAGCCGTTCCACAGTGAAGGCGCCACAGATTCAAACGAGCGTACACCAAATCACCAATAGGGGAAGGGGTAGAAGAACTAAAAATTGTTACGTAATTCACGATATTTTAAATTTAAACTTTTCATTTTCAATCTTTTAAATAATAATAATAATATTTGTATAGCGCTGCCAACAAACATAATGTAAGCTCAGAGCGCGTTTAACATACAACTAAGAATACGGATATTACACTAGGCCAGGTGACAGAGCTAAATTGATGATTAAAAAAAAGACAAAACAAATAAATGTAGCATTAACCGACCCAACCCATAAATAAGACAGTACGTTTCTAAAGCATGTTAAATGTTATCGAAGGTAAATATTGAAATAATGAGTTTTTAAGTTCTTTTTGAAAGTAACAGTAGAGCTTGTTCGCCTCAGTTGAATGGGAAGTCGATTCCACACCTTCGGACCGGATACTGAGAAGGCTCTATGGCCAACAGTCGTCAGAGAGAAACGGGGCTCTTCCAGAAGCGATGAGTTTGCAGAACGAAGTGTTCTTTGCGGGACATAAGGTCTGATTAGTGCCTTGAGATAGGACGGAAACTCGTTATTAAAAATGCACTGATGGCAAAGTAGCGCCACTTTATACTCAATTCTGGCTTTCACGGGGAGCCAGTGGAGCGAGCGTAGAAGGGCAGTTCCCGAGTCTCTTTTAGACTTGCACATCAACAAACGCGCAGTACTTTTATGTATTCGTTGTAGCCTGGCGATTTAATGACATAAATGACATATATTTCTGTTGGATTTAAAACTGACAACTCTAGCCTACATGTTTTTTTTTGGTTTAAAATGAGATTAAGCTGTTGTTTCTTTTTTTTTTTTTTTTTTTTGGGGGGGGGGGGGGTTATCGGGCAAAATCTAGATATTAGACTGCACAAATAAAAATCTGCTTCGACTGTTAGAATTTAAAGCCCATGTTATTCATAGTAGAAAAAAGAAAAAAGACAAATAGGCCTACAATTTATTGGTCTGGTAAAGAAGTATTTTTAAAATTTATGCACTGTTGTTTTACATACACATGATGTTAAGGTACAAGCGCCTGCTCTTTATTACCGATCGAATGATCGGTCACCTGGTACTTAACTTTAAAGTATGTAGATATACTCATTGAAGTATGTAGGTATTGACATTAAAGTCTGTAGATATTCACATTAATTTATGTAGATATTGACATTAAAGTATGTATATATTTACAATAAAGTATGTAGATATTGACATTAAAGTATGTAGATATTGACATTTAAGTCTGTAGATAAAGTCTGTAGATATTGACGATAAAGTATGTAGATATTGACATTAAAAACTGTAGATTTTGACACTAAAGTCTGTAGATATTGACAATAAAGTATGTAGATATTAACATTAAAGTCTTTAGATAGTGACATTGAAGTGTGTAGATATAGACATTGAAGTATGTAGATATTGACATTTAAGTATGTAGTTATTAACATTAAAGTATGTAGATAATAACAATAAACTATGTAGATATACACATTGAAGTATATAGATATTGGAACTAAAGTCTGTAGATATTCACATTAATTTATGTAGATATTGACATTAAAGTATGTAGATATTGACATTAAAGTATGTAGATATTGACATTTAAGTATGTAGATATTGAAATTAATGTATGTAGATATTAACTTTAAAGTCTGTAGATATTGACAATAAAGTATGTAGACATGTACATTAAAGTCTGTAGATATTGACACTAAAGTCTGTAGATATTCAGATTAATTTATTTAGATATGGACATTAAAGTATGTAGATATTGACATTAAAGTATGTAGATATTGACATTGAAGTATGCAGATATTGACATTTAAGTATATAGTTATTAACATTAAAGTATGTGGATTTAAACATTAAAGTATGTGGATATTGACAATAAAGTATGTAGATATTGACATTGAAATCTGTAGATATTGATATTAAAGTATGTAGATATTGACATTAAAGTCTGTAGATATTGACAATAAAGTATGTAGATATTTACATAAAAGTCTGTAGATAGTGACATTAAAGTTTGTAGATATAGACATTAAAGTATGTAAATATTGACATTTAAGTATGTAGTTAATGACATTAAAGTATGTATATATTAACTTTAAAGTATGTAGATATACTCATTGAAGTATGTAGGTATTGACATTAAAGTCTGTAGATATTCACAATAATTTATGTAGATATTGACATTAAAGTATGTATATATTGACAATAAAGTATGTAGATATTGACATTAAAGTATGTAGATATTGACATTTAAGTCTGTAGATAAAGTATGTAGATATTGACAATAAAGTATGTAGATATTTACATTTAAGTATGTAGTTATTGACATTAAAGTATGTATATATTGACAATAAAGTATGTAGATATTTATATTAAAGTCTGTAGATAGGGACATTAAAGTTTGTAGATATTGACAATAAAGTATTTAGATATTTACATAAAAATTTGCAGATAGTGACATTAAAGTTTGTAGATATAGACATTGAATTATGTAGATATTGACATTTAAGTATGTAGTTATTGACATTAAAGTATGTAGATATTAACGTTAAAGTATGTAGATATTGACATTGAAGTATGTAGATATTGACGATAAAGTATGTAGATATTGGCACTAAAGTCTGTAGATATTCAGATTAATTTATTTAGATATGGACATTAAAGTATGTAGATATTGACATTAAAGTATGTAGATATTGACATTGAAGTATGTAGATATTGACGATAAAGTATGTAGATATTGGCACTAAAGTCTGTAGATATTCAGATTAATTTATTTAGATATGGACATTAAAGTATGTAGATATTGACATTAAAGTATGTAGATATTGACATTGAAGTATGTAGATATTGACGATAAAGTATGTAGATATTGGCACTAAAGTTTGTAGATATTCAGATTAATTTATTTAGATATGGACATTAAAGTATGTAGATATTGACATTAAAGTATGTAGATATTGACATTGAAGTATGTAGATATTGACATTTAAGTATATAGTTATTAACATTAAAGTATGTGGATAATAACATTAAAGTATGTGGATATTGACAATAAAGTATGTAGATATTGACATTGAAATCTGTAGATATTGATATTAAAGTATGTAGATATTGACATTAAAGTCTGTAGATATTGACAATAAAGTATGTAGATATTTACATAAAAGTCTGTAGATAGTGACATTAAAGTTTGTAGATATAGACATTAAAGTATGTAAATATTGACATTTAAGTATGTGGTTATTGACATTAAAGTATGTATATATTAACTTTAAAGTATGTAGATATACTCATTGAAGTATGTAGGTATTGACATTAAAGTCTGTAGATATTCACAATAATTTATGTAGATATTGACATTAAAGTATGTAGATATTGACATTTAAGTCTGTAGATAAAGTATGTAGATATTGACAATAAAGTATGTAGATATTTACATTTAAGTATGTAGTTATTGACATTAAAGTATGTATATATTGACAATAAAGTATGTAGATATTTACATTAAAGTCTGTAGATAGGGACATTAAAGTTTGTAGATATTGACATTTAAGTATGTAGATATTGAAATTAAAGTATGTAGATATTGACTTTAAAGTCTGTAGATATTGACAATAAAGTATGTAGACATTTACATTAAAGTCTGTAAATATTGACACTAAAGTCTGTAGATATTGACCATAAAGTATGTTGATATTTACATTAAAGTCTGCAGATTGTGACATTAAGGTTTGTAGATATAGACATTGAAGTATGTAGATATTGACATTTAAGTATGTAGTTATTGACATTAAAGTATGTAGATATTAACGTTATAGTATGTAGATATTGACATTGAAGTATGTAGATATTGACATTAAAGTATGTAGATATTGGCATTAAAGTCTTTAGATATTCAAATTAATTTATGTAGATATTGACATTAAAGTATGAAGATATTGGCATTAAAGTCTTTAGATATTCAAATTAATTTATGTAGATATTGACATTAAAGTATGTAGATATTGACATTAAAATGTGTAGATATTGACAATAAAGTTTGTAGATAATGATATTAAAGTATGTAGATATTTACATCAAAGTCTGTTGATAGTGACATTAAAGTATGTAGATATAGACATTAAGGTATGAATATATTGACATTAAAGTAAGTAGATATTGACATTAAAGTATGTAGATATTGACAATAAAGTATGTAGATATTTACATTAAAGTATGTAGATATTGACAGGAAAATATGTAGATATTGACAATAAAGTATGTAGATATTGACATTAGAGTCTGTAGATATTGACATTAGAGTCTGTAGATATTGACATTAGAGTCTGTAGATATAAAGTATGTAGATATTAACGTTATAGTATGTAGATATTGACATTGAATTATGTAGATATTGACATTAAAGTATGTAGATATTGGCATTAAAGTCTTTAGATATTCACATTAATTTATGTATATATTGACATTAAAGTATGTAGATATTGACATTAAAATATGTAGATACTGACATTAAAGTTTGTAGATAATGATATTAAAGTCTGCAGATATTGACATTTGAAGTATGTAGATATTCACATTGAAGTCTGTAGATATTGACATTAAAGTATGTAGATATTTACGTCAAAGTCTGTTGATAGTGACATTAAAGTATGTAGATATTGACATTAGGGTATGAATATATTGACATTAAAGTAAATAGATATTGACCTAAAAGTATGTAGATATTGACAATAAAGTATGTAGATATTTACATTAGAGTCCGTAGATAGTAACATTAAAGTTTGTAGATATAGACATTGAAGTATGTAGATATTGAAATTTAAGTATGTAGTTATTAACATTAAAGTATGTGTATAATAACATTAAAGTATTTGGATATTGACAATAAAGTATGTAGATATTGACATTGAAGTCTGTAGATATTAAAATTGAAGTATGTAGATATTGACAATAAAGTATGTAGATATTTACATAAAAGTCTGTAGATAGTGACCTTAAAGTTTGTAGATATAGACAATGAAGTATGTAAATATTGACATTTAAGTATGTAGTTATTGACATTAAAGTATGTATATGTTAACTTTAAAGTATGTAGATATACACATTGAAGTATGTAGATATTGACAATGAAGTATGTAGATATTGACAATAAAGTATGTAGATATTTAAATTTAAGTATGTAGATATTGACAATAAAGTATTTAGATATTTACATAAAAATTTGCAGATAGTGACATTAAAGTTTGTAGATATAGACATTGAATTATGTAGATATTGACATTTAAGTATGTAGTTATTGACATTAAGGTATGTAGATATTAACGTTAAAGTATGTAGATATTCACATTGAAGTATGTAGATATTGACAATAAAGTATGTAGATATTGGCACTAAAGTCTGTAGATATTCAGATTAATTTATTTAGATATGGACATTAAAGTATGTAGATATTGACATTAAAGTATGTAGATATTGACATTGAAGTATGTAGATATTGACATTTAAGTATATAGTTATTAACATTAAAGTATGTGGATAATAACATTAAAGTATGTGGATATTGACAATAAAGTATGTAGATATTGACATTGAAATCTGTAGATATTGATATTAAAGTATGTAGATAATGACATTAAAGTCTGTAGATATTGACAATAAAGTATGTAGATATTTACATAAAAGTCTGTAGATAGTGACATTAAAGTTTGTAGATATAGACATTAAAGTATGTAAATATTGACATTTAAGTATGTAGTTATTGACATTAAAGTATGTATATATTAACTTTAAAGTATGTAGATATACTCATTGAAGTATGTAGGTATTGACATTAAAGTCTGTAGATATTCACAATAATTTATGTAGATATTGACATTAAAGTATGTATATATTGACAATAAAGTATGTAGATATTGACATTTAAGTCTGTAGATAAAGTATGTAGATATTGACAATAAAGTATGTAGATATTTACATGTAAGTATGTAGTTATTGACATTAAAGTATGTATATATTGACAATAAAGTATGTAGATATTTACATTAAAGTCTGTAGATAGGGACATTAAAGTTTGTAGATATTGACATTTAAGTATGTAGATATTGAAATTAAAGTATGTAGATATTGACTTTAAAGTCTGTAGATATTGACAATAAAGTATGTAGACATTTACATTAAAGTCTGTAAATATTGACTCTAAAGTCTGTAGATATTGACCATAAAGTATGTTGATATTTACATTAAAGTCTGCAGATTGTGACATTAAGGTTTGTAGATATAGACATTGAAGTATGTAGATATTGACATTTAAGTATGTAGTTATTGACATTAAAGTATGTAGATATTAACGTTATAGTATGTAGATATTGACATTGAAGTATGTAGATATTGACATTAAAGTATGTAGATATTGGCATTAAAGTCTTTAGATATTCAAATTAATTTATGTAGATATTGACATTAAAGTATGAAGATATTGGCATTAAAGTCTTTAGATATTCAAATTAATTTATGTAGATATTGACATTAAAGTATGTAGATATTGACATTAAAAGGTGTAGATATTGACAATAAAGTTTGTAGATAATGATATTAAAGTATGTAGATATTTACATCAAAGTCTGTTGATAGTGACATTAAAGTATGTAGATATTGACATTGAGGTATAAATATATTGACATTAAAGTAAGTAGATATTGACATTAAAGTATGTAGATATTGACAATAAAGTATGTAGATATTTACATTAAAGTATGTAGATATTGACAGTAAAATATGTAGATATTGACAATAAAGTATGTAGATATTTACATTAGAGTCTGTAGATATAAAGTATGTAGATATTAACGTTATAGTATGTAGATATTGACATTGAATTATGTAGATATTGACATTAAAGTATGTAGATATTGGCATTAAAGTCTTTAGATATTCACATTAATTTATGTATATATTAACATTAAAGTATGTAGATATTGACATTAAAATATGTAGATACTGACATTAAAGTTTGTAGATAATGATATTAAAGTCTGCAGATATTGACATTTGAAGTATGTAGATATTCACATTGAAGTCTGTAGATATTGACATTAAAGTATGTAGATATTTACGTCAAAGTGTGTTGATAGTGACATTAAAGTATGTAGATATTGACATTAGGGTATGAATATATTGACATTAAAGTAAATAGATATTGACCTAAAAGTATGTAGATATTGACAATAAAGTATAAAGTTATTAACATTAAAGTATGTAGATAATGACAGTAAAATATGTAGATATTGACAATAAAGTATGTAGATATTTACATTAGAGTCTGTAGATAGTAACTTTAAAGTTTGTAGATATAGAAATTGAAGTATGTAGATATTGAAATTTAAGTATGTAGTTATTAACATTAAAGTATGTGTATAATAACATTAAAGTATTTTGATATTGACAATAAAGTATGTAGATATTGACATTGAAGTCTGTAGATATTGATATTGAAGTATGTAGATATTGACAATAAAGTATGTAGATATTTACATAAAAGTCTGTAGATATTGACATTAAAATATGTAGATACTGACATTAAAGTTTGTAGATAATGATATTAAAGTCTGCAGATATTGACATTTGAAGTCTGTAGATATTGACATTAAAGTATGTAGATATTTACCTCAAAGTCTGTTGATAGTGACATTAAAGTATGTAGATATTGACATTAAAGTATGTAGATATTGACATTTAAGTATGTAGATATTGAAATTAATGTATGTAGATATTAACTTTAAAGTCTGTAGATATACTCATTGAAGTATGTAGGTATTGACATTAAAGTCTGTAGATATTCACATTAATTTATGTAGATATTGACATTAAAGTATGTATATATTGACAATAAAGTATGTAGATATTGACATTAAAGTATGTAGATATTGACATTAAAGTATGTAGATATTGACATTTAAGTCTGTAGATAAAGTATGTAGATATTGACAATAAAGTTTATAGATATTTACATTTAAGTATGTAGTTATTGACATTAAAGTATGTATATATTAACTTTAAAGAATGTAGATATACTCATTGAAGTATTTAGGTATTGACATTAAAGTCTTTAGATATTCACATTAATTTATGTAGATATTGACATTAAAGTATGTATATATTGACAATAAAGTATGTAGATATTGACATTAAAGTATGTAGATATTGACATTAAAGTATGTAGATATTGACATTAAAGTATGTAGATATTGACATTTAAGTCTGTAGATAAAGTATGTAGATATTGACAATAAAGTTTATAGATATTTACATTTAAGTATGTAGTTATTGACATTAAAGTATGTATATATTAACTTTAAAGAATGTAGATATTGAAATTAATGTATGTAGATATTAACTTTAAAGTCTGTAGATATACTCATTGAAGTATGTAGGTATTGACATTAAAGTCTGTAGATATTCACATTAATTTATGTAGATATTGACATTAAAGTATGTATATATTGACAATAAAGTATGTAGATATTGACATTAAAGTATGTAGATATTGACATTAAAGTATGTAGATATTGACATTTAAGTCTGTAGATAAAGTATGTAGATATTGACAATAAAGTTTATAGATATTTACATTTAAGTATGTAGTTATTGACATTAAAGTATGTAGTATGTATATATTAACTTTAAAGAATGTAGATATACTCATTGAAGTATGTAGGTATTGACATTAAAGTCTTTAGATATTCACATTAATTTATGTAGATATTGACATTAAAGTATGTATATATTGACAATAAAGTATGTAGATATTGACATTAAAGTATGTAGATATTGACATTAAAGTATGTAGATATTGACATTTAAGTCTGTAGATAAAGTATGTAGATATTGACAATAAAGTTTATAGATATTTACATTTAAGTATGTAGTTATTGACATTAAAGTATGTATATATTAACTTTAAAGAATGTAGATATACTCATTGAAGTATGTAGGTATTGACATTAAAGTCTGTAGATATTCACATTAAAGTATGTAGATAATAACAATAAACTATGTAGATATACACATTGAAGTATATAGATATTGGAACTAAAGTCTGTAGATATTCACATTAATTTATGTAGATATTGACATTAAAGTATGTAGATATTGACATTAAAGTATGTAGATATTGACATTTAAGTATGTAGATATTGAAATTAATGTATGTAGATATTAACTTTAAAGTCTGTAGATATTGACAATAAAGTATGTAGACATGTACATTAAAGTCTGTAGATATTGACACTAAAGTCTGTAGATATTGACAATAAAGTATGTAAATATTAACATTAAAGTCTGCAGATTGTGACATTAAAGTTTGTAGATATAGACATTCAAGTATGTAGATATTGACATTTAAGTATGTAGTTATTGACAATAAAGTATGTAGATATTAACGTTATAGTATGTAGAAATTGACATTGAAGTATGTAGATATTGACATTAAAGTATGTAGATATTGGCATTAAAGTCTTTAGATATTCACATTAATTTATGTAGATATTGACATTAAAGTATGTAGATATTGACATTAAAATATGTAGATACTGACATTAAAGTTTGTAGATAATGATATTAAAGTCTGCAGATATTGACATTTGAAGTATGTAGATATTCACATTGAAGTCTGTAGATATTGACATTAAAGTATGTAGATATTTACGTCAAAGTCTGTTGATAGTGACATTAAAGTATGTAGATATTGACATTAGGGTATGAATATATTGACATTAAAGTAAGTAGATAATGACAGTAAAATATGTAGATATTGACAATAAAGTATGTAGATATTTACATTAGAGTCTGTAGATAGTAACATTAAAGTTTGTAGATATAGACATTGAAGTATGTAGATATTGACATTTAAGTATGTAGTTATTAACATTAAAGTATGAGTATAATAACATTAAAGTATTTGGATATTGACAAAAAAGTAGGTAGATATTGACATTGAAGTCTGTAGATATTGATATTAAAGTATGTAGATATTGACATTAAAGTCTGTAGATATTGACAATAAAGTATGTAGATATTTACATAAAAGTCTGCAGATAGTGACCTTAAAGTTTGTAGATATAGACATTGAAGTATGTAGATATTGACATTTAATTATGTAGTTATTGACATTAAAGTATGTAGATATTGACATTTAAGTATGTAGATATTGAAATTAATGTATGTAGATATTAACTTTAAAGTCTGTAGATATTGACAATAAAGTATGTAGACATGTACATTAAAGTCTGTAGATATTGACACTAAAGTCTGTAGATATTGACAAAAAGTATGTAAATATTAACATTAAAGTCTGCAGATTGTGACAGTAAAGTTCGTAGATATAGACAATCAAGTATGTAGATATTGACATTTAAGTATGTAGTTATTGACAATAAAGTATGTAGATATTAACGTTATAGTATGTAGAAATTGACATTGAAGTATGTAGATATTGACATTAAAGTATGTAGATATTGGCATTAAAGTCTTTAGATAGTCACATTAATTTATGTAGATATTGACATTAAAGTATGTATATATTGACATTAGGGTATGAATATATTGACATTAAAGTAAGTAGATATTGACCTAAAAGTATGTAGATATTGACAATGAAGTATAAAGATATTGACATTAAAGTATGTAGATAATGACAGTAAAATAAGTAGATATTGACAATAAAGTATGTAGATATTTACATTAGAGTCTGTAGATAGTAACATTAAAGTTTATAGATATAGACATTGAAGTATGTAGATATTGACATTTAAGTATGTAGTTATTAACATTAAAGTATGAGTATAATAACATTAAAGTATTTGGATATTGACAAAAAAGTAGGTAGATATTGACATTGAAGTCTGTAGATATTGATATTAAAGTATGTAGATATTGACATTAAAGTCTGTAGATATTGACAATAAAGTATGTAGATATTTACATAAAAGTCTGTAGATAGTGACCTTAAAGTTTGTAGATATAGACCATGAAGTATGTAAATATTGACATTTAAGTATGTAGTTATTGACATTAAAGTATGTATATGTTAACTTTAAAGTGAGTAGATATACACATTGAAGTATGTAGATATTGACAATAAAGTATGTAGATATTTACATTAAAGTCTGTAGATAGGGACATTAAAGTTTGTAGATATTGACAATAAAGTATTTAGATATTTACATAAAAATCTGCAGATAGTGACATTAAAGTTTGTAGATATAGACATTAAAGTATGTAGATATTGACATTTAAGTATGTAGTTATTAACATTAAAGTATGTAGATAATAACAATAAACTATGTAGATATACACATTGAAGTATATAGATATTGGAACTAAAGTCTGTAGATATTCACATTAATTTATGTAGATATTGACATTAAAGTATGTAGATATTGACATTAAAGTATGTAGATATTGACATTTAAGTATGTAGATATTGAAATTAATGTATGTAGATATTGACAATAAAGTATGTAGACATGTACATTAAAGTCTGTAGATATTGACACTAAAGTCTGTAGATATTGACAATAAAGTATGTAAATATTAACATTAAAGTCTGCAGATTGTGACATTAAAGTTTGTAGATATAGACATTCAAGTATGTAGATATTGACATTTAAGTATGTAGTTATTGACAATAAAGTATGTAGATATTAACGTTATAGTATGTAGAAATTGACATTGAAGTATGTAGATATTGACATTAAAGTATGTAGATATTGGCATTAAAGTCTTTAGATATTCACATTAATTTATGTAGATATTGACATTAAAGTATGTAGATATTGACATTAAAATATGTAGATACTGACATTAAAGTTTGTAGATAATGATATTAAAGTCTGCAGATATTGACATTTGAAGTCTGTAGATATTGACATTAAAGTATGTAGATATTTACGTCAAAGTCTGTTGATAGTGACATTAAAGTATGTAGATATTGACATTAGGGTATGAATATATTGACATTAAAGTAAGTAGATATTGACCTAAAAGTCTGTAGATATTGACAATGAAGTATAAAGATATTGACATTAAAGAATGTAGATAATGACAGTAAAATATGTAGAAATTGACAATAAAGTATGTAGATATTGACAATAAAGTATGTAGATATTTACATAAAAGTCTGAAGATAGTGACCTTAAAGTTTGTAGATATAGACAATGAAGTATGTAAATATTGACATTTAAGTATGTAGATATAGACAATGAAGTATGTAAATATTGACAATAAAGTATGTAGATATTGACAATAAAGTATGTAGATATTTACATAAAAGTCTGTAGATAGTGACCTTAAAGTTTGTAGATATAGACCATGAAGTATGTAAATATTGACATTTAAGTATGTAGTTATTGACATTAAAGTATGTATATGTTAACTTTAAAGTGAGTAGATATACACATTGAAGTATGTAGATATTGACAATAAAGTATGTAGATATTTACATTAAAGTCTGTAGATAGGGACATTAAAGTTTGTAGATATTGACAATAAAGTATTTAGATATTTACATAAAAATCTGCAGATAGTGACATTAAAGTTTGTAGATATAGACATTAAAGTATGTAGATATTGACATTTAAGTATGTAGTTATTAACATTAAAGTATGTAGATAATAACAATAAACTATGTAGATATACACATTGAAGTATATAGATATTGGAACTAAAGTCTGTAGATATTCACATTAATTTATGTAGATATTGACATTAAAGTATGTAGATATTGACATTAAAGTATGTAGATATTGACATTTAAGTATGTAGATATTGAAATTAATGTATGTAGATATTGACAATAAAGTATGTAGACATGTACATTAAAGTCTGTAGATATTGACACTAAAGTCTGTAGATATTGACAATAAAGTATGTAAATATTAACATTAAAGTCTGCAGATTGTGACATTAAAGTTTGTAGATATAGACATTCAAGTATGTAGATATTGACATTTAAGTATGTAGTTATTGACAATAAAGTATGTAGATATTAACGTTATAGTATGTAGAAATTGACATTGAAGTATGTAGATATTGACATTAAAGTATGTAGATATTGGCATTAAAGTCTTTAGATATTCACATTAATTTATGTAGATATTGACATTAAAGTATGTAGATATTGACATTAAAATATGTAGATACTGACATTAAAGTTTGTAGATAATGATATTAAAGTCTGCAGATATTGACATTTGAAGTCTGTAGATATTGACATTAAAGTATGTAGATATTTACGTCAAAGTCTGTTGATAGTGACATTAAAGTATGTAGATATTGACATTAGGGTATGAATATATTGACATTAAAGTAAGTAGATATTGACCTAAAAGTCTGTAGATATTGACAATGAAGTATAAAGATATTGACATTAAAGAATGTAGATAATGACAGTAAAATATGTAGAAATTGACAATAAAGTATGTAGATATTGACAATAAAGTATGTAGATATTTACATAAAAGTCTGAAGATAGTGACCTTAAAGTTTGTAGATATAGACAATGAAGTATGTAAATATTGACATTTAAGTATGTAGATATAGACAATGAAGTATGTAAATATTGACATTTAAGTATGTAGTTATTGACATTAAAGTATGTATATGTTAACTGTAAAGTGAGTAGATATACACATTGAAGTATGTAGATATTGACAATAAAGTATGTAGATATTGACAATAAAGTATGTAGATATTTAAATTTAAGTATGTAGATATTGACAATAAAGTATGTAGATATTTACATTAAAGTCTGTAGATAGGGACATTAAAGTTTGTAGATATAGACATTGAATTATGTAGATATTGACATTTAAGTGTGTAGTTATTGACATAAAAGTATGTAGATATTAACGTTAAAGTATGTAGATATTCACATTGAAGTATGTAGATATTGACAATAAAGTATGTAGATATTGGCACTAAAGTCTGTAGATATTCAGATTAATTTATTTAGATATGGACATTAAAGTATGTAGATATTGACATTAAAGTATGTAGATATTGACATTGAAGTATGTAGATATTGACTTTAAAGTCTGTAGATATTGACATTAAAGTATGTAGATATTTACATTAAAGTATGTAGATATTGACTTTAAAGTCTGTAGATATTGACAAAAAAGTATGAAGATATTGACTTTAAAGTCTGTAGATTTTGACACTAAAGTCTGTAGATATTGACAAGAAAGTATGTAGATATTTACATTAAAGTCTGTAGATAGTGACATTAAAGTTCGTAGATATAGACATTGAAGTATGTAGATATTGACATTAAAGTATGTAGATATTCACATTAAAGTATGTTGATATACACATTGAAGTATGTAGATATTGACTTAAAAGTTTGTAGATATAGACATTAAAGTATGTAGATATTAAAATTAAAGTCTGTAAATATTGACATTAAAGTCTGTAGATATTGACGATAAAGTATGTAGATATTGACATAAAAGTCTGTAGATTTTGACACTAAAGTCTTTAGATATTGACATGAAAGTATGTAGATATTTACATTAAAGTCTGTAGATAGTGACATTAAAGTGTGTAGATATAGACATTGAAGTATGTAAATATTGACATTTAAGTATGTAGTTATTAATATTAAAGTATGTAGATAATAACATTAAAGTATGTAGATATACACATTGAAGAATGTAGATTTCGGCACTAAAGTCTGTAGATATTCAAATTAATTTATGTAGATATTGACATTAAAGTATGTAGATATTGACATTAAAGTATGTAGATATTGACATTTAAGTATGTAGATATTGAAATTAATGTATGTAGATATTAACTTTAAAGTCTGTAGATATACTCATTAAAGTATGTAGGTATTGACATTAAAGTCTGTAGATATTCACATTAATTTATGTAGATATTGACATTAAAGTATGTATATATTGACAATAAAGTATGTAGATATTGACATTAAAGTATGTAGATATTGACATTAAAGTATGTAGATATTGACATTTAAGTCTGTAGATAAAGTATGTAGATATTGACAATAAAGTTTATAGATATTTACATTTAAGTATGTAGTTATTGACATTAAAGTATGTATATATCCTATACTATAATACGAGTTAAAATTGTATGTATATATATATATATATATATATATATATATATATGTCTGGAAATTTTCTTCAAAAGCGCTCTAACGATTATCTTCATGTTTTAATGCACTACTTGTTTCACCTAAAAAAAAATCTACAGCTTTTCGGCCCCACAAATAAAAATCGGAAATGGACGTTAAACAGAAATACACATTAGATTTATCGTAGATATTGATTTTGGCCGTGAAAACATGCCATTGCTCGACCCACATGTAGTGCGGCTTTCAAGAGCGGTGTTTTGTTGCGTCGCAGTTATGACGTTTCGGGAATACCCGTAGGCTTACTACAGCAGAAAGAAGTTTAATTTCTTGTTTAAACTACTGTTGCGCACCGATGATAGAAATAATTTAAAGCAAGACCAAGTGTAATGTATGTAATGCAGGGGTGTCCAAACTACAGCCAGTGGGTAACGCGCGGGCGAACAAATGATAGTATGCGGCCCTCGCGGCTTATTTAGATCAGAACGTCTTCAATATATTTTAGATTAAACTTCAACTATACTATAATACGAGTTAAAATTGTATGTATATATATATATATATATATATATATATATATATATATATATATGTCTGGAAATTTTCTTCAAAAGCGCTCTAACGATTATCTTCATGTTTTAATGCACTACTTGTTTTACCTAAAAAAAAATCTACAGCTTTTCGGCCCCACAAATAAAAATCGGAAATGGACGTTAAACAAAAATACACATTAGATTTATCGTAGATATTGATTTTGGCCGTGAAAACATGCCATTGCTCGACCCACATGTAGTGCGGCTTTCAAGAGCGGTGTTTTGTTGCGTCGCAGTTATGACGTTTCGGGAATACCCGTAGGCTTACTACAGCAGAAAGAAGTTTAATTTCTTGTTTAAACTACTGTTGCGCACCGATGATAGAAATAATTTAAAGCAAGACCAAGTGTAATGTATGTAATGCAGGGGTGTCCAAACTACAGCCAGTGGGTAACGCGCGGGCGAACAAATGATAGTATGCGGCCCTCGCGGCTTATTTAGATCAGAACGTCTTCAATATATTTTAGATTAAACTTCAACTATACTATAATACGAGTTAAAATTGTATGTATATATATATATATATATATATATATATATATATATGTCTGGAAATTTTCTTCAAAAGCGCTCTAACGATTATCTTCATGTTTTAATGCACTACTTGTTTCACCTAAAAAAAAATCTACAGCTTTTCGGCCCCACAAATAAAAATCGGAAATGGACGTTAAACAAAAATACACATTAGATTTATCGTAGATATTGATTTTGGCCGTGAAAACATGCCATTGCTCGACCCACATGTAGTGCGGCTTTCAAGAGCGGTGTTTTGTTGCGTCGCAGTTATGACGTTTCGGGAATACCCGTAGGCTTACTACAGCAGAAAGAAGTTTAATTTCTTGTTTAAACTACTGTTGCGCACCGATGATAGAAATAATTTAAAGCAAGACCAAGTGTAATGTATGTAATGCAGGGGTGTCCAAACTACAGCCAGTGGGTAACGCGCGGGCGAACAAATGATAGTATGCGGCCCTCGCGGCTTATTTAGATCAGAACGTCTTCAATATATTTTAGATTAAACTTCAATATATTTTAGATTAAATTTAAAAAAAAAGAAAAACAAATAAATATTTACGAATTATCTAATAGTCAGATAATAGTTTGCCGTTTAAATAATAACAGAATTAGATGAAGTTTAACCAAACTAAAGTTCTATTTTTAACTTTCTTTTATCTGACATTTTTTGAAAAAAAAAACACCTCTAAAACTTTTTTTGTGTTTAAACAATGAATAGCTGTATATAGTGTACACTGTAGCAGATTACACTGCACTGTATATAGTGTTCACTGTAGCAGTATACACTACGCTGTATATAGCATACAATGTAGCAGTATACTCTACACTGTAAATAATAAACACTGTATTAGTATCCACTTTTTTTAAAATTCAATGAATGTTTCATTAAAAATATGTATGATTTGCTTATAAAGGCCTACCAGAGTAAGATATATTAGAATATGTTAACATTGTCAATTCGAAATCTGGTAAACTAGAAAAGATGTAAATTCAGTATATTCGTATTTGCCTTATAACAATAGTCAGAAGTGTAATATACTGTTAGTTTTACTGAGGGGCGGGGGGGGGGGGAGAAATTAAACACATCATCTAACGAAGCCTATATATATTATGATCTTTTCATTTGCAGTCTTTTCAATGAATAACATAATTTCACCTTTAATTATTTAGTATTTAAGTTTAATGTTCAAAATTTAGAAAAAAAAAAATGTTTATCATACGATTGTTTTAATTAATCAATATTATATTTTGCCGCGATAGTTTATTATAATAGTAACACAAATGGAGGATATTAGATAATGTTAACACCAAACTATATTTTTTTACTTTTTTTGTCAAACAATGTTTGGAATAATACATTGAAAACATTGAAAATCTCTATATATAAAAAGATCGTGTTTGTGTCCCCACGGATCCCTATTGTGTCACTGACCTATTTAGGCCTAGTCCTATATACTGTCTAATAGCTTTTCACATCTGACATGTGCCTACTCTAGCTAAGTTGTTAACGTAGAGGACTGCTGTGCGTGCGAGCGGGTTCGATTCTCCAGTTAGACTATGCCTATTTTTTTTACCCGATTTACATTTATTCGTAGACCTTTTTAATTCCTATCAAACATATTTGCCGGCCGTAACTCATTGTTAGCTTGAATGGGTTGAGGGAGGGAGTTGAAAAAATTGACATAATGTTATAGGAAAGTTTGACAGTTGTTAAAGTTAATTAATTAATTAATTAATTGGTCATTTATATAGCACCTCACTCCATGCTAATAAAAGCATGCTCAGCGCGCTCACAAAATCGAAACGACAATAACACTCTAAAATAGTTTTAAACAAGGTTTCGGCCGATGGAGGCACGAAACTACAATAACATTTTAAAATAGTTTCAAACAAGTTTATTTGCTGATGGATGTGTATTTGATCAATTTAGTTGAAAAGAAAAGTCTTCAAATTCTTCTTGAATGCCTTTTTTGACACAGAGTTTTTCAGTGTCTCAGGTAAGCCGTTCCACAGTGAAGGCGCCACAGATTCAAACGAGCGTACACCAAATCACCAATAGGGGAAGGGGTAGAAGAACTAAAAATTGTTACGTAATTCACGATATTTTAAATTTAAACTTTTCATTTTCAATCTTTTAAATAATAATAATAATATTTGTATAGCGCTGCCAACAAACATAATGTAAGCTCAGAGCGCGTTTAACATACAACTAAGAATACGGATATTACACTAGGCCAGGTGACAGAGCTAAATTGATGATTAAAAAAAAGACAAAACAAATAAATGTAGCATTAACCGACCCAACCCATAAATAAGACAGTACGTTTCTAAAGCATGTTAAATGTTATCGAAGGTAAATATTGAAATAATGAGTTTTTAAGTTCTTTTTGAAAGTAACAGTAGAGCTTGTTCGCCTCAGTTGAATGGGAAGTCGATTCCACACCTTCGGACCGGATACTGAGAAGGCTCTATGGCCAACAGTCGTCAGAGAGAAACGGGGCTCTTCCAGAAGCGATGAGTTTGCAGAACGAAGTGTTCTTTGCGGGACATAAGGTCTGATTAGTGCCTTGAAATAGGACGGAAACTCGTTATTAAAAATGCACTGATGGCAAAGTAGCGCCACTTTATACTCAATTCTGGCTTTCACGGGGAGCCAGTGGAGCGAGCGTAGAAGGGCAGTTCCCGAGTCTCTTTTAGACTTGCACATCAACAAACGCGCAGTACTTTTATGTATTCGTTGTAGCCTGGCGATTTAATGACATAAATGACATATATTTCTGTTGGATTTAAAACTGACAACTCTAGCCTACATGTTTTTTTTTGGTTTAAAATGAGATTAAGCTGTTGTTTCTTTTTTTTTTTTTTTTTGGGGGGGGGGGGGGGGGTTATCGGGCAAAATCTAGATATTAGACTGCACAAATAAAAATCTGCTTCGACTGTTAGAATTTAAAGCCCATGTTATTCATAGTAGAAAAAAGAAAAAAGACAAATAGGCCTACAATTTATTGGTCTGGTAAAGAAGTATTTTTAAAATTTATGCACTGTTGTTTTACATACACATGATGTTAAGGTACAAGCGCCTGCTCTTTATTACCGATCGAATGATCGGTCACCTGGTACTTAACTTTAAAGTATGTAGATATACTCATTGAAGTATGTAGGTATTGACATTAAAGTCTGTAGATATTCACATTAATTTATGTAGATATTGACATTAAAGTATGTATATATTGACAATAAAGTATGTAGATATTGACATTAAAGTATGTAGATATTGACATTTAAGTCTGTACATAAAGTCTGTAGATATTGACGATAAAGTATGTAGATATTGACATTAAAAACTGTAGATTTTGACACTAAAGTCTGTAGATATTGACAATAAAGTATGTAGATATTAACATTAAAGTCTTTAGATAGTGACATTGAAGTGTGTAGATATAGACATTGAAGTATGTAGATATTGACATTTAAGTATGTAGTTATTAACATTAAAGTATGTAGATAATAACAATAAACTATGTAGATATACACATTGAAGTATATAGATATTGGAACTAAAGTCTGTAGATATTCACATTAATTTATGTAGATATTGACATTAAAGTATGTAGATATTGACATTAAAGTATGTAGATATTGACATTAAAGTATGTAGATATTGACATTTAAGTATGTAGATATTGAAATTAATGTATGTAGATATTAACTTTAAAGTCTGTAGATATTGACAATAAAGTATGTAGACATGTACATTAAAGTCTGTAGATATTGACACTAAAGTCTGTAGATATTGACAATAAAGTATGTAAATATTAACATTAAAGTCTGCAGATTGTGACATTAAAGTTTGTAGATATAGACATTCAAGTATGTAGATATTGACATTTAAGTATGTAGTTATTGACAATAAAATATGTAGATATTAACGTTATAGTATGTAGAAATTGACATTGAAGTATGTAGATATTGACATTAAAGTATGTAGATATTGGCATTAAAGTCTTTAGATATTCACATTAATTTATGTAGATATTGACATTAAAGTATGTAGATATTGACATTAAAATATGTAGATACTGACATTAAAGTTTGTAGATAATGATATTAAAGTCTGCAGATATTGACATTTGAAGTCTGTAGATATTGACATTAAAGTATGTAGATATTTACGTCAAAGTCTGTTGATAGTGACATTAAAGTATGTAGATATTGACATTAGGGTATGAATATATTGACATTAAAGTAAGTAGATATTGACCTAAAAGTCTGTAGATATTGACAATGAAGTATAAAGATATTGACATTAAAGTATGTAGATAATGACAGTAAAATATGTAGAAATTGACAATAAAGTATGTAGATATTGACAATAAAGTATGTAGATATTTACATAAAAGTCTGAAGATAGTGACCTTAAAGTTTGTAGATATAGACAATGAAGTATGTAAATATTGACATTTAAGTATGTAGATATAGACAATGAAGTATGTAAATATTGACATTTAAGTATGTAGTTATTGACATTAAAGTATGTATATGTTAACTGTAAAGTGAGTAGATATACACATTGAAGTATGTAGATATTGACAATAAAGTATGTAGATATTGACAATAAAGTATGTAGATATTTAAATTTAAGTATGTAGATATTGACAATAAAGTATGTAGATATTTACATTAAAGTCTGTAGATAGGGACATTAAAGTTTGTAGATATTGACAATAAAGTATTTAGATATTTACATAAAAATCTGCAGATAGTGACATTAAAGTTTGTAGATATAGACATTGAATTATGTAGATATTGACATTTAAGTGTGTAGTTATTGACATTAAAGTATGTAGATATTAACGTTAAAGTATGTAGATATTCACATTGAAGTATGTAGATATTGACAATAAAGTATGTAGATATTGGCACTAAAGTCTGTAGATATTCAGATTAATTTATTTAGATATGGACATTAAAGTATGTAGATATTGACATTAAAGTATGTAGATATTGACATTGAAGTATGTAGATATTGACTTTAAAGTCTGTAGATATTGACATTAAAGTATGTAGATATTTACATTAAAGTATGTAGATATTGACTTTAAAGTCTGTAGATATTGACAAAAAAGTATGAAGATATTGACTTTAAAGTCTGTAGATTTTGACACTAAAGTCTGTAGATATTGACAAGAAAGTATGTAGATATTTACATTAAAGTCTGTAGATAGTGACATTAAAGTTTGTAGATATAGACATTGAAGTATGTAGATATTGACATTAAAGTATGTAGATATTCACATTAAAGTATGTAGATATACACATTGAAGTATGTAGATATTGACTTAAAAGTTTGTAGATATAGACATTAAAGTATGTAGATATTAAAATTAAAGTCTGTAAATATTGACATTAAAGTCTGTAGATATTGACGATAAAGTATGTAGATATTGACATAAAAGTCTGTAGATTTTGACACTAAAGTCTTTAGATATTGACATGAAAGTATGTAGATATTTACATTAAAGTCTGTAGATAGTGACATTAAAGTGTGTAGATATAGACATTGAAGTATGTAAATATTGACATTTAAGTATGTAGTTATTAATATTAAAGTATGTAGATAATAACATTAAAGTATGTAGATATACACATTGAAGAATGTAGATTTCGGCACTAAAGTCTGTAGATATTCAAATTAATTTATGTAGATATTGACATTAAAGTATGTAGATATTGACATTAAAGTATGTAGATATTGACATTTAAGTATGTAGATATTGAAATTAATGTATGTAGATATTAACTTTAAAGTCTGTAGATATACTCATTAAAGTATGTAGGTATTGACATTAAAGTCTGTAGATATTCACATTAATTTATGTAGATATTGACATTAAAGTATGTATATATTGACAATAAAGTATGTAGATATTGACATTAAAGTATGTAGATATTGACATTAAAGTATGTAGATATTGACATTTAAGTTTGTAGATAAAGTATGTAGATATTGACAATAAAGTTTATAGATATTTACATTTAAGTATGTAGTTATTGACATTAAAGTATGTATATATCCTATACTATAATACGAGTTAAAATTGTATGTATGTATATATATATATATATATATATATATATATATATGTCTGGAAATTTTCTTCAAAAGCGCTCTAACGATTATCTTCATGTTTTAATGCACTACTTGTTTCACCTAAAAAAAAATCTACAGCTTTTCGGCCCCACAAATAAAAATCGGAAATGGACGTTAAACAAAAATACACATTAGATTTATCGTAGATATTGATTTTGGCCGTGAAAACATGCCATTGCTCGACCCACATGTAGTGCGGCTTTCAAGAGCGGTGTTTTGTTGCGTCGCAGTTATGACGTTTCGGGAATACCCGTAGGCTTACTACAGCAGAAAGAAGTTTAATTTCTTGTTTAAACTACTGTTGCGCACCGATGATAGAAATAATTTAAAGCAAGACCAAGTGTAATGTATGTAATGCAGGGGTGTCCAAACTACAGCCAGTGGGTAACGCGCGGGCGAACAAATGATAGTATGCGGCCCTCGCGGCTTATTTAGATCAGAACGTCTTCAATATATTTTAGATTAAACTTCAACTATACTATAATACGAGTTAAAATTGTATGTATATATATATATATATATATATATATATATATATATATATATATGTCTGGAAATTTTCTTCAAAAGCGCTCTAACGATTATCTTCATGTTTTAATGCACTACTTGTTTCACCTAAAAAAAAATCTACAGCTTTTCGGCCCCACAAATAAAAATCGGAAATGGACGTTAAACAAAAATACACATTAGATTTATCGTAGATATTGATTTTGGCCGTGAAAACATGCCATTGCTCGACCCACATGTAGTGCGGCTTTCAAGAGCGGTGTTTTGTTGCGTCGCAGTTATGACGTTTCGGGAATACCCGTAGGCTTACTACAGCAGAAAGAAGTTTAATTTCTTGTTTAAACTACTGTTGCGCACCGATGATAGAAATAATTTAAAGCAAGACCAAGTGTAATGTATGTAATGCAGGGGTGTCCAAACTACAGCCAGTGGGTAACGCGCGGGCGAACAAATGATAGTATGCGGCCCTCGCGGCTTATTTAGATCAGAACGTCTTCAATATATTTTAGATTAAACTTCAACTATACTATAATACGAGTTAAAATTGTATGTATATATATATATATATATCCTATACTATAATACGAGTTAAAATTGTATGTATATATATATATATGTGTATATATGTCTGGAAATTTTCTTCAAAAGCGCTCTAACGATTATCTTCATGTTTTAATGCACTACTTGTTTCACCTAAAAAAAAATCTACAGCTTTTCGGCCCCACAAATAAAAATCGGAAATGGACGTTAAACAAAAATACACATTAGATTTATCGTAGATATTGATTTTGGCCGTGAAAACATGCCCTTGCTCGACCCACATGTAGTGCGGCTTTCAAGAGCGGTGTTTTGTTGCGTCGCAGTTATGACGTTTCGGGAATACCCGTAGGCTTACTACAGCAGAAAGAAGTTTAATTTCTTGTTTAAACTACTGTTGCGCACCGATGATAGAAATAATTTAAAGCAAGACCAAGTGTAATTTATGTAATGCAGGGGTGTCCAAACTACAGCCAGTGGGTAACGCGCGGGCGGACAAATGATAGTATGCGGCCCTCGCGGCTTATTTAGATTTGAACGTCTACCAATATATTTTAGATTAAACTTCAATATATTTTAGATTAAATTTTAAAAAAAAGAAAACAAATACATATTTACGAATTATCTAATAGTGAGATAATAGTTTGCCGTTTAAATAATAACAGAATTAGAAGAACTTTCACCAAACTAAAGGTCTATTTGTAACTTTCTTTTATCTGACATTTTTTGAAAAAAAACAACCTCTAAAACTTTTTTTGTGTTTAAACAATGAATAGCTGTATATAGTGTACACTGTAGCAGATTACACTGCACTGTATATAGTGTTCACTGTAGCAGTATACACTACGCTGTATATAGCATACAACGTAGCAGTATACTCTACACTGTAAATAATAAACACTGTTTTAGTATTCACTTTTTTAAAAATTCAATTAATGTTTCATTAAAAATGTGTATGATTTGCTTAAAAAGGCCTACCAAAGTAAGATATATTAGAATATGTTAACATTGTCAATTTGAAATCTGGTAAACTAGAAAAGATGTAAATTCAGTATATTCGTATTTTCCTTATAACAATAGTCAGAAGTGTAATATACTGTTAGTTTTATTGAGGGGCGGGGGGGGGGAGAGAAATTAAACACATTATCTAACGAAGCCTACATATATTATGATCTTTTCATTTGCAGTCTTTTCAATGAATAACATAATTTTAACTTTAATTATTTAGTATTTAAGTTTAATGCTCAAAATTAAAAAAAAAATGTTTATCATACCATTGTTTTAATTAATCAATATTATATTTTACCGCGATAGTTTATTATAAATAGTAACACAAATGGAGGATATTAAATAATGTTAACACCAAACTATATTTTTTTACTTTTTTCGTAAAACAATGTTTGGAATAATACATTGAAAACATTGAAAATCTCTATATATAAAAAGATCGTGTTTGTGTCCCCACGGATCCCTATTGTGTCACTGACTTTTTTAGGCCTAGTCCTATATACTGTCTAATAGCTTTTCACATCTGACATGTGCCTTCTCTAGCTAAGTTGTTAACGTAGAGTACTGCTGTGCGTGCGAGCGGGTTCGATTCTCCAGTTAGACTATGCCTATTTTTTTTACCCGATTTACATTTATTCGTAGACCTTTTTAATTCCTATCAAACATATTTGCCGGCCGTAACTCATTGTTAGCTTGAATGGGTTGAGGGAGGGAGTTGAAAAAATTGACATAATTTTATAGGAAAGTTTGACAGTTGTTTAAGTTAAATAATTAATTAATTGATTGGTTATTTATATAGCGCCTCACTCCATACTAATAAAAGCATGCTCGGCGCGCTCACAAAATCGAAACGACAATAACGCTCTAAAATAGTTTTAAACAAGGTTTCGGCCGATGGAGGCACGAAACGACAATAACATTTTAAAATAGTTTCAAACAAGTTTTTTGCTAATGGATGTGTATTTGATCAATTTAGTTGAAAAGAAAAGTCTTCAAATTCTTCTTGAATGCCTTTTTTGACACAGAGTTTTTCAGTGTCTCAGGTAAGCCGTTCCACAGTGAAGGCGCCACAGATTCAAACGAGCTTACACCAATAGGGGAAGGGGTAGAAGAACTAAAAATTGTAACGTAATTCACGATATTTTAAATTTAAACTTTTCATTTTCAGTCTTTTAAATAATAATAATAATAATATTTGTAAAGCGCTGCCAACAAACATAATGTAAGCTCAGAGCGCGTTTAACATACAACTAAGAATACGGATATTACACTAGGCCAGGTGACAGAGCTAAATTGATGATAAAAAACAAGACAAAACAAATAAATGTAGCATTAACCGACTTAACCCATAAATAAGACAGTAAGTTTCTAAAGCATGTTAAATGTTATCGAAGGTAAATATTGAAATAATGAGTTTTTAAGTTCTTTTTGAAAGTAACAGTAGAGCTTGTTCGCCTCAGTTGAATGGGAAGTTGATTCCACACTTTCGGACCGGATACTGAGAAGGCTCTAAGGCCAACGGTCGTCAGAGAGAAACGGGGCTCTTCCAGAAGCGATGAGTTTGTAGAACAAAGTGTTCTTTGCGGGACATAAGGTCTGATTAGTGCCTTGAGATAGGACGGAAACTCGTATTTAAAAATGCACTGATGGCAAAGTAGCGCCACTTTATACTCAATTCTGGAGCGAGCTTAGAAGGGCAGTTCCCGAGTCTCTTTTAGACTTGCACATAAACAAACGCGCAGTACTTTTATGTATTCGTTGTAGCCTGGCGATATAATGACATAAATGACATATATTTCTGTTGGATTTAAAACTGACAACTCTAGCCTTCATGTTTTTTTTTGGTTTAAAATGAGATTAAGCTGGGTTTTTTATTTTTTTTTTAATTTTTTTTTTTTTGGGGGGGGGGGGGTGTTCTCGGGGAAAATCTAGATATTAGACTGCACAAATAAAAATCTGCTTCGACTGTTAGAATTTAAAGCCCATGTTATTCATAGTAAAATTTATGCACTGTTGTTTTACATACACATGATGTTAAGGGACAAGCGCCTGCTCTTTATTACCGATCGAATGATCGGTCACCTGGTACTATATATATATATATATATGTCTGGAAATTTTCTTCAAAAGCGCTCTAACGATTATCTTCATGTTTTAATGCACTACTTGTTTCACCTAAAAAAAAATCTACAGCTTTTCGGCCCCACAAATAAAAATCGGAAATGGACGTTAAACAAAAATACACATTAGATTTATCGTAGATATTGATTTTGGCCGTGAAAACATGCCATTGCTCGACCCACATGTAGTGCGGCTTTCAAGAGCGGTGTTTTGTTGCGTCGCAGTTATGACGTTTCGGGAATACCCGTAGGCTTACTACAGCAGAAAGAAGTTTAATTTCTTGTTTAAACTACTGTTGCGCACCGATGATAGAAATAATTTAAAGCAAGACCAAGTGTAATGTATGTAATGCAGGGGTGTCCAAACTACAGCCAGTGGGTAACGCGCGGGCGAACAAATGATAGTATGCGGCCCTCGCGGCTTATTTAGATCAGAACGTCTTCAATATATTTTAGATTAAACTTCAATATATTTTAGATTAAATTTAAAAAAAAAGAAAAACAAATAAATATTTACGAATTATCTAATAGTCAGATAATAGTTTGCCGTTTAAATAATAACAGAATTAGATGAAGTTTAACCAAACTAAAGTTCTATTTTTAACTTTCTTTTATCTGACATTTTTTGAAAAAAAAAACACCTCTAAAACTTTTTTTGTGTTTAAACAATGAATAGCTGTATATAGTGTACACTGTAGCAGATTACACTGCACTGTATATAGTGTTCACTGTAGCAGTATACACTACGCTGTATATAGCATACAATGTAGCAGTATACTCTACACTGTAAATAATAAACACTGTATTAGTATCCACTTTTTTTAAAATTCAATGAATGTTTCATTAAAAATATGTATGATTTGCTTATAAAGGCCTACCAGAGTAAGATATATTAGAATATGTTAACATTGTCAATTCGAAATCTGGTAAACTAGAAAAGATGTAAATTCAGTATATTCGTATTTGCCTTATAACAATAGTCAGAAGTGTAATATACTGTTAGTTTTACTGAGGGGCGGGGGGGGGGGGGAGAAATTAAACACATCATCTAACGAAGCCTATATATATTATGATCTTTTCATTTGCAGTCTTTTCAATGAATAACATAATTTCACCTTTAATTATTTAGTATTTAAGTTTAATGTTCAAAATTTAGAAAAAAAAAATGTTTATCATACGATTGTTTTAATTAATCAATATTATATTTTGCCGCGATAGTTTATTATAATAGTAACACAAATGGAGGATATTAGATAATGTTAACACCAAACTATATTTTTTTACTTTTTTTGTCAAACAATGTTTGGAATAATTCATTGAAAACATTGAAAATCTCTATATATAAAAAGATCGTGTTTGTGTCCCCACGGATCCCTATTGTGTCACTGACCTATTTAGGCCTAGTCCTATATACTGTCTAATAGCTTTTCACATCTGACATGTGCCTACTCTAGCTAAGTTGTTAACGTAGAGGACTGCTGTGCGTGCGAGCGGGTTCGATTCTCCAGTTAGACTATGCCTATTTTTTTTACCCGATTTACATTTATTCGTAGACCTTTTTAATTCCTATCAAACATATTTGCCGGCCGTAACTCATTGTTAGCTTGAATGGGTTGAGGGAGGGAGTTGAAAAAATTGACATAATGTTATAGGAAAGTTTGACAGTTGTTAAAGTTAATTAATTAATTAATTAATTGGTCATTTATATAGCACCTCACTCCATGCTAATAAAAGCATGCTCAGCGCGCTCACAAAATCGAAACGACAATAACACTCTAAAATAGTTTTAAACAAGGTTTCGGCCGATGGAGGCACGAAACTACAATAACATTTTAAAATAGTTTCAAACAAGTTTATTTGCTGATGGATGTGTATTTGATCAATTTAGTTGAAAAGAAAAGTCTTCAAAATTCTTCTTGAATGCCTTTTTTGACACAGAGTTTTTCAGTGTCTCAGGTAAGCCGTTCCACAGTGAAGGCGCCACAGATTCAAACGAGCGTACACCAAATCACCAATAGGGGAAGGGGTAGAAGAACTAAAAATTGTTACGTAATTCACGATATTTTAAATTTAAACTTTTCATTTTCAATCTTTTAAATAATAATAATAATATTTGTATAGCGCTGCCAACAAACATAATGTAAGCTCAGAGCGCGTTTAACATACAACTAAGAATACGGATATTACACTAGGCTAGGTGACAGAGCTAAATTGATGATTAAAAAAAAGACAAAACAAATAAATGTAGCATTAACCGACCCAACCCATAAATAAGACAGTACGTTTCTAAAGCATGTTAAATGTTATCGAAGGTAAATATTGAAATAATGAGTTTTTAAGTTCTTTTTGAAAGTAACAGTAGAGCTTGTTCGCCTCAGTTGAATGGGAAGTCGATTCCACACCTTCGGACCGGATACTGAGAAGGCTCTATGGCCAACAGTCGTCAGAGAGAAACGGGGCTCTTCCAGAAGCGATGAGTTTGCAGAACGAAGTGTTCTTTGCGGGACATAAGGTCTGATTAGTGCCTTGAGATAGGACGGAAACTCGTTATTAAAAATGCACTGATGGCAAAGTAGCGCCACTTTATACTCAATTCTGGCTTTCACGGGGAGCCAGTGGAGCGAGCGTAGAAGGGCAGTTCCCGAGTCTCTTTTAGACTTGCACATCAACAAACGCGCAGTACTTTTATGTATTCGTTGTAGCCTGGCGATTTAATGACATAAATGACATATATTTCTGTTGGATTTAAAACTGACAACTCTAGCCTACATGTTTTTTTTTGGTTTAAAATGAGATTAAGCTGTTGTTTCTTTTTTTTTTTTTTTTTTTTTGGGGGGGGGGGGGGGGTTATCGGGCAAAATCTAGATATTAGACTGCACAAATAAAAATCTGCTTCGACTGTTAGAATTTAAAGCCCATGTTATTCATAGTAGAAAAAAGAAAAAAGACAAATAGGCCTACAATTTATTGGTCTGGTAAAGAAGTATTTTTAAAATTTATGCACTGTTGTTTTACATACACATGATGTTAAGGTACAAGCGCCTGCTCTTTATTACCGATCGAATGATCGGTCACCTGGTACTTAACTTTAAAGTATGTAGATATACTCATTGAAGTATGTAGGTATTGACATTAAAGTCTGTAGATATTCACATTAATTTATGTAGATATTGACATTAAAGTATGTATATATTTACAATAAAGTATGTAGATATTGACATTAAAGTATGTAGATATTGACATTTAAGTCTGTAGATAAAGTCTGTAGATATTGACGATAAAGTATGTAGATATTGACATTAAAAACTGTAGATTTTGACACTAAAGTCTGTAGATATTGACAATAAAGTATGTAGATATTAACATTAAAGTCTTTAGATAGTGACATTGAAGTGTGTAGATATAGACATTGAAGTATGTAGATATTGACATTTAAGTATGTAGTTATTAACATTAAAGTATGTAGATAATAACAATAAACTATGTAGATATACACATTGAAGTATATAGATATTGGAACTAAAGTCTGTAGATATTCACATTAATTTATGTAGATATTGACATTAAAGTATGTAGATATTGACATTAAAGTATGTAGATATTGACATTTAAGTATGTAGATATTGAAATTAATGTATGTAGATATTAACTTTAAAGTCTGTAGATATTGACAATAAAGTATGTAGACATGTACATTAAAGTCTGTAGATATTGACACTAAAGTCTGTAGATATTGACAATAAAGTATGTAAATATTAACATTAAAGTCTGCAGATTGTGACATTAAAGTTTGTAGATATAGACATTCAAGTATGTAGATATTGACATTTAAGTATGTAGTTATTGACAATAAAGTATGTAGATATTAACGTTATAGTATGTAGAAATTGACATTGAAGTATGTAGATATTGACATTAAAGTATGTAGATATTGGCAATAAAGTCTTTAGACATTCACATTAATTTATGTAGATATTGACATTAAAGTATGTAGATATTGACATTAAAATATGTAGATACTGACATTAAAGTTTGTAGATAATGATATTAAAGTCTGCAGATATTGACATTTGAAGTATGTAGATGTTCACATTGAAGTCTGTAGATATTGACATTAAAGTATGTAGATATTTACGTCAAAGTCTGTTGATAGTGACATTAAAGTATGTAGATATTGACATTAGGGTATAAACATATTGACATTAAAGTAAGTAGATAATGACAGTAAAATATGTAGATATTGACAATAAAGTATGTAGATATTTACATTAGAGTCTGTAGATAGTAACATTAAAGTTTGTAGATATAGACATTGAAGTATGTAGATATTGACATTTAAGTATGTAGTTATTAACATTAAAGTATGAGTATAATAACATTAAAGTATTTGGATATTGACAAAAAAGTAGGTAGATATTGACATTGAAGTCTGTAGATATTGATATTAAAGTATGTAGATATTGACATTAAAGTCTGTAGATATTGACAATAAAGTAAGTAGATATTTACATAAAAGTCTGCAGATAGTGACCTTAAAGTTTGTAGATATTGACAATAAAGTATTTAGATATTTACATAAAAATCTGCAGATAGTGACATTAAAGTTTGTAGATATAGACAATGAAGTATGTAAATATTGACATTTAAGTATGTAGTTATTGACATTAAAGTATGTATATGTTAACTTTAAAGTGAGTAGATATACGCATTGAAGTATGTAGATATTGACAATAAAGTATGTAGATATTGACAATAAAGTATGTAGATATTTAAATTTAAGTATGTAGATATTGACAATAAAGTATGTAGATATTTACATTAAAGTCTGTAGATAGGGACATTAAAGTTTGTAGATATTGACAATAAAGTATTTAGATATTTACATAAAAATCTGCAGATAGTGACATTAAAGTTTGTAGATATAGACATTGAATTATGTAGATATTGACATTTAAGTATGTAGTTATTGACATTAAAGTATGTAGATATTAACGTTAAAGTATGTAGATATTCACATTGAAGTATGTAGATATTGACAATAAAGTATGTAGATATTGGCACTAAAGTCTGTAGATATTCAGATTAATTTATTTAGATATGGACATTAAAGTATGTAGATATTGACATTAAAGTATGTAGATATTGACATTGAAGTATGTAGATATTGACATTAAAGTCTGTACATATTGACACTAAAGTCTGTAGATATTGACAATAAAGTATGTTGATATTTACATTAAAGTCTGCAGATTGTGACATTAAAGTTTGTAGATATAGACATTGAAGTATGTAGATATTGACATTTAATTATGTAGTTATTGACATTAAAGTATGTAGATATTGACATTTAAGTATGTAGATATTGAAATTAATGTATGTAGATATTAAATTTAAAGTCTGTAGATATTGACAATAAAGTATGTAGACATGTACATTAAAGTCTGTAGATATTGACACTAAAGTCTGTAGATATTGACAAAAAAGTATGTAAATATTAACATTAAAGTCTGCAGATTGTGACAGTAAAGTTCGTAGATATAGACATTCAAGTATGTAGATATTGACATTTAAGTATGTAGTTATTGACAATAAAGTATGTAGATATTAACGTTATAGTATGTAGAAATTGACATTGAAGTATGTAGATATTGACATTAAAGTATGTAGATATTGGCATTAAAGTCTTTAGATAGTCACATTAATTTATGTAGATATTGACATTAAAGTATGTATATATTGACATTAGGGTATGAATATATTGACATTAAAGTAAGTAGATATTGACCTAAAAGTATGTAGATATTGACAATGAAGTATAAAGATATTGACATTAAAGTATGTAGATAATGACAGTAAAATAAGTAGATATTGACAATAAAGTATGTAGATATTTACATTAGAGTCTGTAGATAGTAACATTAAAGTTTATAGATATAGACATTGAAGTATGTAGATATTGACATTTAAGTATGTAGTTATTAACATTAAAGTATGAGTATAATAACATTAAAGTATTTGGATATTGACAAAAAAGTAGGTAGATATTGACATTGAAGTCTGTAGATATTGATATTAAAGTATGTAGATATTGACATTAAAGTCTGTAGATATTGACAATAAAGTATGTAGATATTTACATAAAAGTCTGTAGATAGTGACCTTAAAGTTTGTAGATATAGACAATGAAGTATGTAAATATTGACATTTAAGTATGTAGTTATTGACATTAAAGTATGTATATGTTAATTTTAAAGTGAGTAGATATACACATTGAAGTATGTAGATATTGACAATAAAGTATGTAGATTTTGACAATAAAGTATGTAGATATTTAAATTTAAATATGTAGATATTGACAATAAAGTATGTAGATATTTACATTAAGGTCTGTAGATAGGGACATTAAAGTTTGTAGATATTGACAATAAAGTATTTAGATATTTACATAAAAATCTGCAGATAGTGACATTAAAGTTTGTAGATATAGACATTAAAGTATGTAGATATTGACATTTAAGTATGTAGTTATTAACATTAAAGTATGTAGATAATAACAATAAACTATGTAGATATACACATTGAAGTATATAGATATTGGAACTAAAGTCTGTAGATATTCACATTAATTTATGTAGATATTGACATTAAAGTATGTAGATATTGACATTAAAGTATGTAGATATTGACATTAAAGTATGTAGATATTGAAATTAATGTATGTAGATATTAACTTTAAAGTCTGTAGATATTGACAATAAAGTATGTAGACATGTACATTAAAGTCTGTAGATATTGACACTAAAGTCTGTAGATATTGACAATAAAGTATGTAAATATTAACATTAAAGTCTGCAGATTGTGACATTAAAGTTTGTAGATATAGACATTCAAGTATGTAGATATTGACATTTAAGTATGTAGTTATTGACAATAAAGTATGTAGATATTAACGTTATAGTATGTAGAAATTGACATTGAAGTATGTAGATATTGACATTAAAGTATGTAGATATTGGCATTAAAGTCTTTAGATATTCACATTAATTTATGTAGATATTGACATTAAAGTATGTAGATATTGACATTAAAATATGTAGATACTGACATTAAAGTTTGTAGATAATGATATTAAAGTCTGCAGATATTGACATTTGAAGTCTGTAGATATTGACATTAAAGTATGTAGATATTTACGTCAAAGTCTGTTGATAGTGACATTAAAGTATGTAGATATTGACATTAAGGTATGAATATATTGACATTAAAGTAAGTAGATATTGACCTAAAAGTCTGTAGATATTGACAATGAAGTATAAAGATATTGACATTAAAGTATGTAGATAATGATAGTAAAATATGTAGAAATTGACAATAAAGTATGTAGATATTGACAATAAAGTATGTAGATATTTACATAAAAGTCTGAAGATAGTGACCTTAAAGTTTGTAGATATAGACAATGAAGTATGTAAATATTGACATTTAAGTATGTAGATATAGACAATGAAGTATGTAAATATTGACATTTAAGTATGTAGTTATTGACATTAAAGTATGTATATGTTAACTTTAAAGTGAGTAGATATACACATTGAAGTATGTAGATATTGACAATAAAGTATGTAGAAATTGACAATAAAGTATGTAGATATTTAAATTTAAGTATGTAGATATTGACAATAAAGTATGTAGATATTTACATTAAAGTCTGTAGATAGGGACATTAAAGTTTGTAGATATTGACAATAAAGTATTTAGATATTTACATAAAAATCTGCAGATAGTGACATTAAAGTTTGTAGATATAGACATTGAATTTTGTAGATATTGACATTTAAGTGTGTAGTTATTGACATTAAAGTATGTAGATATTAACGTTAAAGTATGTAGATATTCACATTGAAGTATGTAGATATTGACAATAAAGTATGTAGATATTGGCACTAAAGTCTGTAGATATTCAGATTAATTTATTTTGATATGGACATTAAAGTATGTAGATATTGACATTAAAGTATGTAGATATTGACATTGAAGTATGTAGATATTGACTTTAAAGTCTGTAGATATTGACATTAAAGTATGTAGATATTTACATTAAAGTATGTAGATATTGACTTTAAAGTCTGTAGATATTGACAAAAAAGTATGAAGATATTGACTTTAAAGTCTGTAGATTTTGACACTAAAGTCTGTAGATATTGACAAGAAAGTACGTAGATATTTACATTAAAGTCTGTAGATAGTGACATTAAAGTTTGTAGATATAGACATTGAAGTATGTAGATATTGACATTAAAGTATGTAGATATTCACATTAAAGTATGTAGATATACACATTGAAGTATGTAGATATTGACTTAAAAGTTTGTAGATATAGACATTAAAGTATGTAGATATTAAAATTAAAGTCTGTAAATATTGACATTAAAGTCTGTAGATATTGACGATAAAGTATGTAGATATTGACATAAAAGTCTGTAGATTTTGACACTAAAGTCTTTAAATATTGACATGAAAGTATGTAGATATTTACATTAAAGTCTGTAGATAGTGACATTAAAGTGTGTAGATATAGACATTGAAGTATGTAAATATTGACATTTAAGTATGTAGTTATTAATATTAAAGTATGTAGATAATAACATTAAAGTATGTAGATATACACATTGAAGAATGTAGATTTCGGCACTAAAGTCTGTAGATATTCAAATTAATTTATGTAGATATTGACATTAAAGTATGTAGATATTGACATTAAAGTATGTAGATATTGACATTTAAGTATGTAGATATTGAAATTAATGTATGTAGATATTAACTTTAAAGTCTGTAGATATACTCATTAAAGTATGTAGGTATTGACATTAAAGTCTGTAGATATTCACATTAATTTATGTAGATATTGACATTAAAGTATGTATATATTGACAATAAAGTATGTAGATATTGACATTAAAGTATGTAGATATTGACATTAAAGTATGTAGATATTGACATTTAAGTCTGTAGATAAAGTATGTAGATATTGACAATAAAGTTTATAGATATTTACATTTAAGTATGTAGTTATTGACATTAAAGTATGTATATATCCTATACTATAATACGAGTTAAAATTGTATGTATATATATATATATATATATATATATATGTCTGGAAATTTTCTTCAAAAGCGCTCTAACGATTATCTTCATGTTTTAATGCACTACTTGTTTCACCTAAAAAAAAATCTACAGCTTTTCGGCCCCACAAATAAAAATCGGAAATGGACGTTAAACAAAAATACACATTAGATTTATCGTAGATATTGATTTTGGCCGTGAAAACATGCCATTGCTCGACCCACATGTAGTGCGGCTTTCAAGAGCGGTGTTTTGTTTCGTCGCAGTTATGACGTTTCGGGAATACCCGTAGGCTTACTACAGCAGAAAGAAGTTTAATTTCTTGTTTAAACTACTGTTGCGCACCGATGATAGAAATAATTTAAAGCAAGACCAAGTGTAATGTATGTAATGCAGGGGTGTCCAAACTACAGCCAGTGGGTAACGCGCGGGCGAACAAATGATAGTATGCGGCCCTCGCGGCTTATTTAGATCAGAACGTCTTCAATATATTTTAGATTAAACTTCAACTATACTATAATACGAGTTAAAATTGTATCCTATACTATAATACGAGTTAAAATTGTATGTATATATATATATATATATTTATTTATATATGTGTATATATGTCTGGAAATTTTCTTCAAAAGCGCTCTAACGATTATCTTCATGTTTTAATGCACTACTTGTTTCACCTAAAAAAAAATCTACAGCTTTTCGGCCCCACAAATAAAAATCGGAAATGGACGTTAAACAAAAATACACATTAGATTTATCGTAGATATTGATTTGGCCGTGAAAACATGCCATTGCTCGACCCACATGTAGTGCGGCTTTCAAGAGCGGTGTTTTGTTGCGTCGCAGTTATGACGTTTCGGGAATACCCGTAGGCTTACTACAGCAGAAAGAAGTTTAATTTCTTGTTTAAACTACTGTTGCGCACCGATGATAGAAATAATTTAAAGCAAGACCAAGTGTAATTTATGTAATGCAGGGGTGTCCAAACTACAGCCAGTGGGTAACGCGCGGGCGGACAAATGATAGTATGCGGCCCTCGCGGCTTATTTAGATTAGAACGTCTTCAATATATTTTAGATTAAACTTCAATATATTTTAGATTAAATTAAAAAAAAAGAAAAACAAATACATATTTACGAATTATCTAATAGTCAGATAATAGTTTGCCGTTTAAATAATAACAGAATTAGATGAAGTTTCACCAAACTAAAGGTCTATTTTTAACTTTCTTTTATCTGACATTTTTTGAAAAAAAAACACCTCTAAAACTTTTTTTGTGTTTAAACAATGAATAGCTGTATATAGTGTACACTGTAGCAGATTACACTGCACTGTATATAGTGTTCACTGTAGCAGTATACACTACGCTGTATATAGCATACAATGTAGCAGTATACTCTACACTGTAAATAATAAACACTGTATTAGTATCCACTTTTTTTAAAAATTCAATGAATGTTTCATTAAAAATATGCATGATTTGCTTATAAAGGCCTACCAAAGTAAGATATATTAGAATATGTTAACATTGTCAATTCGAAATCTGGTAAACTAGAAAAGATGTAAATTCAGTATATTCGTATTTTCCTTATAACAATAATCAGAAGTGTAATATACTGTTAGTTTTATTGAGGGGCCGGGGGGGGGGAGAAATCAAACAAATCTAACGAAGCCTATATATATTATGATCTTTTCATTTGCAGTCTTTTCAATGAATAACATAATTTCACCTTTAATTATTTAGTATTTAAGTTTAATGCTCAATGTTTTAATTAATCAATATTATATTTTGCCGCGATAGTTTATTTTAAATAGTAACACAAATGGAGGTTATTAGATAATGTTAACACCAAACTATATTTTTTTACTTTTTTCGTCAAACAATGTTTGGAATAATACATTGAAAACATTGAAAATCTCTATATATAAAAAGATCGTGTTTGTGTCCCCACGGATCCATATTGTGTCACTGACTTATTTAGGCCTAGTCCTATATACTGTCTAATAGCTTTTCACATCTGACATGTGCCTTCTCTAGCTAAGTTGTTAACGTAGAGGACTGCTGTGCGTGCGAGCGGGTTCGATTCTCCAGTTAGACTATGCCTATTTTTTTTACCCGATTTACATTTATTCGTAGACCTTTTTAATTCCTATCAAACATATTTGCCGACCGTAACTCATTGTTAGCTTGAGTGGGTTGAGGGAGGGAGTTGAAAAAATTGACATAATGTTATAGGAAAGTTTGACAGTTGTTAAAGTTAATTAATTAATTTTATTAATTATTAATTGGTCATTTATATAGCGCCTCACTCCATGCTAATAAAAGCAAGCTCAGCGCGCTCACAAAATCGAAACGACAATAACACTCTAAAATAGTTTTAAACAAGGTTTCGGCCGATGGAGGCACGAAACGACAATAACATTTAAAAATAGTTTCAAACAAGTTTTTTGCTAATTGATGTGTATTTGATCAATTTAGTTGAAAAGAAAAGTCTTCAAATTCTTCTTAAATGCCTTTTTTGACACAGAGTTTTTCAGTGTCTCAGGTAAGCCGTTCCACAGTGAAGGCGCCACAGATTCAAACGAGCGTACACCAATAGGAGAAGGGGTAGAAGAACTAAAAATTGTAACGTAATTCACGATACTTTAAATTTAAACTTTTCATTTTCAGTCTTTTAAATAATAATAATAATAAATTTTGTATAGCGCTGCCAACAAACATAATGTAAGCTCAGAGCGCGTTTAACATACAAGTTAACTAAGAATACGGATATTACCCTAGGCCAGGTGACAGAGCTAAATTGATGATTAAAAAAAGACAAAACAAATAAATGTAGCATTAACCGACCCAACCCATAAATAAGACAGTAAGTTTCTAAAGCATGTTAAATGTTATCTAAGGTAAATATTGAAATAATGAGTTTTTAAGTTCTTTTTGAAAGTAACAGTAGAGCTTGTTCGCCACAGTTGAATGGGAAGTTGATTCCACACCTTCGGACCGGATACTGAGAAGGCTCTAAGGCCAACGGTCGTCAGAGAGAAACGGGGCTCTTTCAGAAGCGATAAGTTTGCAGAACGAAGTGTTCTTTGCGGGACATAAGGTGTGATTAGTGCCTTGAGATAGGACGGAAACTCGTTGTTAAAAATGCACTGATGGTAAAGTAGCGTCACTTTATACTCAATTCTGGCTTTCACGCGGAGCCAGTGGAGCGAGCGTAGAAGGGCAGTTCCCGAGTCTCTTTTAGACTTGCACACAAACAAACGCGCAGTACTTTTATGTATTCGTTGTAGCCTGGCAATTTAATGACATAAATGACATATATTTCTGTTGGATTTAAAACTGACAACTCTAGCCTACATGTTTTTTTTTGGGTTTAAAATGAGATTAAGCTGTTGTTTCTTTTTTTTTTGGTGGGGGGGGGGGGGGTTATCGGGCAAAATCTAGATATTAGACTGCACAAATAAAAATCTGCTTCGACTGTTAGAATTTAAAGCCCATGTTATTCATAGTAGAAAAAAGAAAAAAGACAAATAGGCCTACAATTTATTGGTCTGGTAAAGAAGTATTTTTAAAATTTATGCACTGTTGTTTTACATACACATGATGTTAACCCTTTAGCACTTAACCTAATTTCCTATGCGTAGCGCTGAAATCTTAAGCAAAGGGGCGTAACTCCTCACCAAAACACAATATATGTTAGAAAAAAATTCATAACAAATTAAATAATTGACCAAAAGTAATAATAATTTATTCTTAAATAGAAATATGGATGCTGGACACAAAGAAATGAATAATTTTGACATAGTATGAAGCGATGACACATAAAACGTTAAAATAATGACATTGTTTACATTATTTTTACACATATACCCATACACAGATAGATACAATTTAGAATATTGCAGTATTTATCTGTAAAACCTTTTCATTTAATGAGGAATATAATAACCAATAAATTTAAAATGTTATATGTTTAAGAACAATTTGAGAAAACCATTAATAATAAAACAAAATGTTAGTAATAAAAGTTGTTATTCGACGTATTCTAAGTTGCAAAAAAAAAAAACAACAACAAATAACAAAAGATTCAAATGTTCGTTTAATAATTTGAGAAATCTCAAGTACAACACAATACAAGTTAATAAAATACTTAACCAATAAAAATATATACAACAAACATTATAATTACAACCTTTAGACAATAAAAATGAGAAAACCATTTCTCTTATTTCATAGGACTATGTAATAAAACACACTATTAACATGGAGTATGCATCTTCTGTATGGGACAAACCAACTAAAAAAAATACAAATTACATTTAGAACAACTTCAAAAATTGGTGCAAAGCTCATTATATGGCATCCTTCCATCCTCAAGGGACGATGGCGCAGTCTCCTTTTCCTTTGTCCCTCGCCTTACTCCTGGCTCGCTTCTCCTTTCTGTAAGGTGGCTTCTGCGGCTTGAGTGCCCTCGCGCACCTTGGACCACCAGAAGGTGCGTTCCTCAAGCAAGGTCGTCCCACTTTTTGTGGTCAATGTGTGCCAGTAGCAAGTCTTTTTTTTTTACAGACGTCTTTAAAACGTAGGTAAGCGCAACCTCTTTATATTGTTCCTTACTGCCAGATTTCCATATAGCAGGGCTATTGGGATACGATCCGGACCCATCCTGTGGACATGGCCTATCCATCACATGTACCTCTCACTCAGGATTGAGTTCATACTCAGCATGTGTGGAATTTCCTACGCAAGCATCGCAGGTGAAAGCTATTGAGCTGCTTCATTTGCTTAGCGTATGGGGCACGGTAGTCGAGAGGCAGCACGTTCGACTGGAGATCCGAAGGTCCTGGATCTGATTCCTGGTGGCGCCAGGATTTTTTCCCAGGACTTGAGGGTGAGTCTACTCAGCTCTGATGGGTACCTTACACTAGTTGGGGTAAAGTAAAGCCGGCTGGGCGGCATTGTGCTGGCCACAGAAACTAGTGAACGCTGCTTCACTAGCCCTATGATCACTTTGGTCCGAAGGGTACTTTACTACTTTACTTATTTGCTTATCTTATCTAGCCCAGGTCTCACTTCCATAGAGCACGAATGCCTGGTAGACAGAGGTTCATATTACAAGAGAATATTCACAACTAACAAGAGTAACACCAATGTTAAATCACTAAACCTAGAAAGACTAGGTCTAGAGCAAAGAAAATCAAAGTGTAAAATACTAATAATGCATAAGGAATTTTATTCCAACTTGAATTTGAAAATACAACACAATAACAATATGTTATAATGCTCATACAAACATAAAGGCAAAAACCTTTTTTTTATCCCATAAGCAAGAACAAATGCATATACCCGGTAAGCAATAATTTTTCCCGTATACACTCAAGAAATGGAATACTTTGCATGTACAAGCCAAAAAAAAAAACGTCATTTAAAACACTACATAATAAAAATGCAAAGGTAAGCTCAAACGATTGATGTTTCATCACTAAAATGAAATAATATTTTATAATATTCAAAACACACTACAAGTATATTAATTTCACACAAAATACAATTCTTAGCTCTGCCTCTCGCTACTGTGAATCGCTGGATGAACAGACTTCCGAGAGTCTATTTGGACACCTTTATATATATCCTCATAAAAAGGATTATGAAATCGAACAAAGTTAGATAGATTTTTTATAAAAAAAACTGGTATCATGGTCATTGTAGTGGAAGGTTATGGGACCATCAGGTCCAGCATAAGTAAGGCAACGGTTTAAAAACTAACGGCAAGTGTGACGTACACGAAAGGGTCAACCTGCTGTGAGAATTAAAAAAAGAAGGGATTGATAAATAAGTTAAAATGTAACACACGCAAGCACAGCAGTACGGTACTTGGACGTTAGACGGAATACTAAACCGAGCTGTATAATTACAATAACGTTACCGACCCCGATACCAGCATACTACAGAACAAACATGAACAAACGTGAAAGAGAGCTGGACGAATTACAATGCTGCTGAGCAGTACGAAGCTTAAAGGGGAACAAGTATCCTACGATTGACAACATTCTTGCTGAACTTTTGAAACTTGGGTTGTAGCGGTAACCAAAACACTTACAACAATCTGGCACAAGATATGGTAAAAAAATGGCCCAATGAATGGACCTAATCAATCATAAAACAATACCAGAATTACAGGACAATCAGGCTCATCATCCACACTAGCAAGGTAATGCTAAAAGATATCCTCAACAGACTTAAACAAGTGGCTTGGAAAGTACTGGCAGAATAACAGGCACAAACAAAATTTAGCAGACTTATAAATACCGCTAGTTCATATAAAAACATAAAACACCACCGCGAACTCTATCATATGTAGGCTACTATACTTCACGAAAAAAAATTGATCGTGTATGTCAAGATGGACTATGGCCAATTATGAGAAGCTATGTATTTCAATGTAAACATAGGGGATTTCTTTAATATGTCAATATGAAGTCCGGCAAGGTTGCATTCTATCGCCAGTCATGTTCAATATCTTTCTAGAAAAAAACAGATCATTACCACACATCCATCTCCATTGGTGGAAGACCCCTATGCAATCTAGCAGATTTAATTTAAATTAAAAAAATTTATTTTAATTGATCATGAAATTTGGCAAAGCAAAGTCCTTTACACAACCTTATAACAAAATCCTTTTTCTTAGAACAATAGTGGCAGGAATGTATTCTTGCATGCATCCTATTTGCTGGTGCTCATTCAGATTGATAGTTGCAGAACCATGATATTGTCCTTAATGACAGCAAGATCAAGGCCGGTGGCCAGGAGCATGAGCATTTGGAAAAAGGCGGACTTTGATACCATCAAGAAATTCACAGTAGCATTCAGTGACGCTTTTACAAGTCACACATACCTACCTGAGTATCCAAGACCACTTAACCACAATGACAAGTAAACAGGTCCCAAAGATCCATCAACAACCACGTGCCCTGGATAAACAACAAGCTCATGAAGATCTCGAGACGCAAGTAACGAGCTTGGCGGAAAGCAAAAACTTCCAACAAAGCTTCATACTGGGAGCGCTTCAAAAACATCAAGAAAGAAAGCCAAATGAACTAATCGACAGAGCTACCAGAACTATGTTAGCAAGATCGATGAAGCAGATTCAAACAAAAACCTATGGTTACTTATAAAAAAACAAGCGAAGTGATCCGATGTGCATATAACCCTTAATGAGGAATGGACTGACGTTCAGCGACAGTAAGGCTAAAGCTTATATCCTAAATAATCTTGTCTGCATCGCATTTACCAGAGAAGATCTAAGCGCCTTACCCAAGCTGGATGAAAGCCCCATCCAGATATGCCTGATATAATCATCATTAGTAATGGAGTACAGAAGCTGTAATCAAATATTACCCCCCCCCCCCCCCAAAAAAAAAAAAAAAAAAAAAAAAAAAAAACACAGCGAGTCCAGACAATATTCGATACCGTCTTCTCAAGGAATTGGCCTCATTGACTCTTCTCTTCAAGAAACCACTGGCAACATTTCTACAATCTAGAAACACGCCCTCGCGCAGCCATTCTTTAAGACAGGGGATATAAACTAGCCAGCCAACTACATGTCAATCTCACTGACTTGTGTGTGCTGCAAGCTCATCGAACACATCGTCACGTCGGAGATCACTAGCCACCTGGATAGGAACAACATCATTACTGATGCCCAACACGGGTTCACAAAAAAGAGATCCTACGAGTCACAGCTAATCCTCACATTTGATAATCTAGCAGCGGTAATCGACAAGGCTAGCCAAACTGACATCATCCTACCGGGTTTTTCCAAGGTCTTTGATAAAGTCCCTCACCAGCGGCTCCTCCTAAAGCTAGATTGATACGGCATTAGAGGTAAAACCAAGTGATGGGTTGAAAATTTCCTCTTTGATCAAACTAAAGAAGTCGTCTTAGAAGGTGAGATTTCCTGTATTGGGCCAGTCACATCTGGTGATCCTCAAGGCTCAGTATTTGGGCCCACACTGTTCTTGATATTCATCAATGACTTGGGCTACGGGATCCACGCCAAGTTATGACTCTTTGAAGATGATACCATCCTATATTCTCAGTTCACAATTCCTAATGAAACGATCCATCTACAGAACGACGTAAAGAAGTTGGCTTTTTGGAAATCTAAATGGCGAAATGCGTTCAACGTTGATGTGCTACCTCCTCTCTATTGAAAAAAAGAAGACCACGAATACCACTAACTGCACCTTAAACGATCACACTCTTGAGAGGTTACTTGAAGCCAAGTATCTAGGAGTGCATATCACAGAAAACCTCCACCGAGGCACACATGTCAAATATATTGTTGTCAAAGCTAACAAAGCCTGAGCCTTCTCTCACAGGAACCTCAAGGTATGCTACTCAAGAATCCAGCCCTATTGCTGTAAGTGTTTAGCTCGACCCATCCTGGATTACGCAGCGACGATGTGGGATCTCCTCCAACAAGACCTGATATCCACATTGGAGATAACACAACGACGCGCAGCACGTCGCACCCTGCAGGACGACATCCTCAAAACAGCCACTACAGTACCGCAGAGTGTTAGACAAAGGCACCCTGATGTACATGATCATAAATGGTCACGTGCACATGTTCACACAGTCAGGTCTTATCAAGTGTCCCTCTCTACCAGAGGTCATCAGCTCAAACTGCCCGTCCCACACGCACGTACCGGTGTTCATAAATATTATTTTATTCCATCGGCTATTAAACTGTGGAACACATTGTACCAAGCCTCCACCACTGCCCCCTCTGTGCCGGCTTTTAAATCTTCACTACAAAAACTTGACCAAAGACTTGGATAGCTATAAGTTGTAGATACACAAACTGGAATTCCGGTGCATTAATAGCAAATCATAAAAAAAATGTGAACTGATTTTTTTGGGGTCTAACGGGGTATCCAACAGGGGCGAAGCCAGAAAATTTTTCTGGAGGGGGGGGGGGTAAATTTCGAGAGACAAACCTTTTATTTTTTTGCGAATTTAGTAAATATTTTGTTAAAAAGCTGTTGAAAAAATATTTTTTAAAGCCCCCCCTCAGCCCCCCTTCCATGTGGCTTCGCCCCTGGTATCCTCAGGATATCAATAGATCATTACTTAGGTCTATATCGCTTTCTGAATCATTTTCCTCTCTTAAATTAATGTCCAAAGGAACATTACTGGGCCCAGGCACACCCATATAATAAAAAATCAATAAAACATTTCATCTTTTGGTCAAGAAAATGTCTGTAACTAAACAATTAATAAAAAATCTTCTGCTTGACCAATTTTTATCAAAAAAATATGTAAATAGACCTTATTTTATCCTGTCACGTAATCAACATCTCCTAGGCTACGATATTTCAGTTATCAGCAGTAAAAAACGGAAATAAACAATGGATGTGAAGAAAGCATTTCCGGCGGCTTTCGGCCGCTCTAGGTGTTAGCGATAGAAGCGTCTTTCGGCGGCTCTAGGCATTAAAGCCTTAAGGTACAAGCGCCTGCTCTTTATTACCGATCGAATGATCGGTCACCTGGTACTGTATATCCTATACTATAATACGAGTTAAAATTGTATGTATATATATATATATATATCTGGAAATTTTCTTCAAAAGCGCTCTAACGATTATCTTCGTGTTTTAATGCACGACTTGTTTCCCCTAAAAAAAAATCTACACCTTTTCGGCCACACAAATAAAAATCGGAAATGAACGTTAGACAAAAATACGCTTTAGATTTATCGTAGATAATTAATTTTGGCCGTGAAAACATGCCATTGCTCGACCCACGTGTAGTGCGGTGTTCAAGAGTGGTGTTTTGTTGCGTCGCAATTATGACGTTTCGGGAATACCCGTAGGCTTACTACAGCAGAAAGAAGTTTAATTTCTTGTTTAAACTACTGTTGCGCACCGATGATAGAAATAATTTAAAGCAAGACCAAGTGTAATTTATGTAACGCAGGGGTGTCCAAACTACAGCCAGTGGGTAACGCGCGGGCGGACAAATGATAGTATGCGGCCCTCGCGGCTTATTTAGATTAGAACGTCTTCAATATATTTTAGATTAAACTTCAATATATTTTAGATTAAATTAAAAAAAAAAGAAAAACAAATACATATTTACGAATTATCTAATAGTCAGATAATAGTTTGCCGTTTAAATAATAACAGAATTAGAGGAAGTTTCACCAAACTAAAGGTCTATTTTTAACTTTCTTTTATCTGACATTTTTTGAAAAAAAAACACCTCTAAAACTTTTTTTGTGTTTAAACAATGAATAGCTGTATATAGTGTACACTGTAGCAGATTACACTGCACTGTATATAGTGTTCACTGTAGCAGTATACACTACGCTGTATATAGCATACAATGTAGCAGTATACTCTACACTGTAAATAATAAACACTGTATTAGTATCCACTTTTTTTAAAAATTCAATGAATGTTTCATTAAAAATATGCATGATTTGCTTATAAAGGCCTACCAAAGTAAGATATATTAGAATATGTTAACATTGTCAATTCGAAATCTGGTAAACTAGAAAAGATGTAAATTCAGTATATTCGTATTTTCCTTATAACAATAATCAGAAGTGTAATATACTGTTAGTTTTATTGAGGGGCGGGGGGGGGGGGGGAGAAATTAAACAAACCATCTAACGAAGCCTATATATATTATGATCTTTTCATTTGCAGTCTTTTCAATGAATAACATAATTTCACCTTTAATTATTTAGTATTTAAGTTTAATGCTCAAAATAAAAAAAAAATGTTTATCATACCATTGTTTTAATTAATCAATATTATATTTTGCCGCGATAGTTTATTTTAAATAGTAACACAAATGGAGGTTATTAGATAATGTTAACACCAAACTATATTTTTTTACTTTTTTCGTCAAACAATGTTTGGAATAATACATTGAAAACATTGAAAATCTCTATATATAAAAAGATCGTGTTTGTGTCCCCACGGATCCCTATTGTGTCACTGACTTATTTAGGCCTAGTCCTATATACTGTCTAATAGCTTTTCACATCTGACATGTGCCCTCTCTAGCTAAGTTGTTAACGTATAGGACTGCTGTGCGTGCGAGCGGGTTCGATTCTCCAGTTAGACTATGCCTATTTTTTTTACCCGATTTACATTTATTCGTAGACCTTTTTAATTCCTATCAAACATATTTGCCGGCCGTAACTCATTGTTAGCTTGAATGGGTTGAGGGAGGGAGTTAAAAAAATTGACATAATGTTATAGGAAAGTTTGACAGTTGTTAAAGTTAATTAATTAATTAATTAATTGGTCATTTATATAGCGCCTTACTCCATGCTAATAAAAGCATGCTCAGCGCGCTCACAAAATCGAAACGACAATAACACTCTAAAATAGTTTTAAACAAGGTTTCGGCCGATGGAGGCACGAAACGACAATAACATTTTAAAATAGTTTCAAACAAGTTTTTTGCTGATGGATGAGTATTTGATCAATTTAGTTGAAAAGAAAAGTCTTCAAATTCTTCTTGAATGCCTTTTTTGACACAGAGTTTTTCAGTGTCTCAGATAAGCCGTTCCACAGTGAAGGCGCCACAGATTCAAACGAGCGTACACCAAATCACCAATAGGGGAAGGGGTAGAAGAACTAAAAATTGTAACGTAATTCACGATATTTTAAATTTAAACTTTTCATTTTCAGTCTTTTAAATAATAATAATAATAATAATATTTGTATAGCGCTGCCAACAAACATAATGTAAGCTCAGAGCGCGTTTAACATACAACTAAGAATACGGATATTACACTAGGCCCGGTGACAGAGCAAAATTGATGATAAAAAAAAAGACAAAACAAATAAATGTAGCATTAACCGACCGAACCCATAAATAAGACAGTAAGTTTCTAAAGCATGTTAAATGTTATCGAAGGTAAATATTGACAGTAGAGCTTGTTCGCTTCAGTTGAATGGGAAGTTGATTCCACACCTTCGGACCGGACGACTCGGTCGTCAGAGAGAAACGGGGCTCTTCCAGAAGCGATGAGTTTGCAGAACGAAGTGTTCTTTGCGGGACATAAGGTCTGATTAGTGCCTTGAGATAGGACGGAAACTCGTTATTAAAAATGCACTGATGGCAAAGTAGCGCCACTTTATACTCAATTCTGGCTTTCACGGGGAGCCAGTGGAGCGAGCGTAGAAGGGCAGTTCCCGAGTCTCTTTTAGACTTGCACATAAACAAACGCGCAGTACTTTTATGTATTCGTTGTAGCCTGGCGATTTATTGACATAAATGACATATATTTCTGTTGGATTTAAACTGACAACTCTAGCCTACATGTTTTTTTTGGTTTAAAATAAGATTAAGCTGTTGTAGTTTTTTTTTTTTTTTTTTTTTTTTTTTTTTTTTTTTTTTTTTTTTTGGGGGGGGGGGGGGGGGGTTATCGGGCAAAATCTAGATATTAGACTGCAGAAATAAAAATCTGCTTCGACTGTTAGAATTTAAAGCCCATGTTATTCATAGTAGAAAAAAGGAAAAAGACAAATTGGCCTACAATTTATTGGTCTGGTAAAGAAGTATTTTTAAAATTTATGCACTGTTGTTTTACACATGATGTTAAGGTACAAGCGCCTGCTCTTTATTACCGATCGAATGATCGGTCACCTGGTACTATATATATATATATATATATATATATATATATGTCTGGAAATTTTCTTCAAAAGCGCTCTAACGATTATCTTCATGTTTTAATGCACTACTTGTTTCACCTAAAAAAAAATCTACAGCTTTTCGGCCCCACAAATAAAAATCGGAAATGGACGTTAAACAAAAATACACATTAGATTTATCGTAGATATTGATTTTGGCCGTGAAAACATGCCATTGCTCGACCCACATGTAGTGCGGCTTTCAAGAGCGGTGTTTTGTTTCGTCGCAGTTATGACGTTTCGGGAATACCCGTAGGCTTACTACAGCAGAAAGAAGTTTAATTTCTTGTTTAAACTACTGTTGCGCACCGATGATAGAAATAATTTAAAGCAAGACCAAGTGTAATGTATGTAATGCAGGGGTGTCCAAACTACAGCCAGTGGGTAACGCGCGGGCGAACAAATGATAGTATGCGGCCCTCGCGGCTTATTTAGATCAGAACGTCTTCAATATATTTTAGATTAAACTTCAACTATACTATAATACGAGTTAAAATTGTATGTATATATATATATATATATATATATATATGTCTGGAAATTTTCTTCAAAAGCGCTCTAACGATTATCTTCATGTTTTAATGCACTACTTGTTTCACCTAAAAAAAAATCTACAGCTTTTCGGCCCCACAAATAAAAATCGGAAATGGACGTTAAACAAAAATACACATTAGATTTATCGTAGATATTGATTTTGGCCGTGAAAACATGCCATTGCTCGACCCACATGTAGTGCGGCTTTCAAGAGCGGTGTTTTGTTGCGTCGCAGTTATGACGTTTCGGGAATACCCGTAGGCTTACTACAGCAGAAAGAAGTTTAATTTCTTGTTTAAACTACTGTTGCGCACCGATGATAGAAATAATTTAAAGCAAGACCAAGTGTAATGTATGTAATGCAGGGGTGTCCAAACTACAGCCAGTGGGTAACGCGCGGGCGAACAAATGATAGTATGCGGCCCTCGCGGCTTATTTAGATCAGAACGTCTTCAATATATTTTAGATTAAACTTCAATATATTTTAGATTAAATTTAAAAAAAAAGAAAAACAAATAAATATTTACGAATTATCTAATAGTCAGATAATAGTTTGCCGTTTAAATAATAACAGAATTAGATGAAGTTTAACCAAACTAAAGTTCTATTTTTAACTTTCTTTTATCTGACATTTTTTGAAAAAAAAAACACCTCTAAAACTTTTTTTGTGTTTAAACAATGAATAGCTGTATATAGTGTACACTGTAGCAGATTACACTGCACTGTATATAGTGTTCACTGTAGCAGTATACACTACGCTGTATATAGCATACAATGTAGCAGTATACTCTACACTGTAAATAATAAACACTGTATTAGTATCCACTTTTTTTAAAATTCAATGAATGTTTCATTAAAAATATGTATGATTTGCTTATAAAGGCCTACCAGAGTAAGATATATTAGAATATGTTAACATTGTCAATTCGAAATCTGGTAAACTAGAAAAGATGTAAATTCAGTATATTCGTATTTGCCTTATAACAATAGTCAGAAGTGTAATATACTGTTAGTTTTACTGAGGGGCGGGGGGGGGGGGGAGAAATTAAACACATCATCTAACGAAGCCTATATATATTATGATCTTTTCATTTGCAGTATTTTCAATGAATAACATAATTTCACCTTTAATTATTTAGTATTTAAGTTTAATGTTCAAAATTTAGAAAAAAAAAATGTTTATCATACGATTGTTTTAATTAATCAATATTATATTTTGCCGCGATAGTTTATTATAATAGTAACACAAATGGAGGATATTAGATAATGTTAACACCAAACTATATTTTTTTACTTTTTTTGTCAAACAATGTTTGGAATAATACATTGAAAACATTGAAAATCTCTATATATAAAAAGATCGTGTTTGTGTCCCCACGGATCCCTATTGTGTCACTGACCTATTTAGGCCTAGTCCTATATACTGTCTAATAGCTTTTCACATCTGACATGTGCCTACTCTAGCTAAGTTGTTAACGTAGAGGACTGCTGTGCGTGCGAGCGGGTTCGATTCTCCAGTTAGACTATGCCTATTTTTTTTACCCGATTTACATTTATTCGTAGACCTTTTTAATTCCTATCAAACATATTTGCCGGCCGTAACTCATTGTTAGCTTGAATGGGTTGAGGGAGGGAGTTGAAAAAATTGACATAATGTTATAGGAAAGTTTGACAGTTGTTAAAGTTAATTAATTAATTAATTAATTGGTCATTTATATAGCACCTCACTCCATGCTAATAAAAGCATGCTCAGCGCGCTCACAAAATCGAAACGACAATAACACTCTAAAATAGTTTTAAACAAGGTTTCGGCCGATGGAGGCACGAAACTACAATAACATTTTAAAATAGTTTCAAACAAGTTTATTTGCTGATGGATGTGTATTTGATCAATTTAGTTGAAAAGAAAAGTCTTCAAATTCTTCTTGAATGCCTTTTTTGACACAGAGTTTTTCAGTGTCTCAGGTAAGCCGTTCCACAGTGAAGGCGCCACAGATTCAAACGAGCGTACACCAAATCACCAATAGGGGAAGGGGTAGAAGAACTAAAAATTGTTACGTAATTCACGATATTTTAAATTTAAACTTTTCATTTTCAATCTTTTAAATAATAATAATAATATTTGTATAGCGCTGCCAACAAACATAATGTAAGCTCAGAGCGCGTTTAACATACAACTAAGAATACGGATATTACACTAGGCCAGGTGACAGAGCTAAATTGATGATTAAAAAAAAGACAAAACAAATAAATGTAGCATTAACCGACCCAACCCATAAATAAGACAGTACGTTTCTAAAGCATGTTAAATGTTATCGAAGGTAAATATTGAAATAATGAGTTTTTAAGTTCTTTTTGAAAGTAACAGTAGAGCTTGTTCGCCTCAGTTGAATGGGAAGTCGATTCCACACCTTCGGACCGGATACTGAGAAGGCTCTATGGCCAACAGTCGTCAGAGAGAAACGGGGCTCTTCCAGAAGCGATGAGTTTGCAGAACGAAGTGTTCTTTGCGGGACATAAGGTCTGATTAGTGCCTTGAGATAGGACGGAAACTCGTTATTAAAAATGCACTGATGGCAAAGTAGCGCCACTTTATACTCAATTCTGGCTTTCACGGGGAGCCAGTGGAGCGAGCGTAGAAGGGCAGTTCCCGAGTCTCTTTTAGACTTGCACATCAACAAACGCGCAGTACTTTTATGTATTCGTTGTAGCCTGGCGATTTAATGACATAAATGACATATATTTCTGTTGGATTTAAAACTGACAACTCTAGCCTACATGTTTTTTTTTGGTTTAAAATGAGATTAAGCTGTTGTTTCTTTTTTTTTTTTTTTTTTGGGGGGGGGGGGGGGGGGGTTATCGGGCAAAATCTAGATATTAGACTGCACAAATAAAAATCTGCTTCGACTGTTAGAATTTAAAGCCCATGTTATTCATAGTAGAAAAAAGAAAAAAGACAAATAGGCCTACAATTTATTGGTCTGGTAAAGAAGTATTTTTAAAATTTATGCACTGTTGTTTTACATACACATGATGTTAAGGTACAAGCGCCTGCTCTTTATTACCGATCGAATGATCGGTCACCTGGTACTTAACTTTAAAGTATGTAGATATACTCATTGAAGTATGTAGGTATTGACATTAAAGTCTGTAGATATTCACATTAATTTATGTAGATATTGACATTAAAGTATGTATATATTGACAATAAAGTATGTAGATATTGACATTAAAGTATGTAGATATTGACATTTAAGTCTGTAGATAAAGTCTGTAGATATTGACGATAAAGTATGTAGATATTGACATTAAAAACTGTAGATTTTGACACTAAAGTCTGTAGATATTGACAATAAAGTATGTAGATATTAACATTAAAGTCTTTAGATAGTGACATTGAAGTGTGTAGATATAGACATTGAAGTATGTAGATATTGACATTTAAGTATGTAGTTATTAACATTAAAGTATGTAGATAATAACAATAAACTATGTAGATATACACATTGAAGTATATAGATATTGGAACTAAAGTCTGTAGATATTCACATTAATTTATGTAGATATTGACATTAAAGTATGTAGATATTGACATTAAAGTATGTAGATATTGACATTTAAGTATGTAGATATTGAAATTAATGTATGTAGATATTTACTTTAAAGTCTGTAGATATTGACAATAAAGTATGTAGACATGTACATTAAAGTCTGTAGATATTGACACTAAAGTCTGTAGATATTGACAATAAAGTATGTAAATATTAACATTAAAGTCTGCAGATTGTGACATTAAAGTTTGTAGATATAGACATTCAAGTATGTAGATATTGACATTTAAGTATGTAGTTATTGACAATAAAGTATGTAGATATTAACGTTATAACATGTAGAAATTGACATTGAAGTATGTAGATATTGACATTAAAGTATGTAGATATTGGCATTAAAGTCTTTAGATATTCACATTAATTTATGTAGATATTGACATTAAAGTATGTAGATATTGACATTAAAATATGTAGATACTGACATTAAAGTTTGTAGATAATGATATTAAAGTCTGCAGATATTGACATTTGAAGTATGTAGATGTTCACATTGAAGTCTGTAGATATTGACATTAAAGTATGTAGATATTTACGTCAAAGTCTGTTGATAGTGACATTAAAGTATGTAGATATTGACATTAGGGTATGAATATATTGACATTAAAGTAAGTAGATAATGACAGTAAAATATGTAGATATTGACAATAAAGTATGTAGATATTTACATTAGAGTCTGTAGATAGTAACATTAAAGTTTGTAGATATAGACATTGAAGTATGTAGATATTGACATTTAAGTATGTAGTTATTAACATTAAAGTATGAGTATAATAACATTAAAGTATTTGGATATTGACAAAAAAGTAGGTAGATATTGACATTGAAGTCTGTAGATATTGATATTAAAGTATGTAGATATTGACATTAAAGTCTGTAGATATTGACAATAAAGTATGTAGATATTTACATAAAAGTCTGTAGATAGTGACCTTAAAGGTTGTAGATATAGACAATGAAGTATGTAAATATTGACATTTAAGTATGTAGTTATTGACATTAAAGTATGTATATGTTAACTTTAAAGTGAGTAGATATACACATTGAAGTATGTAGATATTGACAATAAAGTATGTAGATATTGACAATAAAGTATGTAGATATTTAAATTTAAGTATGTAGATATTGACAATAAAGTATGTAGATATTTACATTAAAGTTTGTAGATAGGGACATTAAAGTTTGTAGATATTGACAATAAAGTATTTAGATATTTACATAAAAATCTGCAGATAGTGACATTAAAGTTTGTAGATATAGACATTGAATTATGTAGATATTGACATTTAAGTATGTAGTTATTGACATTAAAGTATGTAGATATTAACGTTAAAGTATGTAGATATTCACATTGAAGTATGTAGATATTGACAATAAAGTATGTAGATATTGGCACTAAAGTCTGTAGATATTCAGATTAATTTATTTAGATATGGACATTAAAGTATGTAGATATTGACATTAAAGTATGTAGATATTGACATTGAAGTATGTAGATATTGACATTAAAGTCTGTAGATTTTGACACTAAAGTCTGTAGATATTGACAATAAAGTATGTAGATATTTACATTAAAGTCTGTAGATAGTGACATTAAAGTTTGTAGATATAGACATTGAAGTATGTAGATATTGACATTTAAGTATGTAGATATTCACATTAAAGTATGTAGATATACACATTGAAGTATGTAGACATTGACTTAAAAGTTTGTAGATATAGACATTAAAGTATGTAGATATTAAAATTAAAGTCTGTAAATATTGACATTAAAGTCTGTAGATATTGACGATAAAGTATGTAGATATTGACATAAAAGTCTGTAGATTTCGACACTAAAGTCTTTAGATATTGACATGAAAGTATGTAGATATTTAAATTAAAGTCTGTAGATAGTGACATTAAAGTGTGTAGATATAGACATTGAAGTATGTAAATATTGACATTTAAGTATGTAGTTATTAATATTAAAGTATGTAGATAATAACATTAAAGTATGTAGATATACACATTGAAGTATGTAGATTTCGGCACTAAAGTCTGTAGATATTCAAATTAATTTATGTAAATATTGACATTAAAGTATGTAGATATTGACATTAAAGTATGTAGATATTGACATTTAAGTATGTAGATATTGAAATTAAAGTATGTACATATTGACACTAAAGTCTGTAGATATTGACAATAAAGTATGTTGATATTTACATTAAAGTCTGCAGATTGTGACATTAAAGTTTGTAGATAAAGACATTGAAGTATGTAGATATTGACATTTAATTATGTAGTTATTGACATTAAAGTATGTAGATATTTACATTAAAGTCTGTAGATATTGACATTAAAGTATGTAGATATTGACATTTAAGTATGTAGATATTGAAATTAATGTATGTAGATATTAACTTTAAAGTCTGTAGATATTGACAATAAAGTATGTAGACATGTACATTAAAGTCTGTAGATATTGACACTAAAGTCTGTAGATATTGACAAAAAAGTATGTAAATATTAACATTAAAGTCTGCAGATTGTGACAGTAAAGTTCGTAGATATAGACATTCAAGTATGTAGATATTGACATTTAAGTATGTAGTTATTGACAATAAAGTATGTAGATATTAACGTTATAGTATGTAGAAATTGACATTGAAGTATGTAGATATTGACATTAAAGTATGTAGATATTGGCATTAAAGTCTTTAGATATTCACATTAATTTATGTAGATATTGACATTAAAGTATGTATATATTGACATTAGGGTATGAATATATTGACATTAAAGTAAGTAGATATTGACCTAAAAGTATGTAGATATTGACAATGAAGTATAAAGATATTGACATTAAAGTATGTAGATAATGACAGTAAAATAAGTAGATATTGACAATAAAGTATGTAGATATTTACATTAGAGTCTGTAGATAGTAACATTAAAGTTTATAGATATAGACATTGAAGTATGTAGATATTGACATTTAAGTATGTAGTTATTAACATTAAAGTATGAGTATAATAACATTAAAGTATTTGGATATTGACAAAAAAGTAGGTAGATATTGACATTGAAGTCTGTAGATATTGATAATAAAGTATGTAGATATTGACATTAAAGTCTGTTGATATTGACAATAAAGTATGTAGATATTTACATAAAAGTCTGTAGATAGTGACCTTAAAGTTTGTAGATATAGACAATGAAGTAAGTAAATATTGACATTTAAGTATGTAGTTATTGACATTAAAGTATGTATATGTTAACTTTAAAGTGAGTAGATATACACATTGAAGTATGTAGATATTGACAATAAAGTATGTAGATATTGACAATAAAGTATGTAGATATTTAAATTTAAGTATGTAGATATTGACAATAAAGTATGTAGATATTTACATTAAAGTCTGTAGATAGGGACATTAAAGTTTGTAGATATTGACAATAAAGTATTTAGATATTTACATAAAAATCTGCAGATATTGACATTAAAGTTTGTAGATATAGACATTGAATTATGTAGATATTGACATTTAAGTATGTAGTTATTGACATTAAAGTATGTAGATATTAACATTAAAGTATGTAGATATTCACATTGAAGTATGTAGATATTGACAATAAAGTATGTAGATATTGGCACTAAAGTCTGTAGATATTCAGATTAATTTATTTAGATATGGACATTAAAGTATGTAGATATTGACATTAAAGTATGTAGATATTGACATTGAAGTATGTAGATATTGACATTAAAGTCTGTAGATTTTGACACTAAAGTCTGTAGATATTGACAATAAAGTATGTAGATATTTACATTAAAGTCTGTAGATAGTGACATTAAAGTTTGTAGATATAGACATTGAAGTATGTAGATATTGACATTTAAGTATGTAGATATTCACATTAAAGTATGTAGATATACACATTGAAGTATGTAGATATAGACATTAAAGTATGTAGATATTAAAATTAAAGTCTGTAAATATTGACATTAAAGTCTGTAGATATTGACGATAAAGTATGTAGATATTGACATAAAAGTCTGTAGATTTCGACACTAAAGTCTTTAGATATTGACATGAAAGTATGTAGATATTTAAATTAAAGTCTGTAGATAGTGACATTAAAGTGTGTAGATATAGACATTGAAGTATGTAAATATTGACATTTAAGTATGTAGTTATTAATATTAAAGTATGTAGATAATAACATTAAAGTATGTAGATATACACATTGAAGTATGTAGATTTCGGCACTAAAGTCTGTAGATATTCAAATTAATTTATGTAGATATTGACATTAAAGTATGTAGATATTGACATTAAAGTATGTAGATATTGACATTTAAGTATGTAGATATTGAAATTAAAGTATGTACATATTGACACTAAAGTCTGTAGATATTGACAATAAAGTATGTTGATATTTACATTAAAGTCTGCAGATTGTGACATTAAAGTTTGTAGATATAGACATTGAAGTATGTAGATATTGACATTTAATTATGTAGTTATTGACATTAAAGTATGTAGATATTTACATTAAAGTCTGTAGATATTGACATTAAAGTATGTAGATATTGACATTTAAGTATGTAGATATTGAAATTAATGTATGTAGATATTAACTTTAAAGTCTGTAGATATTGACAATAAAGTATGTAGACATGTACATTAAAGTCTGTAGATATTGACACTAAAGTCTGTAGATATTGACAAAAAAGTATGTAAATATTAACATTAAAGTCTGCAGATTGTGACAGTAAAGTTCGTAGATATAGACATTCAAGTATGTAGATATTGACATTTAAGTATGTAGTTATTGACAATAAAGTATGTAGATATTAACGTTATAGTATGTAGAAATTGACATTGAAGTATGTAGATATTGACATTAAAGTATGTAGATATTGGCATTACAGTCTTTAGATATTCACATTAATTTATGTAGATATTGACATTAAAGTATGTATATATTGACATTAGGGTATGAATATATTGACATTAAAGTAAGTAGATATTGACCTAAAAGTATGTAGATATTGACAATGAAGTATAAAGATATTGACATTAAAGTATGTAGATAATGACAGTAAAATAAGTAGATATTGACAATAAAGTATGTAGATATTTACATTAGAGTCTGTAGATAGTAACATTAAAGTTTATAGATATAGACATTGAAGTATGTAGATATTGACATTTAAGTATGTAGTTATTAACATTAAAGTATGAGTATAATAACATTAAAGTATTTGGATATTGACAAAAAAGTATTTAGATATTTACATAAAAATCTGCAGATAGTGACATTAAAGTTTGTAGATATAGACATTGAATTATGTAGATATTGACATTTAAGTATGTAGTTATTGACATTAAAGTATGTAGATATTAACATTAAAGTATGTAGATATTCACATTGAAGTATGTAGATATTGACAATAAAGTATGTAGATATTGGCACTAAAGTCTGTAGATATTCAGATTAATTTATTTAGATATGGACATTAAAGTATGTAGATATTGACATTAAAGTATGTAGATATTGACATTGAAGTATGTAGATATTGACATTAAAGTCTGTAGATTTTGACACTAAAGTCTGTAGATATTGACAATAAAGTATGTAGATATTTACATTAAAGTCTGTAGATAGTGACATTAAAGTTTGTAGATATAGACATTGAAGTATGTAGATATTGACATTTAAGTATGTAGATATTCACATTAAAGTATGTAGATATACACATTGAAGTATGTAGATATTGACTTAAAAGTTTGTAGATATAGACATTAAAGTATGTAGATATTAAAATTAAAGTCTGTAAATATTGACATTAAAGTCTGTAGATATTGACGATAAAGTATGTAGATATTGACATAAAAGTCTGTAGATTTTGACACTAATGTCTTTAGATATTGACATGAAAGTATGTAGATATTTACATTAAAGTCTGTAGATATAGACATTGAAGTATGTAAATATTGACATTTAAGTATGTAGTTATTAATATTAAAGTATGTAGATAATAACATTAAAGTATGTAGATATACACATTGAAGTATGTAGATTTCGGCACTAAAGTCTGTAGATATTCAAATTAATTTATGTAGATATTGACATTAAAGTATGTAGATATTGACATTAAAGTATGTAGATATTGACATTTAAGTATGTAGATATTGAAATTAAAGTATGTACATATTGACACTAAAGTCTGTAGATATTGACAATAAAGTATGTTGATATTTACATTAAAGTCTGCAGATTGTGACATTAAAGTTTGTAGATATAGACATTGAAGTATGTAGATATTGACATTTAATTATGTAGTTATTGACATTAAAGTATGTAGATATTTACATTAAAGTCTGTAGACATTGACATTAAAGTATGTAGATATTGACATTTAAGTATGTAGATATTGAAATTAATGTATGTAGATATTAACTTTAAAGTCTGTAGATATTGACAATAAAGTATGTAGACATGTACATTAAAGTCTGTAGATATTGACACTAAAGTCTGTAGATATTGACAAAAAAGTATGTAAATATTAACATTAAAGTCTGCAGATTGTGACAGTAAAGTTCGTAGATATAGACATTCAAGTATGTAGATATTGACATTTAAGTATGTAGTTATTGACAATAAAGTATGTAGATATTAACGTTATAGTATGTAGAAATTGACATTGAAGTATGTAGATATTGACATTAAAGTATGTAGATATTGGCATTAAAGTCTTTAGATATTCACATTAATTTATGTAGATATTGACATTAAAGTATGTATATATTGACATTAGGGTATGAATATATTGACATTAAAGTAAGTAGATATTGACCTAAAAGTATGTAGATATTGACAATGAAGTATAAAGATATTGACATTAAAGTATGTAGATAATGACAGTAAAATAAGTAGATATTGACAATAAAGTATGTAGATATTTACATTAGAGTCTGTAGACAGTAACATTAAAGTTTATAGATATAGACATTGAAGTATGTAGATATTGACATTTAAGTATGTAGTTATTAACATTAAAGTATGAGTATAATAACATTAAAGTATTTGGATATTGACAAAAAAGTAGGTAGATATTGACATTGAAGTCTGTAGATATTGATAATAAAGTATGTAGATATTGACATTAAAGTCTGTAGATATTGACAATAAAGTATGTAGATATTTACATAAAAGTCTGTAGATAGTGACCTTAAAGTTTGTAGATATAGACAATGAAGTATGTAAATATTGACATTTAAGTATGTAGTTATTGACATTAAAGTATGTATATGTTAACTTTAAAGTGAGTAGATATACACATTGAAGTATGTAGATATTGACAATAAAGTATGTAGATATTGACAATAAAGTATGTAGATATTTAAATTTAAGTATGTAGATATTGACAATAAAGTATGTAGATATTTACATTAAAGTCTGTAGATAGGGACATTAAAGTTTGTAGATATTGACAATAAAGTATTTAGATATTTACATAAAAATCTGCAGATATTGACATTAAAGTTTGTAGATATAGACATTGAATTATGTAGATATTGACATTTAAGTATGTAGTTATTGACATTAAAGTATGTAGATATTAACATTAAAGTATGTAGATATTCACATTGAAGTATGTAGATATTGACAATAAAGTATGTAGATATTGGCACTAAAGTCTGTAGATATTCAGATTAATTTATTTAGATATGGATATTAAAGTATGTAGATAGTGACATTAAAGTATGTAGATATTGACATTGAAGTATGTAGATATTGACATTAAAGTCTGTAGATTTTGACACTAAAGTCTGTAGATATTGACAATAAAGTATGTAGATATTTACATTAAAGTCTGTAGATAGTGACATTAAAGTTTGTAGATATAGACATTGAAGTATGTAGATATTGACATTTAAGTATGTAGATATTCACATTAAAGTATGTAGATATACACATTGAAGTATGTAGATATTGACTTAAAAGTTTGTAGATATAGACATTAAAGTATGTAGATATTAAAATTAAAGTCTGTAAATATTGACATTAAAGTCTGTAGATATTGACGACAAAGTATGTAGATATTGACATAAAAGTCTGTAGATTTTGACACTAAAGTCTTTAGATATTGACATGAAAGTATGTAGATATTTACATTAAAGTCTGTAGATAGTGACATTAAAGTGTGTAGATAAAGACATTGAAGTATGTAAATATTGACATTTAAGTATGTAGTTATTAATATTAAAGTATGTAGATAATAACATTAAAGTATGTAGATATACACATTGAAGTATGTAGATTTCGGCACTAAAGTCTGTAGATATTGACAATAAAGTATGTAGACATGTACATTAAAGTCTGTAGATATTGACACTAAAGTCTGTAGATATTGACAAAAAAGTATGTAAATATTAACATTAAAGTCTGCAGATTGTGACAGTAAAGTTCGTAGATATAGACATTCAAGTATGTAGATATTGACATTTAAGTATGTAGTTATTGACAATAAAGTATGTAGATATTAACGTTATAGTATGTAGAAATTGACATTGAAGTATGTAGATATTGACATTAAAGTATGTAGATATTGGCATTAAAGTCTTTAGATATTCACATTAATTTATGTAGATATTGACATTAAAGTATGTATATATTGACATTAGGGTATGAATATATTGACATTAAAGTAAGTAGATATTGACCTAAAAGTATGTAGATATTGACAATGAAGTATAAAGATATTGACATTAAAGTATGTAGATAATGACAGTAAAATAAGTAGATATTGACAATAAAGTATGTAGATATTTACATTAGAGTCTGTAGATAGTAACATTAAAGTTTATAGATATAGACATTGAAGTATGTAGATATTGACATTTAAGTATGTAGTTATTAACATTAAAGTATGAGTATAATAACATTAAAGTATTTGGATATTGACAAAAAAGTAGGTAGATATTGACATTGAAGTCTGTAGATATTGATATTTAAGTATGTAGATATTGACATTAAAGTCTGTAGATATTGACAATAAAGTATGTAGATATTTACATAAAAGTCTGTAGATAGTGACCTTAAAGTTTGTAGATATAGACAATGAAGTATGTAAATATGACATTTAAGTATGTAGTTATTGACATTAAAGTATGTATATGTTAACTTTAAAGTGAGTAGATATACACATTGAAGTATGTAGATATTGACAATAAAGTATGTAGATATTGACAATAAAGTATGTAGATATTTAAATTTAAGTATGTAGATATTGACAATAAAGTATGTAGATATTTACATTAAAGTCTGTAGATAGGGACATTAAAGTTTGTAGATATTGACAATAAAGTATTTAGATATTTACATAAAAATCTGCAGATAGTGACATTAAAGTTTGTAGATATAGACATTGAATTATGTAGATATTGACATTTAAGTGTGTAGTTATTGACATTAAAGTATGTAGATATTAACGTTAAAGTATGTAGATATTCACATTGAAGTATGTAGATATTGACAATAAAGTATGTAGATATTGGCACTAAAGTCTGTAGATATTCAGATTAATTTATTTAGATATGGACATTAAAGTATGTAGATATTGACATTAAAGTTTGTAGATATTGACATTGAAGTATGTAGATATTGACTTTAAAGTCTGTAGATATTGACATTAAAGTATGTAGATATTTACATTAAAGTATGTAGATATTGACTTTAAAGTCTGTAGATATTGACAAAAAAGTATGAAGATATTGACTTTAAAGTCTGTAGATTTTGACACTAAAGTCTGTAGATATTGACAAGAAAGTATGTAGATATTTACATTAAAGTCTGTAGATAGTGACATTAAAGTTTGTAGATATAGACATTGAAGTATGTAGATATTGACATTAAAGTATGTAGATATTCACATTAAAGTATGTAGATATACACATTGAAGTATGTAGATATTGACTTAAAAGTTTGTAGATATAGACATTAAAGTATGTAGATATTAAAATTAAAGTCTGTAAATATTGACATTAAAGTCTGTAGATATTGACGATAAAGTATGTAGATATTGACATAAAAGTCTGTAGATATTTACATTAAAGTCTGTAGATAGTGACATTAAAGTGTGTAGATATAGACATTGAAGTATGTAAATATTGACATTTAAGTATGTAGTTATTAATATTAAAGTATGTAGATAATAACATTAAAGTATGTAGATATACACATTGAAGAATGTAGATTTTGGCACTAAAGTCTGTAGATATTCAAATTAATTTATGTAGATATTGACATTAAAGTATGTAGATATTGACATTAAAGTATGTAGATATTGACATTTAAGTATGTAGATATTGAAATTAATGTATGTAGATATTAACTTTAAAGTCTGTAGATATACTCATTGAAGTATGTAGGTATTGACATTAAAGTCTGTAGATATTCACATTAATTTATGTAGATATTGACATTAAAGTATGTATATATTGACAATAAAGTATGTAGATATTGACATTAAAGTATGTAGATATTGACATTAAAGTATGTAGATATTGACATTTAAGTCTGTAGATAAAGTATGTAGATATTGACAATAAAGTTTATAGATATTTACATTTAAGTATGTAGTTATTGACATTAAAGTATGTATATATTAACTTTAAAGTATGTAGATATACTCATTGAAGTATGTAGGTATTGACATTAAAGTCTGTAGATATTCACATTAATTTATGTAGATATTGACATTAAAGTATGTATATATTGACAATAAAGTATGTAGATATTGACATTAAAGTATGTAGATATTGACATTTAAGTCTGTAGATAAAGTCTGTAGATATTGACGATAAAGTATGTAGATATTGACATTAAAAACTGTAGATTTTGACACTAAAGTCTGTAGATATTGACAATAAAGTATGTAGATATTAACATTAAAGTCTTTAGATAGTGACTTTGAAGTGTGTAGATATAGAAATTGAAGTATGTAGATATTGACATTTAAGTATGTAGTTATTAACATTAAAGTATGTAGATAATAACAATAAACTATGTAGATATACACATTGAAGTATATAGATATTGGAACTAAAGTCTGTAGATATTCACATTAATTTATGTAGATATTGACATTAAAGTATGTAGATATTGACATTAAAGTATGTAGATATTGACATTTAAGTATGTAGATATTGAAATTAATGTATGTAGATATTAACTTTAAAGTCTGTAGATATTGACAATAAAGTATGTAGACATGTACATTAAAGTCAGTAGATATTGACACTAAAGTCTGTAGATATTGACAATAAAGTATGTAAATATTAACATTAAAGTCTGCAGATTGTGACATTAAAGTTTGTAGATATAGACATTCAAGTATGTAGATATTGACATTTAAGTATGTAGTTATTGACAATAAAGTATGTAGATATTAACGTTATAGTATGTAGAAATTGACATTGAAGTATGTAGATATTGACATTAAAGTATGTAGATATTGGCATTAAAGTCTTTAGATATTCACATTAATTTATGTAGATATTGACATTAAAGTATGTAGATATTGACATTAAAATATGTAGATACTGACATTAAAGTTTGTAGATAATGATATTAAAGTCTGCAGATATTGACATTTGAAGTATGTAGATGTTCACATTGAAGTCTGTAGATATTGACATTAAAGTATGTAGATATTTACGTCAAAGTCTGTTGATAGTGACATTAAAGTATGTAGATATTGACATTAGGGTATGAATATATTGACATTAAAGAAAGTAGATAATGACAGTAAAATATGTAGATATTGACAATAAAGTATGTAGATATTTACATTAGAGTCTGTAGATAGTAACATTAAAGTTTGTAGATATAGACATTGAAGTATGTAGATATTGACATTTAAGTATGTAGTTATTAACATTAAAGTATGAGTATAATAACATTAAAGTATTTGGATATTGACAAAAAAGTAGGTAGATATTGACATTGAAGTCTGTAGATATTGATATTAAAGTATGTAGATATTGACAATAAAGTATGTAGATATTTAAATTTAAGTATGTAGATATTGACAATAAAGTATGTAGATATTTACATTAAAGTCTGTAGATAGAGACATTAAAGTTTGTAGATATTGACAATAAAGTATTTAGATATTTACATAAAAATCTGCAGATAGTGACATTAAAGTTTGTAGATATAGACATTGAATTATGTAGATATTGACATTTAAGTGTGTAGTTATTGACATTAAAGTATGTAGATATTAACGTTAAAGTATGTAGATATTCACATTGAAGTATGTAGATATTGACAATAAAGTATGTAGATATTGGCACTAAAGTCTGTAGATATTCAGATTAATTTATTTAGATATGGACATTAAAGTATGTAGATATTGACATTAAAGTATGTAGATATTGACATTGAAGTATGTAGATATTGACTTTAAAGTCTGTAGATATTGACATTAAAGTATGTAGATATTTACATTAAAGTATGTAGATATTGACTTTAAAGTCTGTAGATATTGACAAAAAAGTATGAAGATATTGACTTTAAAGTCTGTAGATTTTGACACTAAAGTCTGTATATATTGACAAGAAAGTATGTAGATATTTACATTAAAGTCTGTAGATAGTGACATTAAAGTTTGTAGATATAGACATTGAAGTATGTAGATATTGACATTAAAGTATGTAGATATTCACATTAAAGTATGTAGATATACACATTGAAGTATGTAGATATTGACTTAAAAGTTTGTAGATATAGACATTAAAGTATGTAGATATTAAAATTAAAGTCTGTAAATATTGACATTAAAGTCTGTAGATATTGACAATAAAGTATATAGATATTGACATAAAAGTCTGTAGATTTTGACACTAAAGTCTTTAGATATTGACATGAAAGTATGTAGATATTTACATTAAAGTCTGTAAATAGTGACATTAAAGTGTGTAGATATAGACATTGAAGTATGTAAATATTGACATTTAAGTATGTAGTTATTAATATTAAAGTATGTAGATAATAACATTAAAGTATGTAGATATACACATTGAAGAATGTAGATTTTGGCACTAAAGTCTGTAGATATTCAAATTAATTTATGTAGATATTGACATTAAAGTATGTAGATATTGACATTAAAGTATGTAGATATTGACATTTAAGTATGTAGATATTGAAATTAATGTATGTAGATATTAACTTTAAAGTCTGTAGATATACTCATTGAAGTATGTAGGTATTGACATTAAAGTCTGTAGATATTCACATTAATTTATGTAGATATTGACATTAAAGTATGTATATATTGACAATAAAGTATGTAGATATTGACATTAAAGTATGTAGATATTGACATTAAAGTATGTAGATATTGACATTTAAGTCTGTAGATAAAGTATGTAGATATTGACAATAAAGTTTATAGATATTTACATTTAAGTATGTAGTTATTGACATTAAAGTATGTATATATTAACTTTAAAGTATGTAGATATACTCATTGAAGTATGTAGGTATTGACATTAAAGTCTGTAGATATTCACATTAATTTATGTAGATATTGACATTAAAGTATGTATATATTGACAATAAAGTATGTAGATATTGACATTAAAGTATGTAGATATTGACATTTAAGTCTGTAGATAAAGTCTGTAGATATTGACGATAAAGTATGTAGATATTGACATTAAAAACTGTAGATTTTGACACTAAAGTCTGTAGATATTGACAATAAAGTATGTAGATATTAACATTAAAGTCTTTAGATAGTGACTTTGAAGTGTGTAGATATAGACATTGAAGTATGTAGATATTGACATTTAAGTATGTAGTTATTAACATTAAAGTATGTAGATAATAACAATAAACTATGTAGATATACACATTGAAGTATATAGATATTGGAACTAAAGTCTGTAGATATTCACATTAATTTATGTAGATATTGACATTAAAGTATGTAGATATTGACATTAAAGTATGTAGATATTGACATTTAAGTATGTAGATATTGAAATTAATGTATGTAGATATTAACTTTAAAGTCTGTAGATATTGACAATAAAGTATGTAGACATGTACATTAAAGTCTGTAGATATTGACACTAAAGTCTGTAGATATTGACAATAAAGTATGTAAATATTAACATTAAAGTCTGCAGATTGTGACATTAAAGTTTGTAGATATAGACATTCAAGTATGTAGATATTGACATTTAAGTATGTAGTTATTGACAATAAAGTATGTAGATATTAACGTTATAGTATGTAGAAATTGACATTGAAGTATGTAGATATTGACATTAAAGTATGTAGATATTGGCATTAAAGTCTTTAGATATTCACATTAATTTATGTAGATATTGACATTAAAGTATGTAGATATTGACATTAAAATATGTAGATACTGACATTAAAGTTTGTAGATAATGATATTAAAGTCTGCAGATATTGACATTTGAAGTATGTAGATGTTCACATTGAAGTCTGTAGATATTGACATTAAAGTATGTAGATATTTACGTCAAAGTCTGTTGATAGTGACATTAAAGTATGTAAATATTGACATTAGGGTATGAATATATTGACATTAAAGTAAGTAGATAATGACAGTAAAATATGTAGATATTGACAATAAAGTATGTAGATATTTACATTAGAGTCTGTAGATAGTAACATTAAAGTTTGTAGAAATAGACATTGAAGTATGTAGATATTGACATTTAAGTATGTAGTTATTAACATTAAAGTATGAGTATAATAACATTAAAGTATTTGGATATTGACAAAAAAGTAGGTAGATATTGACATTGAAGTCTGTAGATATTGATATTAAAGTATGTAGATATTGACATTAAAGTCTGTAGATATTGACAATAAAGTATGTAGATATTTACATAAAAGTCTGTAGATAGTGACCTTAAAGTTTGTAGATATAGACAATGAAGTATGTAAATATTGACATTTAAGTATGTAGTTATTGACATTAAAGTATGTATATGTTAACTTTAAAGTGAGTAGATATACACATTGAAGTATGTAGATATTGACAATAAAGTATGTAGATATTGACAATAAAGTATGTAGATATTTAAATTTAAGTATGTAGATATTGACAATAAAGTATGTAGATATTTACATTAAAGTCTGTAGATAGGGACATTAAAGTTTGTAGATATTGACAATAAAGTATTTAGATATTTACATAAAAATCTGCAGATAGTGACATTAAAGTTTGTAGATATAGACATTGAATTATGTAGATATTGACATTTAAGTATGTAGTTATTGACATTAAAGTATGTAGATATTAACGTTAAAGTATGTAGATATTCACATTGAAGTATGTAGATATTGACAATAAAGTATGTAGATATTGGCACTAAAGTCTGTAGATATTCAGATTAATTTATTTAGATATGGACATTAAAGTATGTAGATATTGACATTAAAGTATGTAGGTATTGACATTGAAGTATGTAGATATTGACATTAAAGTCTGTAGATTTTGACACTAAAGTCTGTAGATATTGACAATAAAGTATGTAGATATTTACATTAAAGTCTGTAGATAGTGACATTAAAGTTTGTAGATATAGACATTGAAGTATGTAGATATTGACATTTAAGTATGTAGATATTCACATTAAAGTATGTAGATATACACATTGAAGTATGTAGATATTGACTTAAAAGTTTGTAGATATAGACATTAAAGTATGTAGATATTAAAATTAAAGTCTTTAAATATTGACATTAAAGTCTGTAGATATTGACGATAAAGTATGTAGATATTGACATAAAAGTCTGTAGATTTTGACACTAAAGTCTTTAGATATTGACATGAAAGTATGTAGATATTTAAATTAAAGTCTGTAGATAGTGACATTAAAGTGTGTAGATATAGACATTGAAGTATGTAAATATTGACATTTAAGTATGTAGTTATTAATATTAAAGTATGTAGATAATAACATTAAAGTATGTAGATATACACATTGAAGTATGTAGACATTGACTTAAAAGTCTGTAGATATAGACATTAAAGTATGTAGATATTAAAATTAAAGTCTTTAAATATTGACATTAAAGTCTGTAGATATTGACGATCAAGTATGTAGATATTGACATAAAAGTCTGTAGATTTTGACACTAAAGTCTTTAGATATTGACATGAAAGTATGTAGATATTTAAATTAAAGTCTGTAGATAGTGACATTAAAGTGTGTAGATATAGACATTGAAGTATGTAAATATTGACATTTAAGTATGTAGTTATTAATATTAAAGTATGTAGATAATAACATTAAAGTATGTAGATATACACATTGAAGTATGTAGATTTCGGCACTGAAGTATGTAGATTTCGGCACTAAAGTCTGTAGATATTCAAATTAATTTATGTAGATATTGACATTAAAGTATGTAGATATTGACATTAAAGTATGTAGATATTGACATTAAAGTCTGTAGATAGTGACATTAAAGTTTGTAGATAGTGACATTAAAGTTTGTAGATATTGACATTGAAGTATGTAGATATTGACATTAAAGTATGTAGATATTCACATTAAAGTATGTAGATATACACATTGAAGTATGTAGATATTGACTTAAAAGTTTGTAGATATAGACATTAAAGTATGTAGATATTAAAATTAAAGTCTGTAAATATTGACATTAAAGTCTGTAGATATTGACGATAAAGTATGTAGATATTGACATAAAAGTCTGTAGATTTTGACACTAAAGTCTTTAGATATTGACATGAAAGTATGTAGATATTTACATTAAAGTCTGTAGATAGTGACATTAAAGTGTGTAGATATAGACATTGAAGTATGTAAATATTGACATTTAAGTATGTAGTTATTAATATTAAAGTATGTAGATAATAACATTAAAGTATGTAGATATACACATTGAAGAATGTAGATTTTGGCACTAAAGTCTGTAGATATTCAAATTAATTTATGTAGATATTGACATTAAAGTATGTAGATATTGACATTAAAGTATGTAGATATTGACATTTAAGTACGTAGATATTGAAATTAATGTATGTAGATATTAACTTTAAAGTCTGTAGATATACTCATTGAAGTATGTAGGTATTGACATTAAAGTCTGTAGATATTCACATTAATTTATGTAGATATTGACATTAAAGTATGTATATATTGACAATAAAGTATGTAGATATTGACATTAAAGTATGTAGATATTGACATTAAAGTATGTAGATATTGACATTTAAGTCTGTAGATAAAGTATGTAGATATTGACAATAAAGTTTATAGATATTTACATTTAAGTATGTAGTTATTGACATTAAAGTATGTATATATTAACTTTAAAGTATGTAGATATACTCATTGAAGTATGTAGGTATTGACATTAAAGTCTGTAGATATTCACATTAATTTATGTAGATATTGACATTAAAGTATGTATATATTGACAATAAAGTATGTAGATATTGACATTAAAGTATGTAGATATTGACATTTAAGTCTGTAGATAAAGTCTGTAGATATTGACGATAAAGTATGTAGATATTGACATTAAAAACTGTAGATTTTGACACTAAAGTCTGTAGATATTGACAATAAAGTATGTAGATATTAACATTAAAGTCTTTAGATAGTGACATTGAAGTGTGTAGATATAGACATTGAAGTATGTAGATATTGACATTTAAGTATGTAGTTATTAACATTAAAGTATGTAGATAATAACAATAAACTATGTAGATATACACATTGAAGTATATAGATATTGGAACTAAAGTCTGTAGATATTCACATTAATTTATGTAGATATTGACATTAAAGTATGTAGATATTGACATTAAAGTATGTAGATATTGACATTTAAGTATGTAGATATTGAAATTAATGTATGTAGATATTAACTTTAAAGTCTGTAGATATTGACAATAAAGTATGTAGACATGTACATTAAAGTCTGTAGATATTGACACTAAAGTCTGTAGATATTGACAATAAAGTATGTAAATATTAACATTAAAGTCTGCAGATTGTGACATTAAAGTTTGTAGATATAGACATTCAAGTATGTAGATATTGACATTTAAGTATGTAGTTATTGACAATAAAGTATGTAGATATTAACGTTATAGTATGTAGAAATTGACATTGAAGTATGTAGATATTGACATTAAAGTATGTAGATATTGGCATTAAAGTCTTTAGATATTCACATTAATTTATGTAGATATTGACATTAAAGTATGTAGATATTGACATTAAAATATGTAGATACTGACATTAAAGTTTGTAGATAATGATATTAAAGTCTGCAGATATTGACATTTGAAGTATGTAGATGTTCACATTGAAGTCTGTAGATATTGACATTAAAGTATGTAGATATTTACGTCAAAGTCTGTTGATAGTGACATTAAAGTATGTAGATATTGACATTAGGGTATGAATATATTGACATTAAAGAAAGTAGATAATGACAGTAAAATATGTAGATATTGACAATAAAGTATGTAGATATTTACATTAGAGTCTGTAGATAGTAACATTAAAGTTTGTAGATATAGACATTGAAGTATGTAGATATTGACATTTAAGTATGTAGTTATTAACATTAAAGTATGAGTATAATAACATTAAAGTATTTGGATATTGACAAAAAAGTAGGTAGATATTGACATTGAAGTCTGTAGATATTGATATTAAAGTATGTAGATATTGACAATAAAGTATGTAGATATTTAAATTTAAGTATGTAGATATTGACAATAAAGTATGTAGATATTTACATTAAAGTCTGTAGATAGAGACATTAAAGTTTGTAGATATTGACAATAAAGTATTTAGATATTTACATAAAAATCTGCAGATAGTGACATTAAAGTTTGTAGATATAGACATTGAATTATGTAGATATTGACATTTAAGTGTGTAGTTATTGACATTAAAGTATGTAGATATTAACGTTAAAGTATGTAGATATTCACATTGAAGTATGTAGATATTGACAATAAAGTATGTAGATATTGGCACTAAAGTCTGTAGATATTCAGATTAATTTATTTAGATATGGACATTAAAGTATGTAGATATTGACATTAAAGTATGTAGATATTGACATTGAAGTATGTAGATATTGACTTTAAAGTCTGTAGATATTGACATTAAAGTATGTAGATATTTACATTAAAGTATGAAGATATTGACTTTAAAGTCTGTAGATATTGACAAAAAAGTATGAAGATATTGACTTTAAAGTCTGTAGATTTTGACACTAAAGTCTGTAGATATTGACAAGAAAGTATGTAGATATTTACATTAAAGTCTGTAGATAGTGACATTAAAGTTTGTAGATATAGACATTGAAGTATGTAGATATTGACATTAAAGTATGTAGATATTCACATTAAAGTATGTAGATATACACATTGAAGTATGTAGATATTGACTTAAAAGTTTGTAGATATAGACATTAAAGTATGTAGATATTAAAATTAAAGTCTGTAAATATTGACATTAAAGTCTGTAGATATTGACGATAAAGTATATAGATATTGACATAAAAGTCTGTAGATTTTGACACTAAAGTCTTTAGATATTGACATGAAAGTATGTAGATATTTACATTAAAGTCTGTAAATAGTGACATTAAAGTGTGTAGATATAGACATTGAAGTATGTAAATATTGACATTTAAGTATGTAGTTATTAATATTAAAGTATGTAGATAATAACATTAAAGTATGTAGATATACACATTGAAGAATGTAGATTTTGGCACTAAAGTCTGTAGATATTCAAATTAATTTATGTAGATATTGACATTAAAGTATGTAGATATTGACATTAAAGTATGTAGATATTGACATTTAAGTATGTAGATATTGAAATTAATGTATGTAGATATTAACTTTAAAGTCTGTAGATATACTCATTGAAGTATGTAGGTATTGACATTAAAGTCTGTAGATATTCACATTAATTTATGTAGATATTGACATTAAAGTATGTATATATTGACAATAAAGTATGTAGATATTGACATTAAAGTATGTAGATATTGACATTAAAGTATGTAGATATTGACATTTAAGTCTGTAGATAAAGTATGTAGATATTGACAATAAAGTTTATAGATATTTACATTTAAGTATGTAGTTATTGACATTAAAGTATGTATATATTAACTTTAAAGTATGTAGATATACTCATTGAAGTATGTAGGTATTGACATTAAAGTCTGTAGATATTCACATTAATTTATGTAGATATTGACATTAAAGTATGTATATATTGACAATAAAGTATGTAGATATTGACATTAAAGTATGTAGATATTGACATTTAAGTCTGTAGATAAAGTCTGTAGATATTGACGATAAAGTATGTAGATATTGACATTAAAAACTGTAGATTTTGACACTAAAGTCTGTAGATATTGACAATAAAGTATGTAGATATTAACAATAAAGTCTGTAGATAGTGACTTTGAAGTGTGTAGATATAGACATTGAAGTATGTAGATATTGACATTTAAGTATGTAGTTATTAACATTAAAGTATGTAGATAATAACAATAAACTATGTAGATATACACGTTGAAGTATATAGATATTGGAACTAAAGTCTGTAGATATTCACATTAATTTATGTAGATATTGACATTAAAGTATGTAGATATTGACATTAAAGTATGTAGATATTGACATTTAAGTATGTAGATATTGAAATTAATGTATGTAGATATTAACTTTAAAGTCTGTAGATATTGACAATAAAGTATGTAGACATGTACATTAAAGTCTGTAGATATTGACACTAAAGTCTGTAGATATTGACAATAAAGTATGTAAATATTAACATTAAAGTCTGCAGATTGTGACATTAAAGTTTGTAGATATAGACATTCAAGTATGTAGATATTGACATTTAAGTATGTAGTTATTGACAATAAAGTATGTAGATATTAACGTTATAGTATGTAGAAATTGACATTGAAGTATGTAGATATTGACATTAAAGTATGTAGATATTGGCATTAAAGTCTTTAGATATTCACATTAATTTATGTAGATATTGACATTAAAGTATGTAGATATTGACATTAAAATATGTAGATACTGACATTAAAGTTTGTAGATAATGATATTAAAGTCTGCAGATATTGACATTTGAAGTATGTAGATGTTCACATTGAAGTCTGTAGATATTGACATTAAAGTATGTAGATATTTACGTCAAAGTCTGTTGATAGTGACATTAAAGTATGTAGATATTGACATTAGGGTATGAATATATTGACATTAAAGTAAGTAGATAATGACAGTAAAATATGTAGATATTGACAATAAAGTATGTAGATATTTACATTAGAGTCTGTAGATAGTAACATTAAAGTTTGTAGAAATAGACATTGAAGTATGTAGATATTGACATTTAAGTATGTAGTTATTAACATTAAAGTATGAGTATAATAACATTAAAGTATTTGGATATTGACAAAAAAGTAGGTAGATATTGACATTGAAGTCTGTAGATATTGATATTAAAGTATGTAGATATTGACATTAAAGTCTGTAGATATTGACAATAAAGTATGTAGATATTTACATAAAAGTCTGTAGATAGTGACCTTAAAGTTTGTAGATATAGACAATGAAGTATGTAAATATTGACATTTAAGTATGTAGTTATTGACATTAAAGTATGTATATGTTAACTTTAAAGTGAGTAGATATACACATTGAAGTATGTAGATATTGACAATAAAGTATGTAGATATTGACAATAATGTATGTAGATATTTAAATTTAAGTATGTAGATATTGACAATAAAGTATGTAGATATTTACATTAAAGTCTGTAGATAGGGACATTAAAGTTTGTAGATATTGACAATAAAGTATTTAGATATTTACATAAAAATCTGCAGATAGTGACATTAAAGTTTGTAGATATAGACATTGAATTATGTAGATATTGACATTTAAGTATGTAGTTATTGACATTAAAGTATGTAGATATTAACGTTAAAGTATGTAGATATTCACATTGAAGTATGTAGATATTGACAATAAAGTATGTAGATATTGGCACTAAAGTCTGTAGATATTCAGATTAATTTATTTAGATATCGACATTAAAGTATGTAGATATTGACATTAAAGTATGTAGATATTGACATTGAAGTATGTAGATATTGACATTAAAGTCTATAGATTTTGACACTAAAGTCTGTAGATATTGACAATAAAGTATGTAGATATTTACATTAAAGTCTGTAGATAGTGACATTAAAGTTTGTAGATATAGACATTGAAGTATGTAGATATTGACATTTAAGTATGTAGATATTCACATTAAAGTATGTAGATATACACATTGAAGTATGTAGATATTGACTTAAAAGTTTGTAGATATAGACATTAAAGTATGTAGATATTAAAATTAAAGTCTTTAAATATTGACATTAAAGTCTGTAGATATTGACGATAAAGTATGTAGATATTGACATAAAAGTCTGTAGATTTTGACACTAAAGTCTGTAGATATTGACATGAAAGTATGTAGATATTTAAATTAAAGTCTGTAGATAGTGACATTAAAGTGTGTAGATATAGACATTGAAGTATGTAAATATTGACAT